>JANAVB010001653.1:0-54425 GCA_029216955.1 Iris pallida | reverse complement strand
GATTGGACGAAAAGTTGGACCCAAGCCTTAAGTGAGAAGAACTGCCATGATTATATTGGTAACATCAGACAGGTCAAATTTCTGTGATCTCTATATACTTCTTAGGGTTCTTCAAATGTATATGAAAGATGCTGGCAAATTTAAGATGGATAATCTATTCTTAGGATTAGAAGCAAAATAGTCAGGTGATGTATGTCAGCTCAATATACGATGACAATGCTTAAAAAATCACCACATATGTAATATATTTTTTAGGGAACTCAGAATAGCAAGGAAATAAACCAAAATACATGTCAAGCAAATGACAAACTCGGGTTGTGAGCAAGTTCTTGAAACTAATTGGTAGTTTCCATGACACGCCTAAGGATAAAGTCTACTGATAACCATGTCTTGGCAGTTGTTCTCTCTATAGCATTTACTATGTCAATTTTAACATAATCACCGAATTGTTTTGTGCAATCTTCAGCACTTGCAATAGCATAAGGACCTAGATAAACACCAAAGAGCTCTTCAATGTGTCCCTGTACATAGAACAACAAGAAATTGTTCTGTAAGGGCATAAGTTTATCATTATAGTGATGTTTCTGGGTTTATACAATAGGAAATATTGGAAGATCTATGTTCATGTTGTGCTTTTGACAATTGGGAATATCAAGTTCAGTGAAAATGATGACTAGTAATCCATCATTTGTATTCTACTTAATTTGAAACTGAGAACCCTAATAATATAAGCAAGCATAAACAAACGAAAAAACTTATCTTACATTTCATGTTTTGTTCAAGCTCATAAATTGATTATTTTTCTAGAATCACATGTCGTATCTGACAGAAATCAATAGGGATACTCAGGAGCCTTGTTATGGAATGAATTTGGGCAAAAAGTCGAGCATTATATCAAGTCAGTTAGTAGCACATAGTTTGTTTTTTATTGTTTGGGGAAAACAGATGTCCAACTTAGTACAAGTGTTTGCTTAATCTGTACATGTGTTATATTGCCACATATTCATGAAATGTATAAATAGGGCCTTGAGGTTCTTAGTTAAAGATTTTTTTTACCCTTTTCCATTTTTGGTAGACATCTATTTTACAAGATTAAATTTAGGCAAATTTTCACTTAAGTACAACTATCGTTTTTATACAAATCACTCGCCATACCACTTTGGGTATACTCTCTTAAAGTCTCATTCCTACCCCAAAATGGAAAATGGAGAAAATCCTTAAATTAGCACCTTAAAGCCCTTTGGAAACATGCATGGGTTATAAGATGTGCATACATGTAGAGATTTGCAACCACTTGCACAAAGAGTTAAGCAATACACGTATATACTACATATACAATTCCCAATATATAAATTGTCGTGGACCATAACCTATTTTTCTTGACCCATCCGGTAGATGTCAACCGACTAGAGTCTAGTCAAAGTTGTAGTCCAAAATATCTAGTAAAGAATAATGCTTTAATCAAACGGGTTAGAGATATATTATAGTAGAGGTAATATATGTACTTCTACTGAGAACTCATATTGACAACAAAACATTTCAAATTTGAAACATACGCTTCACGTAGCCAGTAAAAATAGATACAAGTACAGGAATTCTAAATACCAACATATTCATCACGAGAAAAGTGAGTGAATATATTGGTCATTTCTCAAATAAATGGAGCAATCAAATAAGATAAATAAGTACGCACCTTAATTGTAAGTTTGTAACATCTGAAACACAAATAGAAAGCTGAACAAAAGAAGGTCATGCTGGTTTCATGAGAGGTATTAGTGAAGTGAGGGCAACAGTAAGTTGCCATTTAGGTAGAGCAAGTATTGGCTTCACAAATATTCACTAAGATAAAAAAATTCACCATCTGTAATATTTCTACAGAGATGCCTGTAAAGAATACGCGGAAGGCTTAAAAATTTTGGCCTACAGGCTGCTTGAGCTCATCGCACTGACCTTGAAACTGCCTGCAAAGAAGTTGAACAAATTCTTCAAGGACTCGACAAGTTTCATTCGCCTCAACCACTACCCTCCGTGCCCCTCCCCTCATCTTGCCTTGGGGATCAACCCCCACAAAGATGCAATGGCTCTCACCATCCTTGCCCAGGACGAAGTCGGTGACCTTGATGTCAAGAGGAAATCTGATGGCGAGTGGGTTCGTGTCGAGCCAACCCCACATTCTTACATTATCAACGTGGGCGACATCATTCAAGTATATTTACACACACGTAAAAGTTTTTAAGTTGTTAGGTTGTGAGTCAGCAATGTACTGATTCCGAACTGTGGTTGAAGGTTTGGAGCAACGACAGGTACGAGAGCATAGAGCATAGGGTGTCTGTCAACTCGGAGAAGGGGAGGTTTTCTATTCCGTTCTTCTTCAACCCTGCACAAGACACCATGGTGAAGCCTTTGGAGGAATTGGTGAGCGAAGAGGACCCCGCTAAATACCATGAGTTCAACTGGGGGAAGTTTTACAATACGCGAAGGATCAGCAACTTTAGAAAGTTGGCAGTGGAAAATATCCAAATTTATCATTTTAGGAGTACCCAGTAAAATGCCTACTAGCTAGTTGTGATTGTGAACCTCTTTGAATAAAGATGTAAAAGTGGGACTATACTTGTGAAAGAGGATGATATATATGGGCTTGAGTATGAAGTCAATTCGCAATACTGTGAATAAGAATTGTAAAATGTTTGACTTGCAATTTTATTCCTTGTCAAGCATCCATTCGAACTTCATTTGGATGAATAATTATAACGCTTTTGATTGAAAGGAAATACTATAAGATCTTGGTTTTAGAACTATGAAATATACAGAAGCCTATGAATTCTCCAAAATATGCGCATCTTCTTGAGTTATAATTGGCACCAAAATTGGTATCATTCTAGCATGTCTTGCTGATAGCAGTGCTAAAAAAAAACCAAAGATGCATATATGGCAACTATAGGCCTACATTGCGTATGATTATAGTGAAGGTACTTGTGTCATAGGTGATAATGAAGCTTTGGCAATAGGAAGTAGTAAATCAAGAAGGGTCGGTATCGGTTCCGGCAGCGACGAGCTACCGACTCACCGGCAGATGACATTCAGAGACTATCATTTTAACCGTAGATGTAACTCATTTGGTGATGGATGTACTTTGTAGCTTGTTTTATTAATTTTGAGTTCCTAACTTAAATTTTGTATAGTAGATGGAGATGGTGACTCAAGTGTAACATATAAAAGACTAAGATATAATTTCCTAATAGATTCATGACAAGGGTAAAAGGGAGTGGCTAGGAGATTTACTACTAAATGAGGTATAAAATTATATCAAAACTACGTATCTACCTTTATAATGAGATCTGAAGATATATATATATATATATATATATATATATATATCTATATATATATATATATATATATATATATATATATATATATATATGCTAAAATAAGGGGTGATGCTAGGGATTTGAAAGGTAGTAGTTCATGAAGTGAGGGCCAAAGAAGTTTCCATTCAGGTAAAGCAGTTTTTAGTTTCTCCTTGACTTTCTTTTGTCTAGGAACATAAAAGGGAATCAGTCTCCAACAGAGTCTCCCAATCGAATCTGAATAAATTGCACTTACCCTATGATATCCAAGTTTAAATGAGGGAACGAAAATCTCAGCTAAATAGGGGGGCATCTAAGAAACTAGCAAATACATGTGCTTCCAAGACATTACGTGGGTGGTTGTTTATGACATTTCGTACTGCAAAATATAACATAGTAGTGAACTATCTCAACCCTCGTCCCTTTTCCTCCACAGCAAACCTCCTTAGGTTAGTTAGGGGTTAGAACTTCACAGCCATTTAGAGACTTTCCATTAAAAAAACTCAAGATGTCAGCCAAAATAACATATGTTTCCAGAAAGTGATTCCAGAATTAAACCTCGTCCTAGAACTCTAATATATGATACTAAGGTAATTCTATAAAGTTACCTTGTCTTTTAATCCTAGTTCAAGTTCAACGCTTTCCATCCTCCCTGTCATGGTCTGAATAAGAAATTAAATTGACATACCCAGTGAGTAGTGAAATTGTCCGAGTATCATATAACCTCTCTTTTTTCTTCAAGGTGATATAATTTTAGCCCAAATTTGAGCTAAGCCAATAGTAGTACTCAGAGAAATCTGAACATTTCTAAACTTATGCATACAATAGTAGTACTCAGAGAAATCTGATCATTTCTAAGCATATATTCGTTTAGTACCTTGGAAATAATAAGAGCCTCAGTAATACCTTGGGAATAATTCTGCATTTCTACAAGTGCTTGTCGACCGCGACACGAAAGCCGCAAAGGATGTGAAGGCTCGTGTGGTAGACCACAATCCGCTTGTCTCCTATGGCAGCGCCGACGGTGGAGAGCGAATTCCAGGTGCGTACTGCAGAGGCGATCCGGACCCGGTGGAAGATCGAGGCCTTGAAGCTCATGACCAGAGGATTAGGGTTAGGGTTTGAGTCGTCGATGAGGGACAGGACGTAGGAGGACGAGTGGATTCAGGATAGGGTTATTGGAGTGGCGATGGAGAAGGAGTCGGGCCTGTCGATGGGCCACCATGAGGGTCTTGTTCCGGCGGCCTCATCGAGATCTCCAAGGAAAGTTCGGAGACGGGGGGAAAAAAATTTCCCAAAGCAAATTAGAGGGAGGGGAAGGGGGTTGGCTGACTACTTCTTAGATAGAGGAAAAACTAAAATTTTCTCTCTATTATTTAATTTTTTCGAATCAAGCAATAGCAACGCTAACAATAGTTGTTGATATCCGGCTACAATTTAAATATTAATGTCAAAATCATATCAAAATCAGAATATTTTGTTATTTAACTTTTTAAAATTATTTTAAGTTTTTGTTACAATAAATTAATTTCTTCTTTGTGACTAATACTTTTTTGTGACGTACGATTATTTGGTAACTAAAAAAAACTTTTAAGTGACAAGAATAAAATTTTAATCTTGGGGCTAAAACTTTTATGTGACAATAATATTTTCTTGTAACTATAAAAAATATTTTAAGTGACAAGTATTTCGCTTGTCACACATAACTTGTCTCTAAAATCTAAATTTTATTTCAGTGACCACATTAAGTGACGACCAATAAAAACATGGTCACTAAATGATTTAACTGTGTGACGAAAAATAACTGTTGTCACAGAAACAAATTATGAGTGACAACCAAAATTATTTGTCACAAAAATATTCCTTTCAGTGACAAGTTTTACACTTGTCACAGATTACTTGTCACGAAAAGCTGGATTTCTTGTAGTGCTACTATAGAGCCCATCTAGACGACACCTGTGAGTTGGACCCACAGGAGGATCCAGCTCTAGCTGAGGACGTCATCCCTACTGCTTAGACTACATTAGCTAGATTTTATCTTATTTTGTTATATCATTTGTATTGACTTTAGAGTTGTATTATTTTCTGGATGTTGTGAGGTCGTGTCGTTTAGACACTTAGACTTTTTCTTCTGTTTGTACCTCAGTTTGATGATTTCATATTTATCATATTGTGCTATTTTTATTTCTAGATTTATGATTGAGTTGTACCTTATGTGATTTGTCCTCCGTTCAGAGAGTATATCATATTATATTTAGTTTGTGATAGTCACCTAGGACAGCGTTCTACCGCCGACACTGCGGCGTAGGCTGGACGCACCCACTTCTCGTGCCCCTATACTAGGTGCGGGTCGTGACAAGTATAGTTGCCACAAAGTGTCTTAGAAGAACAATGATAGTCGCCAGAGACTACTTTTGGCAGTCAATAATAGTCTCCATACACTACCTACTACAACCAAGCATAGTCATTGCAAAGTGTCTTATGTGATAATGATACTCGCCACACACGAGCTATTATGACCGATCATAGTCACTACATACAACCTTGGGGGACCTATGATAGTCGCAAAATACTACCTATTGCAACCAAATATTGTCTCCATAAACATCCTATGCCAACTATTGTAGTCGACAAATGTCCCTCCCTTCCAAAAATCCTACAAATTAAGACGACAAAGCATTCTTGGCCAAAAATTTGGAACAACAAAGATATTTTCCCACAACTGTGTAGTAAGCAAAGATCTTTTATGACTAAAATGCTTATTTAGTCGTCCCTAATTTTGGATTAAGAGCTTGAGGCGACGATGCTTGCGACCAAGGAATTTAGTGATAATAAACCTTAGGCAACCAGTTTTGCATTTAGGTGAAAAAAATATTGCCGCCTAAATCCCTTATCCTAATAGTGAATGTTATTGACCTTTTACCATAACTAACTGAAAAAATATGAATGTACTGACATATAGCACATAGATCACATAGCATATAGAATAGCACCTCAGTGCACACTAGTACCATCACGAATATAAGTAATCAAGTCAGAAACATGGTCAAATCATTAATATAGTCAAGTCATGCAGTTATAAAAAATCCTCTTGTACATGGGTCTTATAGTCTAGGTTACTTATGTCATTCGATGGTCAGGATAGGATTCAAGGTCATCAACTAAGAACAACAAAAAACATATAAAACACTAGAACCATCAACCAGGCGCATAGAGTCACATACATGCATAGAGAATCCAGGTGCATATAGGGTCACATTTGCGTATAGAAAATCCAAGCGCATATGCGAGGCAGGCGCATAGCACTATCGAGTGCCAACGCAACAGGCATGCACTTTCACACATGCGCATAGGAAGCCTATGCGTATAGGGCGCAGGTTGTAAAACCCCTAAAAAAATTTACTGTATTTTATCAATTTTGGTACTGATTTAAAATTTTTGTATTGTACGTCGCGTAGTCGTATTGTACGTTGTGCGCAAACGGCGTATTTCGTAAATTGCTTATCGAGTGCGAATATGTGCGAGGTACATATTTTTGCAAAATATTTTTTTAAAAGCTTGGATTTTTTTTCAAATAATAAATAATAAATATTTTTGATTATTTAAAGTTATAAAATACGTCATATTGGAATTTCCAACTCTTTATTTTACATTACGAAAGGTTTTATAAATAGTAATTTTGAAAACGAGGTATTATGCAAATATTCATTTCATACGAGGTACATAAATTTAAAATTCATATATATAATTCCATTTTTTGAATTTATTGATATTAATATTTTATTATTCAAAAAGATATTTAAAAATATTTATTATTTTCAAAATTATTATTATTGGTATTTTTGGAAAATATATTTGAAAATTATTGTGGTCATTTTAAATCTTGATTCGATTTTATGGTTTTAATTTAAAAAGTTTAAAGGTAGAATTTATATTTAATTTGAGTTTAGATTATCTAAGTTTAAATTGGAACTTAATTTAGATTTGATTTTTTGAATTATCTAAATGGGGTTTAAATAAATCATAATTCTTATCCAACTGGGAATTCCCACCTCCTATATAAGGAGTGGTACTCATCCATATATTTCGGCCATTCACAATTCCTCCAAAAATTATTTCTCCTACTCGTGCCTGTGCATCGTGTCCGTGTCCCCGTCCCGTCCAATCCACTATGTATTTCTAGTACATATACATATTTTTGACCCCGTGTCCGACAACCCCGGACACCCATCCAGGTCGTGTCGGACATTCCACGACACGACGACAGCTCCCTACCCATTCCACCGTCATCGCCACCATCCCGTCACTATCATCGTCGTCACCACCACAACCATCATCCCAGCCACCCTCGCCAACATCACCCCGGACACCATCACCAATCGTCGATCCCCACAAGCTCCATCACCATCTACGGCATCGACTGAACCCAGCCTCACATCCGTCACCACCACCATTACCAGAATCCACTACCTCAGCCACCGCCGGGCGGCACCACCACCACCCAATTTCCCAAAACCTAAGATCATCACCACAAATTAAACATGGAAAAACCCCTCACCTGTCTGCGGCATCCGCGTCGAGCTTCCCGCCTCCGCCGCCGATGCAGCGCATCCGGCCTTTCCTTCACCACCGGGCCTCCTCCGCTGCGCTGGTGATTCCACCGTGTGGTGCGCCAAGCCAAATTAAGCCACCCAACGCTGCCCCAAAGCCGCTCCAACGGTGCCGCACAGCCTGAAGAGATCAGCCCCTGTTCTCCTCTTTCCGCCTCCACTGTAAGTTCCCTCCGGCTCTCCCTCCTAACTCCCTCACTCTTCCGCTATGGGTCTCCTTCCTCTTCGTGGGTTTCTTCTCACTGGAGAAGAAAGTTCTCAAATTTTGGTTCACTCACTTTCCCTAATAAATATCTCTCTCTCTCTCTCTCTCTTATATGTTTGACAGGTCATTGTAGGCACAATAATTGGCATATACAAGCCAGCTGCGGTAAGGCCATATGGATGCGGCCATATTTCTTTAAAGTTGATGAAATAGGTTTTTTTTTCCCAAATTGTAGTGTTAACAGCTGTGACGTTACCATTTCGATACTTGTTATTATCATGTGGTTGTATATTATTATTAGGGGTTGTATTATTAGGGGTTGTATTATTATTATTATTAGTTTTATTATTATTATTAGTTTTATTATTATTATTATAAGTATTATTATTATATTTGTGATTATTATTATTATTATTATTATATTTGTTATCATTATTATTATTGTTATTAGTATTATTATTATTTTCTATTAGAATTATTACTATCATTATTTGTTGTTATTTGCAGTATTATTTTAGAAAGCATACAATTATTATCTAGCTAATTTCAAAAATTAGTTTTTTAAAAAAACACTAAAATACTTTCTCGATTTATATGTATATATAATTGACAAGTATAGTTTTTTTTGGTCCAAACAAGTTACTAATATTTTCAAATAAGTTAACCAAAAATATATTCTAGTTTGTGAAATATAGTTTCCAATTAATAAAATGATTTTTTTAAAATATTTTCTAAATATTTATCTAGATTATTTTTACTAATAAAAATATAGTTTATCTATCTAAATATTTTATTTTGTTACCTTAGTTTTTGCCTAAAAAAAAGAAAAAAAAAAGAAAAGATTTAGACTTTAAAGTATTTATCTAAAGCTATTTTAACTACCAAAATATATTTTGGGTGTTTAAATATTTTTCTAAAAAAATAGTACCAAGTATCCTTCTCCGCAAATTTTCCATTATTATTATTATCAATGTTGCTCATGACTAAATTGTGCTTTCCTATTTCCTTGTAACTTCGGACCTTACCCATTGACCCCAGCTATTGGACAACAAGACTTGACGGAACATCGCACCACACCAGGCGGTACCCCAGGCAAGACACCTTGCCTTTACTGGTTAAATTTCTTGCTCAATATCATGCATGCTTTTTCTTATTTTTAGCAAATAAAATGTTGTTCTTTTAAAACTATATAGATACAAATTATTATACTTTATGCAATTGGCTTAGAGTTAAGGGACTACCATATGTTTAGAGCATCTCATAAACTGTCACGATGTGCCACAGGTTGTATGTGAGTTGTGAGTCGCATATAGCTTCGGACTTGCGTACCGACCGTACATCGGTGAGTACAGGCCGGGCGTTAGGATATGACTGCTAAATAGATTTGTGTAGAAGACTTGGCAGTTATTAAGGATTAAACAGCGTCGTGGAGACGACCCATGTATAGTATCATGGGGGGGGAGAGGACATCTATTAGCGTAGGGGCTACATTTATTTTTACACACATTTTGGGCCGATGGTGACTCTTATGAGTACTACCTTCTGTCCAGGGCCGATAGTGACTCGGATAAGCGCTACTTACTGCCACTCTTTATTACACTGCTGATCCTACAGCCCCTGCGTAGAACGTTGTCTTCTAAAGTGTATATCACATAGAATGGTTAGGAACCTTTACTCGTGCATACTTTTCTGTTGAGCTTTTATTATTCAGTTATTGGCATGATATTATGTGTCTTGTTACGTCCCTATGAGGACCTGGTGATCCCTCCAGGTGTGTGTTTCATGGTTTCTTGCAGGTGCTCTAGCTAAGGCCATACCTTCCTTCGTGATGATTGCTCTTGGACTCGTCACCTGCTCTCGTTTGACCAATTCTTTCTTTGTATATTTTTCCATATTTAATTTAGTTGGTAGTGGATTTGTCTCCGTCCAACTATTGTATACATGACAAACTCAAAATTGCTTTTATATCATTATTTATCTTCGTGGATGAGATTTAGTGTCTTGGCTTTCTACATTTAAAGCTTATGTATACATACGAGTCGTATATATCTACTCGTATGTATACAGCTAGCATGATACATATCTAGTCCCAAATATTTTGGGACTGGGGCGTTACACAGGTTCTTAGTAGTATGCCTACGGGGATTCAAGGATGCATATCAGGAACTGTCGCATGGCCTTCCTAAGCGCATAGAGGGCCATCGTCCGCAAACAACAAGTTTAGCCCTGAAAATTCTCGAAACTTTCCACGGCCATAACATCCTCTCTAGAACTCAAAATCCAGCAAAAAATCCAAAACTGCATGAAATTAGATTTTCTACAACGTGAGTAAATTAGTTTTTGAAAACAATAAGTTTTTCTATATCATATGCTCAAAATCACATAAAACCATAATTTTAAAACTTCAGATCTACACCAAAATACTCATCAAATTCGACATCACCAAATACTAAACATGTAGAGAATGTAGAGATGCATATTATAGACTAAAAATAGGTAAATAGATCAAAAAAATAAATAAACAATGTTGGTCTCTCAAGATGTGCAAGATGTACTTTCCTAGATTGTTGAAGGAAATGAATGAGAGTGAATGAAGAGAGGGAAAGGGGAAAAGAATATTTATATTGGGTGGAGGCGACTCCACTAAACTCTAACCCTAACATGTTCTAACCCAATGTCTAATGCCATGCTACATAATCATAAATAAATAAAATTTGGATCACATTATGGACCAATATTTCATCATCGAAGTAGTGAACCACACCTACAAATAGACGAGGATAATGGATGACACACTACTTTGCGACTAGACATTGTTGCATACCATGATCAGATGTAATTAAGGATACATGTGCATTTGTTTCAGATATCAGGTACCATATACAAGGACAATACAGGAAAGATACGTAAACCAGATACGGGGAGTGACATTTTACAATGCTACATGTATTTTACTCGGAGTTTATTATATAACTTCTCCTTTAGTTTCAACAAAAGTTATTAACATGTCTCATTTATTTGTAAAATATAGAAATGCTCCTAGTTTTGATTATGATGTTTCTATAATGGAACTAACTTTTTAAAAAAATTGGTATGAAATGCGTCTTTTGTTAGTCCCGGGGCTTGATCAAAGATGGTAAAATAGATGCAACAGAGATCTACGATGATACAAAAAACCAAATAACCTATTTACAATATGAAGGAGGGAAATAGAGAAGAGAAGATCTCTCGTTCTTCCTTGCAAACGTGCTGCAATTGGGACAGAACGAGTTACAATAATCTAAAGAAAGATGAGAAGAAGAAAAATGCTGGGGTGTCAAAACACCGTTGCTCAAAGTAAGATTCGCCCCACACGAATTGCTTCCAGGAACCAGCAAGTTGAAGAACTTATGGAACGCTCGAAGTCACCTCTATTCTGACTCCTCGGATGGACTTGCAATGGCGGCAACAACACCTCTCTTTTTCTCCTTTTCTGACTTGTAATTTTTGTAGTACCTCACAAAGGAGGCCAGAAGAGAGTATATATAGAGAGAGGGTGGAAACCCTAGCCGCCTCTTCAGTTATAGAAAGATTGAATCAAATCCCAAAAGATAGCAACGAGATTAATTCAAATTCCACAAAGATAGGAAAGAAATTAATTCAAATCCCACAAAGATAGGATCTGAATTAATTGCATTGAATCAGTCTTTCCATAACTGACTTATAGTCTGCACAGTCAGCGGAACCCTCCATGCGACAGCAGCAGCCTGGCCGCATGAGCCTCATGGCCGCATGGACCACATGAACCGCATGGACCACATGAGCCGCATGGGCCGTATGAGCCGTATGAGCCGCATGAGCCGCATGGGCCGCATGGACTACATGGACCGTATGGACCGTATGGACCGCATGGGCCGTATGGGCCGCATAGGCCGCATGGGCCGCATGGGCCGCATGGGCTGCATGAGCCGTATGACCGCATGAGCCGTATGGGCCGCATGAGCCGCATGGCCGCATGAGCCGCATGGGGCCGCATGAGGCCGCATATGAGCCGCATTCTGTATAAGACTGCATGGCCGCATATGAGCCGCATGACTGCTGACGTGCTAAGTGCAAAGTACGCCAATAAAATGCCACATTACGCCTCATGAGCCCATGAGCCCGAGTCCGAGTCCGAGTCCGAGTTGCTAAGCCCCGTTGGAGCTTAGCTCCAAATGGAATTAATCCAAGAGAATGACAAAAGCATTAATGCTTAATCCTTGGAGCCTTATTCTTACCTCCTAGTAAAATCACCCACATGGTTCCCTCCTTAGGGTCACCACCCCATGTGCATCTCTCAACAACACAACCAAGTATATATTTTGAGATAACTCATGGTGCATTTCCGATGTGGGACTAAAATTTTACAAGGCATGTTGAGAGCAAGCTCTCTCCATGTAAAGAAAGCACCAACAATCCCCCACATATCACAACATATATATATGTGTCCAGGGTTGAGCGTTCCCCACAGTAACTGTCCATTTTGTATTAGGATAGATGTCGCTGACGACTTGAATCTTCCCGTATGGGTTAAATAACAATGTGATACAAGAATGGACTACGCCTTGAATTCTACACCACAGTTGTAATTCTTCCCACTCACAAAGTATAGTTACGTGTGCTTCTGGCTGCACATTAAAGGCCCTGTGCCAGCCTGGTTTCAGTATATAATTTTGGGCGTCTACAAGTTTACCCTCAAGAGACGGCCTGATATCTCTTTCCATACACTATAGGTGAGTTCTTTATTAAAGAGATATGGCATGAAGCCTTGCGCTTCCTTGCGGTGCTACGCCGCTTTGACATGGCCTGAAGCCGAGGCATTACCCCTACCTGGGAACCTCATCGTAGTGTCATACTACTGTAGCATGAGGTATCAGCCTCTTTGTAGTGCCCATCTACTCAGCATGAAGCCTAAGGCTTCCTTGCGGTGTTACGCCGCAACGACATGGCTTGCAATACCGAGGCTTTACCCCTACCTGGGTACCTCATCGTGGTGTTGTGCCACTGTAACATGGGGCCATCCTCCCCTTTGTAGTGCTGTCTACAACTCTTTAATTACGTCATACAGTATTAGGCTACCTGCCTATTTGCGGTACTACGCCGCTATGACTTGGCTTACAAAGTCGAGGCATTACCCCAGACCTGGCAACCTCATGGTGGAGTCACCCCACTATAGCATGGAGTTTCTCTCCTTGTAGTGCTGCTCTACCGTGCTTCCTGTAAAGCACACCAGGCATTCACTCTGCCTGAGAACTCATTAAGGCGTTTAAGCCAACCTTCCACAGGATCTATTTTTTTTGCAGAAAATACATAGTAGACAATAGTGGTTATGGGTCCGTATCTCTTCCATGTTCCAGAGAACAAGTACCCACTGTTACCTGATAGTTTCCCAGTCCGTGATCCTCCTTTGAACCAAAAGTTAGATGCCTAGTAGATTTCTCTTTGAACTAATAGCATAAAACTTTATGGTAGGATTACAAAGACACACTATCAGAATGCCTTCAAGCCCATTTTACAAGCTGTGTCATCGACCAACTGGCGCTTGAGGCCCTTTGTGAACGGATCTGCCAGGTTCTCCTGACTCCGAACATCAACCACTGCAATTACACCTCTTTTGATAAGATCATGTACTGCCCTGTGCTTCAACCGCACAGTCATCTTCTTCCCGTTGAAGAGGTCATTTGATGCCACCGTCGCAGTCGCCTGGTTGTCACAGTATATCGGTATCGCCGGTATCTGAGCCCCAACCACTGGAAGATCATACATGAGCTCCCGAAGCCATTCTGCTTCATCTGCTGCAGTTTCAAGTACATAGAATTCAAATTCCATGGAGGAACGAGAGAGTATAGTCTGCTTCTTCGACTTCCACGATATAGCAGCTCCACCCAAGGAAAAGACATATCCACCTGTGGATCTCTAGCTTTCCACCTCTGAACACCAGCTAGCTTCACTGAAGCCTTCCACTACTGTCGGATACCCGTTGTAGTACAGTGCATATGTCTGAGTCTTCTTGAGATATCTCATCACCCGCTTCACAGCTTTCCAGTGCTCAACCCCTGGGTTGCTTGTGAACCGACTCAGCATTCCCACGACGAAAGCTATGTCAAGCCTTATGGTAGTGGTTGCGTACATCAAACTTCCGATAATGCTAGAATACTCCAGCTGCCTGACGCTTTCCCTCGAGTTTAGCTTCAGCTTCTGATCACACCTGTATGGCGTATCGATCCCTGGAAGATGCTTATACCCATAGCGTGTGAGCATCTTCTCAATATAGTGAGATTGTGACAGCGCTACTCCAGTGTCTGTCCGGATGATCTTTATGCCCAAGATGACATCTATATCCCCCAAGTCCTTCATACTGAACTTGGTTGAGAGAAACATCTTTGTCTCTGTGACACAGCCTATATCCGTACCTAGGATTAGCATGTCGTCCACGTACAGACAAACGATGACTCCTCTTCCATCAGCGAACTTTGTGTAAACACATTTGTCCGTCTCGCTGACTCTGTAGCCGTTTGACCTACTAACTTTGTCAAACTTCGCATGCCACATCTTGGGAGCTTGCTGCAAACCATACAATGATTTCACCAACTTGTAGACTTTGTCTTCAAGACCTTTGACGACAAATCCATCTGGCTGTTGCATGTAAATCTCTTCGGTCAACTCCCCATTCAGGAATGTTGTCTTTACATCCATCTGATATATCACCAACTTATGTATAGCTGCTAGAGCGATTAACATCCAGATGGTGGTCATCCGAGCTACTGGAGCGTACGTGTCAAAGTAGTCTATCCCCTGTTTCTGAGAAAATCCCTTGGCTACCAGCCTGACCTTGAACTTGTCAATAGTTCCATCTGCTTTCATCTTCTTCTTGAAGATCCATTTACATCCGATTGGCTTTTCTCCTTCAGGTAGATCTACCAACACCCATGTGTTATTGGAGGTGATAGAGTCAAACTCGTCATTCACTGTCTCCTTCCAGAAAATAGCATCTCTGGTCTTCATCGCCTCATCATAGGTAAGCGGATCTGCTTCCACATGATAGGTGATAAAGTCATCTCCGAAGTCTTTCGGTCTCCTCGCTAGCTTAGCTGACGGCTCTGCAAGTTCTGGTACAAGAGTTGTTTCATCAACAACAGCTTCTTCGTAGACTACTGGCCCATATGAGATTTCAGTCTCATTTGCACCTACATCATTTTTTGGAATGTCCGAAAGAACAATGTTTGTCTTTTGCAAACTTGTCTTCAAAGTATTCAGCATCGCGAGATTCGATGATATGATTTGACTCAATATCAAGAAATCTCCTAGCATCACTCTTCTCTGCATACCCCAAGAAGATCGCCTTCGTAGTCCTTGTCCCTATCTTCTGAATCTTCAGATCTGGGAGCTTCACATACGCCAGACACCCCCACACTCGAATGACATTCAAGTTTGGTCTGACTTTGAACCAGAGTTCATGAGGAGTTACGTCCGAAGTTGCATATGGTACACTATTCAGAATGAAAGTGGTCGTTAATGCAGTTTCTCCCCAGTAGCATTTTGGAAGGCCTCCAGTAAGCAGCATAGAATTCATCATTTCTGTTAATGTTTGGTTCTTCCTCTCTGCTACTCCGTTGGATTGAGGAGAATATGGAGCAGTAGTCTTACATATGATTCCATGTACTTTATAGAACGATGCGAATTCATGAGACCTGTACTCCCTACCTCGATCACTTCTCAACCTCTTGAGTTGTTGTCCAGTCTACCGTTCAGCTTCGGCCCTGAACACTCTGAACTTCTCGAAAGCTTCATCTTTAGACTTGAGCAAGTAGACGAATGCGTATTTTGAGAAGTCGTCGATGAAGGTTATGAAATACTTCATCCCGGCCTTCGTGGAGAAATGTTAGAAGTCACAGATATCGGAGTGCACCAACTCCAGAAGATCTGTTCTTCGATTGACCCAATGAAAGGGTTTCCTTGTGATCTTCGTCTGAGCACACACTTCTCCACCTTACCCCCATATTTGGAGATAAGTCCTAGACTAGACATTTTGTTAATTCTTTTACAATGAACATGTCCTAGTCTATTATGTCACAACTCAAGAGAATAATCAGAAAATGCAACTGCATTAATGTCATCAAACTGGTTGACAAGCTGAATTTTAAACATTTCTTCGGTTTGATAAGCCTTCCCGAAGTATGTTCCCTTCTTGGACATCACCATCTGACCAGCATTGATGTCCATCCTCAAGCCTGCGTTGCAGAGCAGGCTCCCAGAGATCAGGTTCTTGGCAATCGCCGGAACATGCTTCACACCTTGAAGCGTCAGAGTGTTCCCAGAAGTGAGTTTCAGCTCCACAGTCCCGATCCCCAGAACTTCTGCTTGGGCCTGGTTCGCCATGACAACCTTCTCAGATATCGACTGGTACATGACGAACCATTCCTTGCTAGAACAGATATGGCAAGTCGCACCAGTGTCTATCCACCAGTCAGAGTCAACCTCTACAGTTGTGACCTGTGCGATCATATAAACAATGTTAGAAACCAATAAAACCTTATTAGGCTCACCTTTCTCTGATTGTTTGGGCTTGGATCTGCATTCACTCTTGTAGTGGCCTTTCTTGCCACAATTGTAACAAGTCACGTGGGACTTAGTCTTCTGTTGCTTGAATGAAGGACCCTTCACTTTTAGATTAGTGAAGTCCTTCTTCTTGGGATAAGAAGCCGCCTGCTTTCCCTTGGGATCTCTCGTCTGCACTAGATTGGCTTTAGCCAACTGTTTGGATAGAGTGTCCACCTTCTGTTGGGAACGCATCTCATCCTCAACATGGATCTCTTGAAGTAGATCTCCCAAGCTAATGTCTAGCTTCTTTCTGTGCATCCTTGCATAGAAGGTACTCCATCCAGCAGGAAGTTTTGAGACGATTCCTCCAACGACAAACTTGTCGGGAAGGGGCATCTCTTCATCTTCCAGTTTCTGACGTAGCTTCAGAAATTCCTTCAGCTGTGGCAACATGGACTTCTCGTCCTCAAAGAGCAATTTGTGATATTTTTCAACCACAAACATTTTGCTCCTGTTCCTGTCTTTTTCATACAATTTTTCCACAGACTCCCATATGTCTCTGGCAAGTTCCTTCTTCGAGTAGGATTCTGCCAGGGAGTCCTCCATAGCATTCAGGATGAGAAGCCTGCAGATGCTATTTTCCCTTCTCCATTTGGCCTTTAGTTTGGTAGCCGCATTGATTGCAGCAGTAGATCCAGTGTCTGGAACAGAGGGTTCTTCCTCCAACAGAACATGATCAACGTCTTTTAGTTGAAGAGTTAGATAAACCTTTCTCTTCCAGACTTGATAGTGCTCTCCATCGAACTTTTCCAACTTGCAGTAGTCCGATTGGACGAGCGAAGCATTAATATTTTCCATCTATAAGGATCTTGCTTTCAGATTGTTAGTCCCGGAGCTTGATCAAAGATGGTAAAACAGATGCAACAGAGATCTACGATAATACAAAAAACCAAATAACCTGATTACAATATGGAGGCGGGAAATAGAGAAGAGAAGATCTCTCGTTCTTCCTTGCAAACGTGCTGCAATTGGGACAGAACGAGTTACAATAATCTAAAGAAAGATGAGAAGAAAAAAAATGCTGGGGTGTCAAAACACCGTTGCTCAAAGCAAGATTCGCCCCACACGAATTGCTTCCAGGAACCAGCAAGTTGAAGAACTTGTGGAACGCTCGAAGTCACCTATGTTCTGACTCCTCGGATGGACTTACAATGGCGGCAACAGCACCTCTCTCTTTCTCCTTTTCTGACTTATAATTTTCGTAGTACCTCACAAAGGAGGCCAGAAGAGAGTATATATAGAGAGAGGGTGGAAACGCTAGCCGCATCTTCAGTTATGGAAAGATTGAATCAAATTCCAAAAGATAGCAACAAGATTAATTCAAATCCCACAAAGATAGCAACGAAATTAATTCAAATCCCACAAAGATAGGATCTGAATTAATCGCATTGAATTAGTCTTTCCATAACAGACTTGTAGTCTGCACAGTCAGCGAAACCCTCCATGCGGCAGCAGCAGCCTGGCCGCATGGACCACATGAGCCGCATGGACCACATGAGACGCATGGACTGCACAAGTGCAAAGTGCACAAACAAAACACCACATTACGCCTCATGAGCCCATGAGCCCGAGTCCGAGTCCGAGTCCGAGTCGCTAAGCCCCGTTGGGGCTTAGCTCCAAATGGAATTAATCAAAGAGAATGACAAAAGCATTAATGCTTAATCCTTGGAGCCTTATTCTTACCTCCTAGTAAAATCATCCACATGGTTCCCTCCTTAGGGTCACCACCCCATGTGCATCTCTCAACAACACAACCAAGTATATATGTTGAGATAACTCATGGTGCATTTTCGATGTGGGACTAAAATTTTACAAGGCATGTTGAGAGCAAGCTCTCTCCATGTAAAGAAAGAACCAACATCTTTTATATTGTTTGGATGCAGTTTTTGATCCTAAAATTAAATTCGATGGTGTATTTATATTGTTAGATGATTATCATGAAAATATAAACGTTGAGATATGCAGCTTAAAAGTAGAAATGAAAGAAAATTTAGATACTCTAATTAATTTATATGAAGAAAAAATTGTATCGACCCAATCTGATACAACCGCTCAAGGAGTAGTAGCTCTGATTTAATGTCCAAGTTATTTCATGCTAAGGGTATACTACAAAGGAAGAAACAAAAATAATCTTTCCTACTAACTCAAGAATTGTTCTTGTATTTAAATCCTTATGATGATACTGGATCATATTTTTCAATTTTATAATTGTAAAAAAGACAAAAAAAAAATTTATCCTATACTTTCTCCTTTAGCCCATGATCTTCTAATGGCCCTGGTGTCCACAGTAGCATCGAAATCTTATTTTAATATAGTTTCGAGAATGTTAAGAAAGAAGAAGAGCATGATACTGTCAGATATTTTGAAAGTCTGCGTTTGCGTTAAAGAATGTGTTCGTGCAAAAAATCGAACACAACATTTAAGAGATGAAGGTGCTAACATTAATGAACTAGACTTCCAGTCTTACTATGGCGAACCTACTGGAGGAGGTGGAACTGAGCAATAAACTAGACATTATGTGGAAGAGTTGAAAATTTTCTTCCAAATTTAATGTAAATGCAATGTTTACTTTTATTTTTTAAATTTATAAAAACAATGTTGTATCATATTTGAATTTCAATTGAATTAATAGAATATCTGAGTCCAACCCAGGCCCAGCCCTTAGCCGTACGGGACCTAGCCTAGTTAGGCCTAGCCTAGCCTCCATCGAGTCCAGGTCTGGACTAGGTTCAGTCTTTCTCCCCTCCGGTCCAGGCTGGCCTGACCCGTCTCTCTTCCGGTCTAAGTCCGACCCAATCTAGTCCAGCCCAGCCCAGGTCCTATCAAACCTGATCAACACTGGGTCGGTCCGACCCGGCCCAATGCACACCCTGATATTTAGGTTAGATACACTTTGACATGCATGGTTTATGATCTCTCAGTAGACTACTGGCTCCAGCCAAGAATGAGAATGACAGATGGATGAAGACTTGATGGTAGAGGATGGACGTACAACCTGTCACCGATCTCATCTAGATGGTGTTTTGACATTAAAGGTTTGATGAAGGAGATGCTACTACTCATTAATTACACGTACTTAGGCCTCGTTTGGTTCGCGGAATGGAAGAGAAAGGAAATAAATTCCTTGTCATTTTCTTTTCTTTGGAAAACTTTAATTCCTATTGATTTTCTTTTCCGATGTTTGGCAATGTCAAGGAATTTGGAAAGGAAAGTGAATACTTCAATGTGGGAAAGTGATTCCTTCCTTGGATGGATGGAATCACTTTCCTCCCTAATTTTCCTTCTATTGGGAATCACTTTCCTTTCCTCCTCAATTTTTTGGGCACTCAAACATAGGAAAGTAATCACTTTTCTTTCCCAACCGGAAGATTCCGCCAACCAAACGAGGCCTTAATGTAATTGAAAGCACAGTTGCATGGACTCAGATGCTTACAGCTTGTCAGATTAACAATCCTCAACTGCATTCACAATCAGCATTTATACATACATACATACGCCTGCAATGTGCTAGCTATAGCTATTGCTAGCTGGCTATATTTATATCAGCTTATATTTTCTCTCTAGCTTATGTAAGGTCCTAAGCATGAAGTAAATTGCAGGAGAAGTAACATTTGTACAATTCTTTACATATATCTCTTCCATCATTTTGCCACCTCAGTTATTTAATGCATACAATTCCTAGATTTGATATGTAGACCAAGACACAAGTAGATGTAGTAGGTTTAAAATATTCAATTGTAGTATTTTTCTAATTTCGCAATTAATATTGACAAGATAGTGGCAATCTTCGGGATTTAAGTTATCCGATGTAGCCAGCCCGGACTTAATATGAGGCCTATGAGGCAATGGCCTCAGGCCCAAAATTTTAGGGGGCACCAAAATTTTTTTTTAGTATATATAGCATGGTCCGGCTGAGTTTTGTTCATTGCATGTAAGTAAGCCCGCCAACTATAGAACAACCGGATCCGTTAAGTTCAGGGCTCTCTTGTGGCCGGCTAGGAGTTCTATTTTTTTATTCTAACATAGTGCTACCTCTTGGAGTTGAAACAAGGAATTAACCCTCCATTTCCTCATGTGAGTATTTGATTTTTTTTATATATAATAATATAAATTGTTGTAAGCTTTATAATTTATTAATGTATATTTTTGTATGAGGTATAATTTATTAATATATTATTTGTAATGTTGAATTTTCAGGTGTACTGTTCTAAATTTTTAATTGTTATTTATTAATATATTTTTTCTCCACAAGTGTGTATATATTTTTTTTAGGTTTTTTAGAGAGAGAACTCATGTGGCATAATTTTGGAATTCCTAAAAAAACTTCTAGAATCAGTCCCTTTTCTATTAGATGAGTTTTATAATTTATTAACATATTTTTTGTATAAATTATTGTTGATTATCTTTATTTGTGTTTGAATAATTTATTGAAAAATATATTTTTGTCATTTGATTGCATAGTTTTTCCTATAGAGATTGAAATAAACTAATAGAGAATCCGAGAAAGAAATATTTTTATATTTATTGTTGATTGTTTATTTGTCGTTAGTTATTATTATTTGTTGAATAAAAATATGATAATGTCATTTAATTGCATATAAGTGTTCAAGGTTATACATTTGAAATGTCATGTGATTTAATTGTAATAAGTTTCATATTTTCCTATACATTAGTAACAAATAAGAACAAAAAAATTATCTCAAAATTAATGGAAAGTAAAAAATAATATATAAAATTATGTCTAAATATATTGAATAGTTTTTCCATTTTTAATATTATTTAGTTTTCCAAAAGCAGGATCTTGAAATTTTCAAAGCCGCTGACATGATCTGTACTTATGTACTTATTATTATAAGAAGTATGAAACCGTTTGATGGCCTAAGTTTATTATTATTATTATTACCATTATGAACTATTCCAATCATTGTTTAACTTTTATTTTTATTTATTTGTCTGGAACATCAATTTTATATTTTTTTGATCTAGAACATCTTCAGTTTTATTAGTATTTCATTATAATATATATATTTTTTGGATATTAATTTTTGTTTATTGATTTATTTTTTTAATTTTGGGTTGAAAATAGTATCATTATCGATGAAATTTTTTTTTATAATAATGAACATTAAGTTTTGAGGGCATTATTTTTAGAGCTCGTCTCAGGCCTCAAAATCTAAAGTCCGGCACTGGATGTAGCCTACACATGGTGTACTGTAAACATGGCAACAATTGTTGAGATAGTTGGTATTACATGTATATATGTCGCAAGTTGATAGTCCTCAAAAAATTCCGCATGCAGCAAATATGCAATCGGGCCCAGTCTTCTCTTGGCCCAACTAAAAGCCTAGTTCACTACCCAAAGAGTCAGCCAAGGTCCAACCCAGCTTAAACTAATCTTGATGCATTGGGTGGGAAACTAATCTTGATGCACATTGGTGGGAGGAATCCATAGCTTCACTCGAACTCGTTAAGGTTTCCAAACTCGGTAATTCCTTGGCA
Source organism: Iris pallida (assembly GCA_029216955.1). Classification (NCBI taxonomy): domain Eukaryota; kingdom Viridiplantae; phylum Streptophyta; class Magnoliopsida; order Asparagales; family Iridaceae; genus Iris; species Iris pallida. The sequence goes on along the minus strand of JANAVB010001653.1, from coordinate 32,142 downwards.
TGTGGACAAGGATCCATCCTGTTTGGACACAAAGACATTATATGGCCTACTCTCGTGATCCCCCTCGAGTGATTGATTTCTGTTATTATCATTATGTTGTTATCATGTTATGGTTGTTATGTAGTTAGGTCTCAAGAGACTTCATGATTTGATGCTTGACATATCCTAAAGGGACTCTAGATCGTGTTATTTTTTACTAACCATAAGTTGTTCCTTTAGATAATGTTAATATTATGTATTAGAGCACAATATGATCTCTGTTGCTATGTAGGCACGGTATGTGAGCATTTGTACATTCATGTAAGACGGATAAAAAGACTTAGTTTATCCTCTTTTTATTGTTTAATGTAGGGGGTGGTTACAATCCTATGATTTTCAAATCTATAATCAGGTTAGTGGATCCACGTCGTGGATCACTTTCCACCATCTTATTATTATTCTTGTATTTAATTTTTGCATTATCATTTACTTTCTATCCTTTCGAGATAAACACACACACACACATACAAAACACGCACGCGTGCGGATAGCTGTATCTTAGGGATAATATCTATCATCTTGTTCTTATTTGATGTAGGCGTTTTTACTAAGGCTCCAATAAGGGAGGATCTCGGGATGGACTGGGAGGTCACACAGATGCCAGGATGGATCCGATCATTGATGATGAACCATAACCAGAGAGGGTCCGTCTTCAACTTCACTGTTGGGATGACTTTCGAAATCGACATTAGTTTGGACGAAATCTCTACGGGGGACACTACAAGAAAAGTAACCTTTTACGACATTAAAATTAAGGCATACATAAATAGTATGCCGTAAATAATTAATTTACGACATGCATTACAATGAATGTCGTAAAATAATTTAGAATATAACTTGATAGGTTATTTATGGCATGGATTGAATGCTGTAATTCTTTATACACAAAGAAGGCATACAATAGATGTCGTAGAACCAAAAGGAAAAAAAAAATAGCAGCTTTTATTTCACCCTCAAAATTCTCTCTCGTCGCGAATTATTCAGAAACCCCACCTGCTTCCACCCAAAAAATTTCTTTCCCTCCTAATCCCGCCTACTTCCTCCCCTCTCGCGCATACTTCCCCCTAATTTCACCCTTCTCTTCCCACCCCCTGGCATACTTTCCCCAATGATGTTCTCTCCCCCCTCCTCCATGCATGCTTTCACCCTAAAAAGGTTCGACTTCTTCCTCTTCTAATTTTTTTTTTTGAAGTTTTTTTTTCCTCTTCTTCTTTTGATTTTTTTTTTTTGATTTGTGCTCAGATAATAGCAAGGGAGGTGGAGAGCATACAATTTTGTGTGCACACTTGTTTACTCTAATTTTTCTCTTTGTATATAGGGTTTTATTCTTTTTTTTTTTGTTATTTTGGGTTTATAGGAAACCCACGGCTACAGTGAGCACATCTACGGTTGTAATTTAGGTATACAAATTATTTTTCTAATTTCAATCTAATTTTTTCATTTTTGTTAATTTTGGTTTTATAGGCATACAATTTTTTTTTTGTTATTTAGGCTTACAAATTTGTGAGGACATCTACACGGCTAAAGAAACTTCACAAACTCGATTACAGTATTTCAAGTTCAATTCTTCTCTTTTCCTCCAATATTACCCTAAGAAAATTAATTTTAATTTCACATATTTGTTCTTGGTTTAATTTGGGATTAATATTTTATAAATTTTTGTATATATCACCCTTTAGAATCATGTATTGAGAAAGCTTTTCATTTCATATCGTGGACTTGCTTTTATTTTGTGTCATATATCATTTGCTTTAGTTATTCGTGAAACCATTGAACTATAGAGCATGTTTGTAAGAAAAGTTTTTAAAAGCCCTTTGACTCAACCCTAGCATTTCCCTTTGAAACTGAAAAGTTGATAACTTATCCATGACAAAGTTATTCTGCTTATGTACCTGTTATTTAAGGAAGTTGTCTAGTTTGGTGAATTACCATATCTGACATGCTTTCATACTGTGTATTCTCTATGTTCGATCGAATTTGACCACTATTTCAAGTTAGACATAGTTATGCCCAGTTTGGTGTGTGTTCAAGGAGTGTCTGTGTTTGACAAATGCCCGCACAGGTTTGAATCATGCCGTCCACGTTCTTTTAATTTTTAAAAGTATATAATTAGTTGCAATCAATGACACTACTATTTTTTTCTATATATTAATTACAATAAATGACATTAGTGTCCTAAGAACCAGCGTCATGTCCTTGTCGTTTCGAAAACACATTGGACACTATATGGACAAAATCCTCCCTACATGTTGAATTCATGTCACATATCAAAACTTGAGAGCTGACAAAAAAAAATTCACTTACGACTGACATTCATGGTATCAGAATAAATAAACCAACATCTGCTGATCAAATGAGAAAACTAAGAAGAAACAAAGATCCTTTATTAAGTACAGAAACAATCTTCTAACACTAATTCTGGTATATATGTACATGTCGAAGACTGTTATGAATGCATTTCCTTCATAGAGGATCCTATCTATACATAAATTATATACACACAACGAGGGCCTACATATAAATAGTCTTTCTAATAAGTACATATATTGTCAACAAACAGTAACTTGCATAAAGAGATTAAGTAGTAACCTGTGTTGCAAGTACACTTAAGTAGAACTCAGACAGTTTCGTACAAGTACACTTAAGTGTGACATGTGTTGCAAGATACAGACATGTATCCGGGGGCTACGGACACCATTTCTTGTGTCCTTGTAACATAGGTCCTATCCTAGTATTTATAAGTTATCATGTCATTTAATTACAATGAATCTTGCATGAGTTTCATATTGAAAAGACAAACTAGACATATCAAGAAATGCTTTAAAATGAAGTTACACTGATGATCACCCTTCAATTGTTTACCTTGGTGCTACTAATGTTAAGTTCTATTACCCCTCCGCTGCACCGCCGCCTCCTCTACCCCTACCCCACCTCTCCGCGCGTGCCGCAGGGTGGTGGAGCAGACATTGCAAAGGGGACAGCGGGGGGGGGGGGGAGGAGGGTATCGTGAGTTTGTGTAACATTGATGGCCACTCTTAATATTATTTTGTAGCATTATACAACATATATGGTTTGTTTTTTATTTCATGTTTCATAGTTCACGATCTGTGAAGTAAAGAATGCTTATGATTAGGCTCCCCCATCAAGACCTGCCCATATGGTGCAACTTTAATGGCATGATGGTATCTTTGGCCATCAAAGCAAAGCTAATATTATTTTGAGTAAACTGATAATTGCGTATTTTTTATGTAATTTTATGATTAACGATAGTTAAGCTACTTGTATGATATTAATGTGATATTTTAGTTAACAAATTTAGTAACCTCTTATATATAAACTGTTGACTAGTTATAAAAGAGGGAGGGAAATTAAAACTATCTTCAACCCTTTGGCAAAATATAACTACTCAGAACACAATTTTGTTTCTTCAAATTTTCTAGAATCTAATACTTTGATTTAAGTGATACTCATGGTTCACACATCATTGGCATCGAGTGAACATATATATTATTTTATGTAACATATGTAGTTGTGCTTAACTGGATTACTTTCTGTATATATCAAGGTTCAAAATGGCTCTTGACAGTTCACTTTTTTATATATGTGATTAAAATTAGTTTGTGTACATCTAAATTGAAATTATTCGTTAATGTACATCTCAATCTGAAATTCTCAGGTAAACTCCTATCTAAGACATTAGCTAGTTAATCATTTATTTGTACATGAACGTTAGACTTACCTTTTGAATAGTGAAGTAATTAAAAGTTTTTTAGCCACCCTTTAGCAGGTTATAATTTGTGAAAGTGGGTCACTCACAATGGACAAAGACTGTGTACACTTTAAAAGGTTACTATTTATTCCTTAAAACCATAAACGTTATCCTATAAGACTACTTGTTGCTTTCTATTAATATAAGATTATGTGTGGGGGTTTGTTGTTATTTGTAGAGATTCAAAAGCATATCAAAATGGAGCACGAAGGTTTGCCGATACAATTCAAGTTAGTAAGGAAAATCCAGAAAAAATTCAGTGTCCTTGTTGTCAATGTTTAAGTCATCGACTTCACCATTTTGATATGGTTTATGAGCACTTAGTCATATTTGTGATGGATCCTACATATGATAAATGGGTCTTTCATGGAGAAAGTCATACGGTAACTAGAGACGAAGCTTTTGAAATACCTGAAGCATATAAAATGTTTAGAATGCAAATTTTGAAGATAATTTTTTTGAAGACAATGATAATAATATGGAACCTACATATGAAAGAAGAGATGAAAGTTTTGCAAATCTTGTGGATGATACTGAACTTCCTTTGTATGATGGATCTACTTACACAAAGATGGCTACAGTTGTTGCTCTATACAAGTATAAAGCTAGACATAGTCTCACTGACAACAGTTTTAATGAACTTCTTGAGATGCTTGGCAAAATTCTACCACAAGACAACAAACTTCCTGATTCTTTGTATTCAGTAAAGAAGCTACTTAAAGATTTTGATCTAGGTTATGAGAAAATACATGGTTGTGTTAATGATTGTTGTTTATTTAGAAAGAAAAAGGCAGGTAATAGGGCGGCTCTGGTAGGAAGTATAGTGGCTAGCAAGGGTAGGGGTCCGATGGTGGTTCACGAGGTGTGTGCACCGTCTACCAAAGACAAGGCAAATGGTGACATTTCAAGCGATGAATGGGAAGTTTACTCGTCGACAGGGAGTATGGAAGGAGAATAAAAAAGTTAATGGCAGAGCTAAGGGTTCTATGCGAGGTCTTAAAGACAATACTCCTCCAAGGAGGATGACAGACAGACATCTAGTTCAGTAAACGGTAAGGATAACCGATATGGGTTGCATGGATAATATAGCTATTCGGATGACACATGAATTTCATAGGAAAGTCGATACAGTTTGTATGGATAATCCATGGTGCGTCAAGATATACTACGCGAGGGTTACAAAGTAGATAGTGGTGATGAAAAGATGGTAAGAGAGAGTGAAGAGAGCATCATTCCTCCACATGATAGCTCTTTGGATATAATTGGGAAAGTTCCAAGTATAGAATCAATGACATTGTGATCGCATGGAATGTTCGAGGGGCATGTGCTTTTGGTAGATGGAATGAGATTTGAGAGGTAGTACGAAAGGTTCAAGCTAGCATATGTATATTGCTAGAAACAAAATTTAAGATGGGGAGGATGCTCACTCAAAGGACGTTCTCTTATTGTAAGTAGGTTCACAATCTTCATCTATGTAATATGGCTCGTAATTTGGGTTCATTGGGATAGTCGGTATTGGAAAGGCCAAGTGCTTTAATTCTCAGATCATTGCATTATAATCTTATTCTCCAATAGGGGTAGACTCTAATTCATGTATGGTGCAATTTTTGGTCATAATGACTGTCACTTCCGTTTTCCATTATATGTATTTTCAGTATACGTGTACGGATTCTCGACCCATATTTTGACTTGTCTAGCATGGCTTGGCTTGTTTTGGTCTTGGTTTAGCTTGGCTTGGTTTATTTTGGTTTGGTTTAGATTTTGGTTGGAGATGGAAAGGGTTGATATAAATATCAACTTTCCTCTCTCTCTCTCTCTCTCTCCTCATTACTTCTTCATTTACTCCTTTTCGTCCATTAAACCTCTCCACCCACCATAGGCAAGTGCAACTTGCTTCATGGAGGAACCCCATTTTTATTTTTCCATTGTCTTCAAGATTCTAAGACTCTTTAGTACATAGCATTTTTGATTTTGGTGGATAATTTTTTGTAGATCTAGGTTTACTCAAATCTTAGTTTTCTTGGATTTTGATCTACCAAACTTTATTATTTTCAAGTTTTGATTATTCCATGTTGTAGAAAATTTGATTTTACTCAAAATGGAGCTTTAAAAATCTGGATTTCGATTTATTTTGAGTGATTTATGAACTTGGGAAGTTCAGGGGTTCCATGAAGTCATGTTCTCGGATTGGAGAAGATGAGCAGTGCTGGGCACATAGCCATCAATATGAGCTCAAGCCACACTTTTTTCTGCTTAGGGCGCATAGCTCTTATTATGCGCCCAAGGCCTTCCCTGCTTAGGCGCATAGTCTCTGGCATGAGTCTAAGTCTCAAAGCTCCCATGCTTGGGCGCATAGTCCTTTTTATGCGCCCACTAAGTCTTGGAAGATAGTCTCCTGGCTTCTTTCTAAGTGCACCCTGTCTCCCTGCTTTGGGCGCATGCATGTGGGCGGATTCTCTTGGGCGCATACAGCCCTGGGCGCATGCCTACCCTAGTACATATTTTCTATGATACGCCTAGCCGTAGGCGCATGCCCTTAGGCACATAGCCTTAGGCGCATAGCCCGAGGCGCATAGTTTTGGGCGCATGCCATTCCCTGTGTATGTCACTCTAAGCGCATGCTCTCCTTGGACCATGTTGACCTTAGACGCATGCTATCCATGACACCGCATTGACCCTTTGGCGCCATTTCTGGCCAGGGAAATTCTTGTTGCATTTATCCATACTTGTGTCCATGGTCCATAGCATAAGTTGTGACCTTTGAGTATGATGGCATACTCCCATGATAGCCTTGTATAATATTATTATCTGTGTTACGTATGTACTCTGAGCTTTAAGTACGATCTCAGCATAGCAAGTACACTCCTTGATAACTCCTTCAGTGGCCCGTCGTGGCGCACTCTTGTCCAGTAAATTCTTGGCATACAAGTACACTTAACATGAACACGACATAACAATATGGCTTTACATGATAACTTTTGATAGTGATCCGTCGTGGTGCACTCTTGACAAACAACTTGGCATAATAATTCTTGATGGTGGTCCGTTGTGACGCACTCTTGACATGATAAGTAACCTAACATGACATAATAATCTTAAAAGGTTGTTTCGATAGCTACCCTGACTTGCTAAGTAACACTTGTCTTGACACCGTGGTTGATTTTCCTGATTATGATTTTACAAGCTACCTGTCTCGTCTTGCATCATGTCTAGGACATAGATTCCTGGTTACCACGGTTAGGGATTCATAATGAATATAACTAGGTTAATGACTAGATTGATCAAGTAGTTCATATATAGAGATTTTTCCAGTTACAGGTGATCCTGTTATCCCGGCCACACCTGAGTAGACTTGTAGCCTGCCGACGAGTAGGGCACATTTCCAGCCCACTGTTATATGGGGCACTTCTTAAAATCATAAGTACTATAGCACACTGCCATGTGTTGTACTCCAAGTCACCTAATAATTCTCTAACTCTTGGTAACTCTAAGAAACCTCGCTTGGATAACCCGGATAGCTGCAGGGCTTGTGACTGCTGGAAAATCTCGTTACATCTTGTAGTAACTAGGCTTGTGATAACCCTAGTTAGTTAAAGTATCAAGCCATACTCATTGCTTGGCCGTAATTGATGGATGGAGTCCAATCTAGCTTGTCTAGATGGTGCCAGTCTATGATTACTTCGGTACATTACTGTTTTGCTTTACTTTTGTCGATAAATGATTGGAGACTAAGCTCTGTTCAGGTAAAGGGTTACAACCCCGGTCCTTGTTTGGTTTACGGGTTGTTGCTTGGTTACCGGAATAATCTTTTAGTTATCTTATCGTTTATCACCCTATTTTCTCTAACTCATGTCTTTCATTATCATTTATGTCTTTATGTGCTAATATGCTGGTTTTAGTTCTTAAGTGAAGTCTTCCTTGTGGCACTTGCTCTTTCTGCGGTCTGATCCAGCTGGTTTTGTATGGCCAAATTTTGGAGTAGCTCACAAGGATCTTCCAGCCTTCCAGCCAGATGGTGAATACTAGACGTAACCCTGGCTATGAGTGGATTTTATTTTGCTCTCCCACTCTATTGTAAATTATTCTTTTAAGGCATTTAGCCGTCGAGCAAGTGTTAGCTCATGTTGAAAGCTTACATTCATGTCTGCCTAAGGACTGTAACATGATTGACAAATCCTAGGGTTGATCATATATGACTTTAACACTTGCCAATCTTTATCTTTTGTATGACTAGCTTCATGATCATCTGAATATATAATTTATGGGATGCCTTACTTTGTATGTCTGATGATCTACCGTCTTATTACATTTACTTCCTTCCTTGAGATTGAGACACTAGGCTTGTTCTTGACCATAAGAGACTGTTGGCTTGAAGATAAACCCTCATACATCTAGACAGTCGTGACCGTATTGCAAGGTGGGATCCACTTCAACATATGTAGCTGGCTGTGTCTGTCCTCCATTTTCCAGTATTCTGGTTCTAGGACGTGACATGGTTTAAGTGGTGGCCCATACAGGTCTTGTAAATCAAGATATATGAGGGTTTCACTGAATATATGTCTCAATCAGCACTCGTCCTTGATCTCTACTCGTGTCTTCTAATCTTTCTGAAATCTTAACCTGATCACATGCTTATATCCTTAATCTATCTTGGTCCTTTCTTATTGTTCCCTATGTCATTTCTTTAATCGTATTGCTCCTGGTCCTACCTATCATCAAGGTAGAGCACCTCCAGTGAACCAGCAGCAAACTGGGGACCAAGCCCACCACTCTGGAGCAGCTTTCTGATTCATGTATTTTGGGAACCCAGAGCCCCCGGTTCAGACAGTCCAGCCTACAGAGCCTGACAATAGAGTTCTGGTAGGGCTCATCCGAGAATTGCTTGCAACACAAGATCGTGGGGGCGATGCCCTGTACCAGACAATATAAGATGCTACGGCAGAGTTAGTTATCAAGGGAACAACGCGGCCAACAGCTTCAAGCGCCTGAACCCTTCTTTCTTTGACGACAGTGAAGATGCTATCGCTGCTAATGCTTGGCTTCAGGACATAGAGGTTATCCTGGAGGCAGCTTAGATTCCAAAGGATGAGAAGGTGGCCGTTGTGCGCCTACAGTTGTTGGACTTAGCCCGTACCTGGTGGGCGATTATAGCATTTGGTTTGGCGATGCCTATCTGATGGGCGGTATTTAGCGACAAGTTTCAGACCAAGTACTTCGATGTAGTAGCTCGCTATGATCTACAGACGAGATTCACCAATTTTAAGCACATGGAAAGGACGGTCGATGGATATGCGGCCGAATTTTCAAGGCTTAGTCGGTTTGCTCCTACCTTGGTAGCAACCGAATTAGACCGAGCCCAGCGGTTCCAGTAGGAGCTCTACCAAGAGATCATTCTAGCAGTAGAGCAGTTTGAGCTTCAGACCTTTGATGCTATTTTACGAGTAGCTAGGAGGCATGAGTACCCCTCCCAGAGGATAGTACGAGTAGGGGGCCGGAAGAGGTCTCATAGTCAATTGTCCTAGTCATCAACACCAGCCCCGACAGCTAGGGCTTTGACTATTGGAGCTTTTAGGAGGGCAGCCACAATTTCGTCGGTTCAGCACTCGACACGGACGTACCCTCGGCAATAAAAGCAGAAGCATTCTTCCGCAATGGGCTGCTCTCATTATGTGAAGCCTGGACACGTAGTTTCAGAGTGTCGCAGGGCACAAGGATTGTGCTTGGCTTGTGGGGCATCGGACCATATGATTGGGTCATGTCCTTATAGAGCCAGTTCATCTTCATCAACCCTAACCAGTCAAACGGTTAGAAGACCAGCACCAGTGCTGCAGCAGTACCAGCCTCCGAGGCCCTTGCCGCCTCAAGCTCAAGTATTCCAGTAGCAGAGGACTCAACAGTATGCTCAAATCCAGATTCAGAACAGGCAGAGAGGTTACCAGCAGAGGGGACCAGCACTAAGAGGACAAAAATAAGTTATGGCTCTGACCGTGGCAGAAGAATTAGCATCAGGTGAGGTGGTGGCAGGTACCATTCTCGTCAAGTCTTTTCCAGCATCAGTATTATTTGATTCGGGGGTGCATTGCACTCATTTATGTTTGTACGATTTGCGACACAGATAGGACTAGATCCCAAGTCATTATCAGTAAGGCTTAATATATTTACTGGTAACGGTCTTGTGGGAGTAGATAGAGTCTACTCCTCATATCGAATCGTAGTTAGCGGTAGAGAGTTTCTCGCTAGATTGATAGAATTTCTGATGGCCGACTATGATGTGGTCCTAGGAATGGATTGGTTGAAGGATCAATACGCAAGAATAGACTGTCATATTGGCAGGATTATTTTGGTATTCCAAGCGAACCAGAGTTTTTATTTTTCAGAGGCGAAGTAGAACCTTCTCCACCAATCTTGCGGATGGCAGTAACAGTAGCAGTTCAGTTTCCCAGAGTAGTAGATGAGTTTCTTGATATATTTTTCAAAGAGCTTCCAGGCATGCCCCCAGAGAGAGAGATAGAGTTCACCATTGATTTGCTTCCAGGGATGGCACCAGTGTCAGAAGAGTCTACATAATGGCACCTTCAGAATTGGAAATCTTGTACAAGATGATTGAAGAACTCAGAACCAAGGGATTCATTCGTGCTAGTGGATCACCTTAGGGAGACCCAATGTTTCTTGTGAAAAAGAAGGATGGTACGTCAAGATTATGTGTTGATTATCATACCTTGAACTCTGTAACAATCAAGAATAGATATCCCCTACCAAGGATAGATAATTTATTCGATCAACTCAGAGGAGCGGTAGTATTCTCGAAGATTGACTTGCGGTAGGGGTACCATCAAATCAGAGTTAGAGAGCAAGACATCCCGAAGACAGCATTCAGATCGAGGTATGGACATTGGAAGTTCTTCGTTATGCCATTTGGAGCGACCAATGTGCCAACCGTATTCATGGACCTCATGAATCGTATCTTTGTTGGCCCATTGGTCATGTTCAAACCTGATTTTAATAATTGATCAAACTCTGTCTCGATATACGGATGATTACTCAAGACGTTTTAGACACTTGGACACTGATCAAAATTGGATATCTACTCAGTTCAAGACTGAAGCTTTATTTGCCACTCGATACTGTATTTCTTTATGCAATATAATTTTTACTTTTATTGAGTCTAGGAATACATTGTACACCAAGTCGTACTGGCAAATAGGCTATCAAAAATTGTTTTAAAAAATGACCTATGTTTTAAAAAATATCTCTCATTTACAAAAGCTTCTGAAGGATTTCAAAAAGCCCAAAAATATTTTCTTAAAATATTCCTCACCAACCCTGACAGAACTCGGCCAGAGTTCGGCCAGAGTTCGGTTAGTGAACGTTATGTGAACGTTGGATTTTTGAACTTGGTCTCCCTTCAGTTGCGGATTGTGACAAAGAGTTCTGTCCGAATTCTGCCTGAATTCTGCCAGAGTTTTGCCTTTGAAAAAACTATAAATAGAGAAGAATTCTGATCATTTCAATTTACTTATTCACTTTCATCTCTTCTCTTCTAAGCTTACATTTTTTTCCAAAGAGTTTTCTAAAAAGCTTTTATTTTTAAATCCCAAGCCAGTTATAATTCTCTAGTCAATTTGCCGCTACGGTGCGGTCTAGAAGATTTCAGAGAAATTGTAATCAAAGGCTTGATTGAAGAAAGACTCTTCAAAACTGAAGTTGGTCAATTTCTTCGTATTAAAGCTCGCGTCTATAGAAGTTACAAGGACATCGTATGAAAACTTACGGGATTTTTCAATAGTGGATTCAACTGGAAGCTAGAGTTCTTTCGACTGGAATAGTCCTTACAAGAGGAAAACCAGTATAAATTGATGTGTTTGCGTTTGCCTTCGGATCTCTTCTCTTTTACAGTTATTACTTTGTGTTTATTGATATTATTTCTGTGATCTAACTGCTAATAAGTTTTTAATTAGCAATATTCTGCTGCCTACACTATTTACCCCTTAGAGTATTCTGCTTTACGACTTCGTTCCTACAATTGGTATCAGTGCAGGTTATACAGGTAAAGCAAGGTAAAATTGCAGTTATATTTAATTATTTTATAGATCACAGCATTACACATGACAACTATGAAATTCACAAGTGAAGGCCAAGCCACAAACAGAACTCCACTATTTGACGGCACAAACTACACTTATTGGAAAATATGGATGAGTTTCTTCTTAAAATCTTTTGATTTTGACTTATGGTCTATAGTTATTGATGGCTACAAAAAGCCTCCTCATATTACTGTTGAGCGAGTTTTAGTTGATAAACCCGATGATAAATATACTGAGGATGAAAAGAAAAAGGCCAATCTTGACACACGTGCTATTAACGCTTTATTTTGTGCTTTAGACAGAACTGAGTTTAACAGGGTGTCGACTTGCACAACATCAAATGAAGTGTGAAAACTTCTCGAAGTAACCCACGAAGAAACAACATAAGTCAAGGAGTCAAAGATCAGCAGACTTACTCAAGAGTACGAGGCGTTCAAGATGAAGCCAAATGAATCTGTCACTCAGATGTTTACGATATTCTTGGATATTGTAAATCCTTTGTCTTCATTAGGCAAGGACTACAGTAACCATGAGAAGATTCACAAACTTCTACGAGCTCTCACGAAGAACTTGATTCCAAAGGCTACAATAATCATTAAAGAAAATGACCTCTCAACAATGTCTCTAGAAACACTCATGGGTAAGCTACTCACTTACGAGTTGGAACTTCAAGAATTTGAAGATGCTACACCAAAGGAGAAGTCAGAGAAGTCGATCGCTTTCAAGACTCAACATAGAAGAACTATCGAAGATGATTCTGACAACAACGACTCTGATTCTGAAGATCAAGCTCTTCTGGTAAAAAAAATAAAAAAGTTCATGAGATTCAACAGAAGAACAAAAGATAGCAACAAAAACAACAACGAGGAAGATCCTATTTGCTATGGATGTAAGAAGAAAGGACATATGAAGAAAGATTGTCCAACAGCATCATCATCAACAAAAAAAAGACAACAAATATGACAAAGGCTACCTAAAGAGATTTACATCAAGAAAGTATGCCAATACAAGCATATGGCATGGGAGCGAAGCCAGCAACTCAGAAGACGAACAATCGGATGATGCTGCAAATGTATGCTTGATGGCTTACGATCAGGTAACCACTAATCCTCTGTTTGATCCTTATGATGATTTCACCTTTGAGCAACTAGAAGAGGCCTTCAATGACCTGTTAAATGACTATAGAAAACTATATAGTAAATATGAAACCTCTAAGAAGGTACTTAAAGAGTACAAAGGTGAGATAGGAAGACTTACCGACCAACTAGCTGATATTAGAAATAATATTTCTTCTATTGAGTCTGGTGAGCTTTCTTCTATTAAGCTGTTGTTACACGAGACTATCAAGTTATCCGAAGAAAAAGACAAAACTATCATCCAGCTAAAGGAAGACCTATCTAAGGAGAGAAAGAATCTCCAGTATGCACAAGTCAGAATGGAAACATTTACATGTGACTATACTAGATTATATGACATCTCCAAAAAGTTGGAAATTAGTTTAGGAAAACGGCCTGAAGTTGCTGCTTCCTATTCTAACACGTGTCAATTATCGAATCATCGGAACACGCCCAAACCAAACACTGTCAAACCAAACCATACCAAACCTATGCCCAAGAAGACTTATAGGCATACATTTTTCTATACTAGAAAACCAAAACCTACCAATCATGCACCTCACACTACTTTCAACGCTCAACTTGCAAAATGTCATTATTGTGGCCTCATTGGTCATATATCCTCTGCATGTAGAATCAGAAAGTTAGTAGATTTAAATATTTATGCATGGATACCAAAGACTAACATGTCATGACCCTACAAAAAATGGGTACCAAGAGTTTCATATGTAAACTGTTTTGTAGGCAGAACGCCCTTCACATGCTTGAAGCAAATGGATCCTCGATAGCGGTTGCTCACGACACATGACGGGTGATGCATCATTATTCGCAACACTGTCGAAGAAGAATAAAAAAGGATATGTCTCCTTCAGTAATAACATAAGAGGGTACAAAATCGGTATCGATAACATTGGTAAGGCTCCCTATCCTGTGATTAAAGATGTTTGTCTAGTTACCGAGTTAAAACGTAATCTGCTCAGCATAAGCCATTTAGCTGATCACGGTTATGGCATTAACTTCATCAAAGACAAATGTACTATAGTTGATAGCTCAACTGGTAGTACTATCTTTGAAGGTATTAGGGAAGACAACATATATGTTTTATATCTGTTGGAATATGCTAACAAACAGGTAAATGCTTGATGACCAATAGCATTGAGAGTCAACTATGGCATATGAGATTCGGTCATGCAAACATGGACACAATTTTAAAACTATCCACAAAGAAGTTGGTACGCGACTTATCGGACATATCTTTCAAGAAGGATACGGTATGTAGCGAATGTGAAAAGAACAAAGCTACCCGATCTGCCTTTAAGTCTAAGAACGCTGTAAGTACCACTAGACCTCTATAATTGTTACATATGGACTTATTTGGACCTACTAGAATTGCTAATATAGGTGGTAAGTTATATGCATTTGTCATTGTAGATGTTTTCTCTAGATACAAATGGATATATTTTTTTGCACGCAAGAACGATGTTTTGTCAGAATTCGTCACCTTTTGTAAGAAAGTACAGAATGAAAAAGGTTTTATGATTACTCGCATTCATAGTGATCATGGCGACGAATTTAAGAATGCAGAGTTCAAGTAATTCGGTGACACATATGGTTATTTGTATGAGTTTTCCTGTCCTAGGGCTCCACAACAAAATGAAGTTGTGGAACGTAAGAACAAAACTCTATCTGAAATGGCTAGAGTAATGTTGAACCAGTTTAGTCTACCTAAATACTTTTGGGCTGAAGCTGTCAATACAGCGTGCTATATTCTTAATAGGGTTCTAATTCAACCTATATCGAAGAAGACTCCCTATGAGTTATGGTTTGATAGAACACCCACTATTTCATACATCAAGATATTTGGTTGTAAATGCTTTATTCTTAATACTAAAGACAACCTGAGTAAATTTGATGAAAAGGCCGATAAAGGTCTCTTTTTAGGTTATGCAGCAAAGAGCAAAGGGTACAGAGTCTTCAATAAGAGAACCATGATCATCGAAGAATCAATTAATGCTAAGTTTGATGAACTAAATCAACATTCAGACGATGACGATAATGAAGACGTAAGTAAACCAAGTACAGCTACTATAAAACCTTCCCACAAAGATGCAGAACCTTCACACCAAGCACCAGCTGAGTCTTCAAGCAAAGAAGTCGGAACCAGCAATCCTGAGGATATGCCAAAAGAGATAAGATTTTTGGCAGATCATCCAAAGGACTTGGTAATTGGTGAGATTACCAAGGGTGTAAGTACTCATTCCTCTAATAAAGATATAGTTTCTTGTGTTACTTTTATTTCACAGCTTGAACCCAAAAATATTGAAGAAGCATGTAGTGATAAATTTTTGTTAGATGCTATGCAAGAGAAATTAAACCAATTCAAACAGAATCAAGTTTGGAAACTTGTTCCCAAGCCCATTGATCATCCGGTCATTGGCACCCGTTGGGTATTCCGAAACAAACTGAACGAGAATGGTTTAGTGACACATAATAAGGCTCGACTCGTAGCTCAAGGATACAATCAAGAAGAAGGTATCGACTATGATGAGACTTATGCCCCAGTTGCGAGATTACAATCCATTTGTATGTTATGTGCATTTGCATATTTTCATAATTTTAAATTATTTCAAATGGATGTTAAATGTGCATTTTTGAATGGTTTTATAAAGGAAGAAGTTTATGTAGCTCATCACTAAGTTTTACTGATTTCAAAAATCCTGATTATGTTTTCAAGATGAAGAAAGCCTTATACGGTTTGAAACAAGCCTCTCGTGCTTGGTACGATCATCTAAGCTTTTTTTTACTTGACAACGATTTTTTAAAGGGAAAGGTTGACACTACACTGTTTATAAAATCTTTGAATAACAATATTTTTTTGATTCAAATCTATGTAGATGATATTATTTTGGATCGACTGATGAATCTCTTTGTCAAGAATTTTCAAAGTGTATGCAGAATGAGTTTGAGATGAGCATGATGGGAGACCTAAAATTCTTTTTCGAACTGGAAATCAAACCAACCAACAATAGGACGTTCATAAATCAAGTAAAGTACATAAAAGATTTATTAAAGAAGTTCGACCTGGAAGCAGTCAAACCACTTAGCACTCCAATGGCGACTTCAACCAAGCTTGATATTGATGAACAAGGCAAACCCGTCGACATACATAATTATCGAGGTATGATCGGTAGCTTACTGTACTTAACTACTAGTCGACCAGACATTATGTTTCGTGTTTGCTTGTGTGCACGTTTTCAAGCCAATCCTAAGGAATCACATCTGTGCGTAGTTAAGCGTATCTTCATATACCTTAAAGGCACTTCTTATGTCGGCTTATGGTATCCTAAAATCACGTCATTTGACCTAACTGGTTATTCTGATGCTGATTTTCAAAGTGGATAGAAAAAGTACCAGCGACACATGTCATTTCCTAGGAAAAGCCCTAGTCTCTTGGTTTAGCAAGAAGCAAAATTTTGTCGCATTATCAACAATGGAGGCTGAGTATATCGTCGCAGGACGTTGTTGTGCACAAATTTTGTGGATAAAGCAAACTTTAGACGACTTTGGATTACATTTCATACACATACCTATTTTTTGTGATAACACTAGTTCTATTAATTTGACTAAGAATCGAATATGTCATTCTCGTACTAAGCATATTGAGATTCGACATCATTTTATTAGGGATCATCAACAAAATGGAGATATAGACCTTGTATACATAGACACACAGAATCAATTGGCTGACATTTTCACAAAACCTCTAGCGAAAGACCGTTTCAATTATTTATGTCGAGAATTAGGAATTATAGATGTCAATAATACTAATTAATTTTGTTTTATTAATTAATTTATTCAATACTCAATATCTATTTTTGAGACAAGCCTACAAAGAGTCTGTCTGTTACCACAACTACGGTCGAAGCGAAGCGGTACTTAATTGTTCCTCGGTGAACTCCCGTTAGCTGGGACAGTACTCCTATAGCTAATCTGAAATAGACGCTGAGTAACGAAAGTTAATTTATAAAATAATATTAATTATATTATTTGAAGTTTAAAATTACTAAACTTTGAATTAAATATTTAAAATGAGTTGACGAAAATGATGTGACCCACAAATTTTTTTAAAAAAACCTAGGATGGCCCTAGGCGAATTCGGCCCGAGTTCGATCCGAAGTCGGCCAGAGTTCTGTTGGTTCTGTAAGTTTTTAAGTCAGAACCCGAGGCCTTCTTCTCTTCATCTCTTCCAAATTATATCATCACAGCAGCAGCAGCAGTCGAAGGTCCCCCCTAATCCTAGCTTTCTCTACTCCTTTTCTTCCAATCTACGTAGAGAGATCCATCCAAAATTTGGATTCGTGCGGAGAATCGCGTCCTCTACAACATACTTAATTCTCGAAAGGTATAACTCATTCTTTCCTCCACTTTCAAATTCTTAGGTTTACTTAGTTTTGGTAAAGAATACCTAAGGGATTCAATCCTTTCAAGAGAAAGAAGACTAACGCCAGTGAAGAGGCATCATTTTTCGATCTGAACATGGATTCACTCTTTTCTCCGGTCCAATCGGATGACGGCGTGTCGGATGAGTTTTACTTCAAAACTCATTACCAAGCTTTGCTATGGTATGCCAACTTTGCTATGCGTACAATATGCACATGCACTCTGATCAAATGGGCTGTATTTCCAGATCATCATCCTTTGTTTAAGGTATTAGGGTTACACCGTCTCGTTACCCAATAATTCCCTATAGCTACTAATGCCCTTAGACTATTCTATTGTAACTTCGTGTTAGACACTTTTACCGCAAGAACTCGTATTGGCGGGATCGATATTGAGTTCGATGATGTATTGCTAGCAAAAATACTTGGTATTCCAAACGAAGGTGCCCCGCTCGACGACATCACCGACTTCGACTTTTGCGAGGCACGACTCTTATTAGTTTTAAGAATGAGCTTTATGCGCCAGCACGTACTCGTCCTCAAAAGTTCAAGGACAATAACTTGAACTTGTTTAACTGTGAGTTACATCGCATCATCTATTCCACTATTCTTCCGAAATCCACTTCAAAAGATGATATCACTGCACTAGAACTCTTTGCCCTCTATCACATTCTTAAGGGGATTCCTTTTTCTACCCCTAAGACTATCATCCAGATGATAGGAAGATATCGCGGAAGAGGTCGCAATCTCTCTTATGCGATGCTTATCCCTCGCATCTTTCAGTATTTTGATATCGACTTATCCACTTGCGCTCTGGACCCTGAGCCCAAGTTTCTCAAGATTTCTCGTCGTAGCATTGCTACTGCTCCTACACCTCAAGCACCTTCTCTTACTGCACCTGTTCCTCCTCAGACCTACCCTATGACTTTTGAGGGTATCCATCAGCACCTTTCGAATATGCAGACTTTCTTTGTTTACACTTCCAGGGAACGTGAGTTTCGTGATGTGACTCGGTTCCAGGCTATTTCCAACTCGTTTGCCGATCTCCAATTTGCTAAGATGGATCATTCTGCTAGTTCTCTACCTAGACACCCTACTGTATCTGGTTATCGCATTGACAATGAGGCGGTCCATTCTCTGTTCCAGTCAGGGAACGCTTATGATTGGTACCATAATTCTGGTGCTACTCCACACACCTCTGGAGCCGACACATCTGGAGCTGGTCCATCCGGACATGGTTGACATGCTGGTACTGCATATGATGATGACGATGAGGATGATATGTGATTCTAGACATTCTTGTCTAGTCGTACTAATGAGACCAATTTTATTGTCTTTGTTTACTTGAAAATGCTCCGACATTCCAAGCTAGTATCAGTACTCTTATTTGGTTGTGATTTCTTTTGTTACTTTTGTCTGATGAACATGTTATATGCTTTCTTCAGCATATTTTTATTCAGTTTAGCATTTTTCTCATAGCATTATCGTTTATTATGCTTCCATTTAAACTGCCTGTAATATATTTTCTGCTTATCACATTTCTTTAATGTCTGTGACATTTATACTATACCTGTGATAAATTTTTTTCTTTTATATTTTGTGTTTCTTCACTGATTGTTACTTATGCATATATTGCGGGGGAGCTTTCTCTTTGTAATTATTTTGCTAAGTGACAACGGGAGAGAAATAAGATCTAACATCTTCGATTGTAAGAATACAGGATATGAACAATCAATAGAAACAACAATCTATATAAACAGTTTTTTTTGGGTACATTATATCGGTACAATTTATTTTGATAAAGACCAAAGATGTTATATCGGTCAAGGTTTGTCAATTATCAAAATGGGGAAGATTGTTGGCCCATTAGTCATGGTCAAACCTGATTTTAATAATTGATCAAACTTTGTCTCGATATATGGATGATTACTCAAGATGTTTTGGATACTTGGACACTGATCAAGACTGAAGCTTTGTTTGCCACTCGAGACTATATTTCTTTATGCAATATAATTTTTACTTCTATTGAGTCTAGGAATACATTGTACACAAAGTCGTACTGGCAAATAGGCTATCCAAAATCCTTTTCAAAAATGACCTATGTTTTGAAAAACATCTCTTATTTACAAAAGCTTTTGAAGGATTTTAAAAAGCCCAAAAGTATTTTCTTAAAATATTCCTGACCAACCATGACAGAACTCGGCCAGAGTTTGGCCAGAGTTCGGTTAGTGAACGTTATGTGAACGTTGGATTTTTGAACTTGGTCTCCCTTTAATTGCGGATTGTTACAAAGAGTTCTGTCCGAATTCTGCCCGAATTCTGCCATTGTTCTGCCTTTGAAAAAATAATAAATAGAGAAAAATTCTGATCATTTCAAATCACTCATTCACTTTCATCTCTTCTCTTCTAAGCTTACGTTTCTTTCCAAAGAGTTTTCTAAAAAGATTTCATTTTCAAATCCTAAGCCAGTTACAATTCTCTAGTCAATTTGCCGATACGGTACGGTTTAGAAGATTTCTGAGAAATTGTAATCAAAGGCCTGATTGAAGAAAGAGTCTTCAAAACTGAAGTTGGTCGAGTTCTTTATATGAAAGCTCGCGTCTGTAGAAGTTGCAAGGACTTTGTATGAAAACTTACAGGATTTTCCAATAGTAGATTCAACTGGAAGCTAGAGTTCTTCCGACTGGACTAGTCCTCACAAGAGGGAAACCAGTATAAATCCTTGTGTTTGCATTTTCTTTCTGATCTCTTCTCTTTTATAGTTATTACTTTGTGTTTATTGATATTATTTCTGTGATCTAACTGCTAACAAGTTTTTAATTAGCAATATTCTGTTGCCTACTCTATTCACCCCTCTTCTAGAGTATTCTGCTTTACGACTTCGTTCCTATAATTTTCATGCCCTATTTGGACCAGTTCTTGATAGTGTTTATAGACGACATCTTAGTATGTAGAAAGAATAAGGCAGAGCATGAGCAGCATCTCCGTGTAGTTCTTCAGATTCTCAGGGAGTACCAGTTGTACGCAAAGTTCAGTAAGTGTGAATTTTGGCTGGATCATATTTCGTAGTTAGGTCAAATCATCACCATAGGTGGAGTGGAAGTGGACCCCCAGAAGATAGTGGCTATAGAGACATGGCCAGTACCCAGAACCATGGTAGAAGTTTGGAGTTTCCTAGGATTGGCGGGCTATTACCGACGGTTTGTATCAGACTTCACCCGAATTTCAGCACCCCTGACGCAGTTGACCCGCAATGATGTACAGTTTGCTTGGACAATGGAGTATCAGAGTTCATTCGAGAATTTGAAGCAAGGATTGATGACGACACCCATTCTTACACTTCCAGATGGGATTGGAGGATTTTGGTTTATTGTGATGCTTCCGCCAGAGGATTGGGATGCGTCTTGATGCAGCATGGTAAGATAGTAACTAATGCGTCACGTCAGCTTCGTAATCATGAGAGGAATTATCCAACGCACGACTTGGAATTAGTAGCGTGGTTTTTGCACTTAAGTTGTGGAGGCATTATTCGTATGGAGATCGGGTAGAGATTTTTACCGACCACAAGAGTCTTAAGTATGTGTTTACCTAGAAGGATCTTAACATGCGTCAGAGGAGATGGCTAGAGCTACTTGTGGATTATGACATCAACCTGCAATATCATCCTAGGAAGGCCAACGTTGTTGCAGATGCATTGAGCAGAAGAGCCGGAGTTTATTTTATAATAGCACAGCCAGAGTTGTTAGCAGATCTTCAGAAGATGGGTATTGAGGTAGTTCTTCCTGCCAATGTGGCATTGATGGCCAATATGCATGTTCAGTCCAGTATAGTTGAGAGGATTAAGTTAGCTCAATCAAC
This sequence comes from Iris pallida, assembly GCA_029216955.1. NCBI lineage: Eukaryota > Viridiplantae > Streptophyta > Magnoliopsida > Asparagales > Iridaceae > Iris > Iris pallida. The sequence goes on along the minus strand of JANAVB010001653.1, from coordinate 10,838 downwards.
AGATTCAAAGCTTCAGCGGCTTAGGGCAGAATGTGTAGCAGGACGGAGAGCAGAGTTATGTATTCATGCGAATGGTACACTTCGACATGGAAGGCATCTTTGTGTACCCAGTGGTGACATCAGATAAGAGATCATGGCAGAGGCTCACAGTTCACAGTATTCAATTCATCTCGGCGATACGAAGATGTATCGTGATATCCGTCAGCATTTTTGGTGGAGTGACATGAAGAGGGAGATGGCTCGATTTGTCGCTCATTGTTTAGTTTGCCAACAAGTTAAAGCTGAATATTAGAGACCAGCTGGACTTCTTCAACCTTTACCGATCCCAGAATGGAAATGGGAGCACATTATCATGGATTTTGTAACTGGGTTACCTAAATCCCAAGCTGGGAGAGATGCTATCTAGGTTATAGTTGACATACTCACCATGGTAGCTCATTTTCTCCCTTTCAGAATTGGCCAGTCGATGGATCAACTAGCAGAGATGTACCTCAGGCAGATAGTCAGGTTGTATGGAGTACCAGTCAGTATTGTTTCGGACAGAGATTCAAGATATACATCGCACTTTTAGCGGAGTCTTCAAGAGAGCTTGGAAACTCGTCTCATGTTTATTTCAGCTTATCATCCGTAGACAGATGGTTAGTCAGAACGCACAATTCAAACTCTTGAAGATATGCTACGATCCTGTACGCTTGACTTCGGTGGTTCGTAGGAAGATCACCTACATCTCGTGGAGTACTCCTATAATAATAGTTTCCAGGCCAGTATCCAGATGGCACCCTTTGAGGCCCTGTATGGCAGAAAGTACAGATCCTCGTTAGCATGGAATAATATAGGCGAGAGGCAGATGCTGTCACGACCCGCACCCATTTTTCCGGATACGAGACGTGTCCAAGCCAGCCTATGCCGCAGAGTCGGCGGTAGAACACTGTCAAGCCCGCAAGGAATAAATGCTCAAAACATAACATTTGCTGCCCATTCATATTTCTAAATTTGTTACAACATTTACAACATTTATAATTAAAGAAAATACAAGATTTTACAATAAATGAAATTGATACATCTGCTATCTATTTCTAGGTTTCTGTCTGCAAGTACACCCGAATCTTCCAAGCTAAATGAAGCCACAGCTAACCTGAAAAATATTGGTTTCCAGTCAGGAATGGAACAAGTACACAAAACGATGGCAATGCAAAAACACAATAGAATTAACAAGATATGAAAATAACATATGAGATATGAAAACTGGAAAGTACTAATGACATAGCACGGTGGAAAAAAGGAAAAATAAATAAAAGACATCTACCTATATGGTGTAAAATATCTGTTTCAACATATGAACGGCTAGGGGTAAATCTGGCACCCTGTACCTGTCGTGTGCAGCTGCTATTCTCCACGAAAGATACGGAGGATAGTTCTGGGTAGTCCACATGTCTACTAAGATATTTCCCCCTCCCGACTACTCCGTGTTACGAGCGTGTCAACAAGCAGCAAGATATATGTATAGACATGAAATGAAAAGACTACTATGAATCGAAAGCAAACAGAAAGTGCACTTGCCTGAGGTCCTTAGCTGGTGAAACCAATAATACTATACCACTCAATTAGCCACAATCAGTCAACACATGCAGAAGTCTCCAGATGCTGAAATAAACAGTACCAACATTCTCAGAATAGTCAAATTAGCTAGGATTGCCTGTCTTTAAGTCCAATTCTGGACACAGGTGTAAAACGGTAATTTTAGACAAAAACGATGTTCGCCGTTGGACCCGCTTTGCACCGAAAAGTATGCCAGTGTTAATTGTCTCTAAAGTCATCAAACTACATGTCAACAGGTCTAGTTTTTCGATACGAACCCAACCATATGTCCAAAGTTGGATTTCGATGGGCCGTGCACAAAATTGCCCGTTGAGTCGGACCGTGGGGCCCACAAAACGGCATTCCGATTCAACTGTCTCAGAATTGGACCAAACTTGGCATACAGGACCAAAAAAATGATACGGTCCTGTCGGCGCCAGTTTCGTCTCGATCTGACGAACGTGTACGAAGTAATTGAGAAACTTGCACAGAGGCCGATACGGTAAATTTCGACGGATATGATCAAATTCGTCGCGCACACGCGACCAATTTGAATTCCGTCAAAGCCCACACATGACCACGAAGCCGTTAAAACCGTTCGATGCCTTTGGTTTGCGACCACGTCGCCCGGTTTGGCGGGATGCACGTCGTATCAGATGGTTTTTATTGATTTTCTAGTTTTCAAAAACAAGTTTTTCTCTAACTTTGAAATCTATTTTTTGATCGGTCATTCGATGATTTCAAATTCTACAAGATGGGTTATAATCTCCTATAAGTCGTCTATAAGTCTTTTCAAACACAAATTCAAAACTGGTGATGGTTTGGCGGGAAATTCGACGCCAAGTTGGGTGTTTGGAACGGGTTTCTGTCCTGTTTTAAACAGGTTTTTCGATGAACTTTACATCGATTTACCGGGCAATACAGGACCGTCATGTACAAACTACTTGAAAGGGTTTAAAGCCCTATAGATGGGGAACGTACCGGAGAAGACGGGACGCAGGACGATCACGTGATGATCGAGAAATCGTTCCGCAAACTAGGGTCGGCCGCATGCTATTACTGTCGCCACTGCTCTGTTTCTGTCCCCGTGCGGCCGGTCCAGCGCTCGCGCGGTAGCGCACGGCTGCGGGGTGGCCGCCCAACCATGGTGGTACGTGGCGGCGCGCTGGAGAAGGAGGGGTGAGTTAGGGTTGAGAGTTTCTCACAATCTATCTCGATAACACCCTTCCGATCTCTATATACATTGAATATATATACGATTTGCTGTCACGCAAGGAAAGGGCTTGGGAACACCCAGTATGGACTGGGCCTGGTCGGCCTGGACCCCCATGTTGTTGGTGTGCCTCTGTTGGGCTGTTGTTCTCCTTTGGTTTTCATTAATTCAACAAATATATATATTCATATATATATATATATAAATTTTAACATCACAGAATGTAATAATAATTTAAGTACAATATTATAATTAATAACAATTATATTATTTACCTACAAGGGCGCATATATATATATATATATATAATATATATATATATATATATATATATATATATATATATATATATATATATATATATATTCTTTTTAAAAAAAAATATATATATATATATATATATATATTAAATATATATATATATATATATATATATATATATATATATATATTTATATATATATATATATATATATTTTATATATATAAAAAATATATATATATATATATTGTAAAAGATATTTTATATATAGAAATATCATTTATGGAATATCTATATTTACTAACCCTTCTAACGAATAACGAAGTCATATAATCAATACTATTAAAATAATCTTATATATTAGTAACCTCAATAATATTGATAATAATAACGAAATTCAATAAACCAAATAAAGGCGTATATACCAATATGTACAGTCTAAAAATTCCAAAATATACGAGGACCTATTTTATACAAAAGGTCACTACATATCAACTAAATAATAATTATTTATAAAATTTCTAAAATCGCTAATTAATTTAAATAAATAAATAAAATATATGATAAAAATTCTGGGAAGAGGGGTTACAAATCTACCCACCTTAAAAATAATTTCGTCCTCGAAATTTAAGGGAAGAGTCCACCTGCTATGATAGAATACAGTTTCCATTAGCTATCATCTATTCTCATGGTCATTTCGTACTACGAATCCTCGAAATTTCTACCCACCTTTGGTCACACTACTCCCTCAAAGCTATGTCACTAAAAAAAACTTTATAATCTTTCAACTAATTGCTAAAATCCCTACCAATAGATATCTACTGCTTATGGTATCTAGAATCCTCTCCTATCTATCAAGCAACCCAAAATTTAACAAGCGATAATTTTACACAAGTAGCTAAGAGATATTAATAAATTCTAATAAGCTTGTCCATTCGTCGCTCCGAAATAGGAAGGACAGAAAGAATAATCGAGTGAAACTATGATGTTTCAATAGCGGTAGAGAGTATCCAAAAGTGTGTTTATGAATCATTGATTTATTTACTAGATTGGGCTACTCTATTCCAGTCACTGGCTAAATTGAAGAAACCTTCGTTTCTTAGAGGGGCTCACAATCCACGTAATACAGAAATTCTATCTCAAAACTAATCTAAACAAAGTTCCCAAAATAGAACGGAATTTGAGAAATCAAGATTGTGATCTTTTCCATGGTGATTTCAACACACGAGTAAGGGGTATAATTGTAACACAACGTCGAATTACGACTTCCCGGTAGATGGAATAAGGGTTACGAATGACTACATATACTAAGAGGTGGAGACTACATAATAGGTAAAGGGACTTATCTCAAATAGTTCGGTCTTCTAGTCCAAATATGGTGGTATGCACAGGTGGGTTTTACCGGGTCTTAATGGTTTCCCTATCTGGACATCACCCGTTGGTTGGGTGAACCTTGGATTGCAATCTATATGGACTGGACAAAATTCCAATGAGAAAACTATTCCTACTAGATTATGGTATTCTAGAATAGGTTTCTACCCAAGGAGTTGAGCTAGTTGTCCGTCAGGTTGGTTGGCTAGGTTCATAAAGCCCCAAAAATGCGCCTTCAGTGACTTTTGTGTTTAAGTAGCACAAGTGGCCTCAATTGGGTGGCACACTAATGGCATGTGCATAGTGGGCTTCGAGTAGATCACAACCATATATCGGGTCGCAGGAATTGAGTCGAAGTTAAGGCTCTAATGAAAGTCGAAAAGTAGACCTGGTAGGGTGGTAAGGATTATAGCTAGATCTTTTGACCTGAAAGTCGTACCATAAAATAGAGTACAAGGGGACGGGTTTGAGTGGGACATGATATACCTAGGTAAAGGTGGACTCGTCTAGATCTTGTATATGAAATCTGTTGGAAGGTAACAGCTGGCCTCGTGCTCCGAATATTAATGCCACGGCAAAGGACACAAAATAATCTAAATGAAAAGTGGGAGTCCATGGGGCACTAATTATCATCATAATTGGAATTATTCCGATCATCAGTAATCTTCATATATCCCAAAATTTTAGGGCTTACAGTCTACCCACCTTAGAAGCTAGGACATAGTTTTAGGAATGGTGAGGTATAGGAATTCCGAAGTCCGGATATTGTACCTCGACTCTTGTCAATAAAGAATAAGGTACATCGTAACGAGATACGATAGATATAAGTCAAGTCAAGGATCATTCCTCAAATTCAGTTGGCTAGAAGGTCCCAACAGTAGTTTAAGGGTCGAGAGAAGAATGAGTAACTCAAGGCAAGATTATAGTCATAGGGACGGCCGATGGTAGCTGCACTTGCGTATACAACTATTACATCCATGGGGATACTCGGTATCTATCTATCAATTGCTAACTTCCGTCTTTCCAATCAGTGAAAGACAAAAACAATAAAGAGTTCAAGAGAGATGTCACTGATACAATTACGTGATTCAAAGGCGATTGTATAATTCAGAGGAATTGTCAAAGCAGTCGCGGATGAGATCCTAGAGACATCTACATCTCAATCTACGTAGAGTAATTAGATGAAGAGCGAACCAAATGCATCATGGTTGATCAGACCGTAATACACTGATTTTGATTAGACAATATATTAGCGGACGTCCCGAATAAACATATATCTTGAATCAAGCTCGATAAAAGAGTAAGCTTGCAAACTATGCTGTAATAGCAGCGTTGGTCAAGATAGTCAAAATACAAGTATGCGAGATTGTTGGAAGGAGGAATAAATAATTTGAGTTTTGAGAGAATCAAATCCTTACCTGGTGTTCTTGCCTATACAGTCATCCTACTATCTTCTTATCCTTAAGGTCTTGGTCGACTAATGGGTTATGGGCTTCGGAATTCTATATTCTAAGTAAACCTATTAGTGTCAGTCAATTACCTCGTCGATAGATCACAATGACCACATCATGCGAGGTAGGGAGACATGCTACAGAACTTCTACTAGTATTGGCGTTGGATCTTAGAGGGCATACATGGCACTTTCCTATCCTCTATAATATCCTAAACTTGTAATCACGTCTGAAGTCACTTTACCGAGAAATATACCTTACCCGTATACTCTGGCTGTGGTAAACCCTTGGTTCTGTGATTCAGATGTGATAAGCTATCAGGTACTCTACTCTATATTGACACAAGGATATCTAAGATCTAAAGAGGTCAACGAGAACATAGTTTTAGCAATGTTCCATATACTATGATTCTTCGGAATGATTTTATTTTTATGGGTTGTTCCTCGCCAGTGCGTTGCTGGCTGTAGTGAACCCACACTATCCATTCTCAATAAAATGGCGACAGTGCGCTGCTGTCTAGTCATCGCAGTCATTTAATTACTCTAACTATATTCCTAAGGTCTTCAAGGAGCTGCTACAGTTTCAAGCTAGTTGATTATGATCGAGCGTAAACATCTACCTATGATTCTCAATCCTTAAAGTAAAAAGATTGATCGAGGAAAAAATAACTGAAGACAAGAAAAATAAGAACATCCTAACATTTATTTCATATGTATTCTAAATGGTTGATAGAAAAACTTTGAATCGAGTCTTCCTCGAAATTTGTATAAGAATAACAGAATCAGGAGTTATAAACTAATTCCTTACAGTAAAATAAAATTTAAATTAGGCAGTTCTAACTTATGATATGAAATTTATACCTAAATAGAGCAAAAGAAAACTGAACAGGTTATCAAGATTAAAGCCTTAATTATAGATAAGCCTAACTTACCAGTGAATGTGGATCCACAATGGATCATAATGTTATATCAAAAGTATAAGTGTATATTATAGAGACCTGGCAAGCTATCTAAATTTTATAATTCTAAATAGCATGGCCTATCTAACAACCTTAACTACCCAACGGTCAATTTAAACAAAGGATTCCTAGTCCTAGTCATTTCTTAAATCATTTCATCCTAGTTTGTGAATGAGCAATTTTCTAGTCGCAGGCTCGCAATAGTACGACTAACGTACCATCACGAGTTCGTAATATTTTGCAAAAACTGACCTGCATTGGCCACCAAAAAAACTTGTCACAAACCCGCACCCATTTTTTCGGATACGAGACGTGTCCAAGCCAGCCTACGCCGTAGAGTCGACGGTAGAACGCTGTCAAGCCCGCAAGAAATAAATGCTCAAAACATAACATTTGCAGCTATTCATATTTCTAAATTTGTTACAACATTTACAACATTTATAATTAAAAAAATACAAGATTTTACAATAAATGAAATTGATACATCTGCTATCTATTTCTAGGTTTCTGTCTGCAAGTTCAACCAAATCTTCCAAGCTAAGTGAAGACACAGCTAACCTAAAAAATGTTGGTTTCCAGTCAGGAATGGAACAAGTACACAAACCGGCGGCAATCAAAAACATAATAGAATTAATAAGACATGAAAATAACATATGAGATATGAAAACTGGAAAATACTGATGACATGGCACGGTGGAGAAAAGGAAAAATAAATAAAAGACATCTACCTATGTGGTGTGAAATATCCGTTTCAACATGTGAACGGCTAGGGGTAAATCCGGCACCCTGCACGTGTCGTGTGCAGCTGCTATTCTCCACGAAAGACACGGGGGATAGTTCTGGGTAGTCCACATGTCAACTAAGATATTTCCCCTCCCGACTACTCCATGTGACGAGCGTGTCAACAAGCAGCAAGATATAGTATAGACATGAAATAAAAAGACTACTATGAATCGAAAGCAATCAGAAAGTGTACTTGCCTGAGGTCCTTAGCTGGTGAAACCAGTAATACTATACCACTCAATGAGCCACAATCAGTCAACACATGCAGAAGTCTCCAGATGTTAAAATAAACAGTACCAACATTCTCAAAATAGTCAAATTAGCTAGGATTGCTGTCTTTAAGTCCAATTCTGGATATAGGGGCAAAACGGTAATTTTGGGCAAAAACGATGTCCGCTGTTGGACCCGCTTTGCACCAAAAAGCGTACCAGAGTCAATGGTCTCTAAATTCATCAAACTATATGTCAACAGGTCCTGTTTTTCGATACGAACCCAACCGTATGTCCAAAGTTGGATTTTCGCAGGCCGTACACAAAATTGCCCATTTAGTCGGACCGTGGGGCCCACAAAACGGCGTTCCGATTCAACTGTCTCAGAATTAGACCAATCTTGGCATACAGGACCAGAAAAACGATACGGTCTTGTTGGCGCAAGTTTCGTCTCGATCTGACGAACATGTACGAAGTAATTGGGAAACTTGCACAGAGGTCGATACGGTAAATTTTGACGAATACGCATCAAATTCGTCGCGCACACGCAACCAATTTGAATTCTGTCAAAGCCCACACGACCAGGAAGCCGTTATGCACCTTTCGATGCCTTCGGTTCACGACCACGTCGCCCGGTTTGGCGGGACGCACGTCGTATCAGATGGTTTTTATTAATTTTCTAGTTTTCAAAAATAGGTTTTTCTCTAACTTTGAAATCTATTTCTGATCGGTCATTCGATGATTTCAAATTCTACAAGATGGGTTATAATCTCCTATAAGTCGTCTATAAATCTTCAAACACAAATTCAAAACTGGTGATGGTTTGGCGAGAAATTCGACGCCAAGTTGGGTGTTTGGAACGAGATTCTGTCTTGTTTTAAACAGGTTTTTCGATGAACTTTACATCGATTTACCGGGTAATACAGGACCGTCACCTATAAACTACTTGAAGTGGTTTAAAGCCCTATAGATGGGGAACGTACCGGAGAAGACGGGATGCAAGACGATCACGTGATGATCGAGAAATCATCCCGCAAACTAGGGTCGGCCGCATGCTATTGCTGTCGCCACTGCGCTTTTTGTCCCCGCACGGCCGGTCCGGCGCTCGTACGGCGGCGCACGGCTGCGGGGTAGCCGCCCAACCATCGGGGTACGTGGCGGCGCGCTGGAGAAGGAGGGGTGAGTTAGGGTTGAGAGTTTCTCGCGATCTCTCTCGATAACTCCCTTCCGATCTCTATATACATTGAATATTATACGGTTTACTGTCACGCAAGGTAAGGGCTTGGGAACACCCAGTATGGACTGGGCCTGGTCGGCCTGGACCCCCATGCTGTTGGTGTGGCTCTGTTGGGCTGTTATTCTCATTTGGTTTTAATTAATTCAACAAATATATATATTATATATATATATATATAAAGAAATATATATATATATATATATATATATATATATATATATATATATAAGAATATATATATATAAAGAAATATATATATATATATATATATATATAATATAAAGATATATATATATATATATTTTATATATATATATTATATATATATATATATATATATATTATATATATATATATATTATATATATATATAAATTCTAACATCACAGAATGTAATAATAATTTAAGTACAATATTATAATTCATAACAATTATATTATTACCTAGAAGGGCGCCTATATATATATATATATATATATATATATTATATATATATATATATATATATATATAAAAAAGAAAATATATATATATATATATATATATATATATATATATATATATATATATATATATTGTAAAAGATATTTTATATATAGAAATATCATTTATGTGATATCTATATTTACTAACCCTTCTAACGAATAACGAAGTCATATAATCAATACTATTAAATAATCTTATATATTAGTAACATCATAATATTGATAATAAAATGATAATAATAATAATAACGAAATTCAATAAACCAAATAAAGGCATATATACCAATATGTACAGTCTAAAAATCCTAAAATATACGAGGACCTATTTTATACGAAAGGTCACTACATATCAACTAAGTAATAATTATTTATAAAATTTCTAAAAATCACTATTTAATTTAAATAAATAAATAAAATATATGATAAAAGTTTTGGGAAGAGGTGTTACAGATGCTTGGTCCAGAGATGGTTACGCAGACTATCGAGGTGGTCAGGCAAGTCAAAGATCATCTTCGAGTTGCGCAAGATCGCCAGCGTCATTGGGCCGATTTTCATTTGCATCCCCTTGAATTTTCTATCGACGACCACGTATTCTTTAGGATCTCGTCTACCCATGGCGTCATTCGTTTTGGCGTACGGGGAAAGCATAGTCCTAGGTATATAGGGTCATTTGACATTTTTGAGCGAGTAGGTGATGTGTCCTATCGTTTCGCTCTTTCGTCGTCGTTACGTGAGGTACATGACTGTTTGCCATTAAATTTCAAGAACAAGAATTAAGAGGAATTGAACTTGGTTGCAAACTCGCTTGTACAAGAGAAAGCCTAGACAGAAATCCTAGAAAATAAGCTAAGTACAATTGTTTAGTTTTTTATTCTGGGGGTGACGATAAAGGCTCGAAAAAGTGTAGCAACTCTGCCTTACTTTTGGACTATCTGATACGATCCTTGCTTTTGAAGAAATTGCCCTTCGTAGGTTGCCAGCCTTTTGCATGGGTGTGGTACCATGCTATTTATAGTGATAGATATCTTGAGCCGCATAGATGGCCACGTGACCATGTCGCTACAACAGCACATAAAGACCCGCTTTGGCCGCCAGCTAGTGACTTGTTGAGATTTGGTTGCAGCAAATCTGGGTGGTTGAGACTTGGTTAGCCTGCCACGTGTCCTATCGCAGGATAAGATCAGTCTACTTGAGTCATTTTGAGCCGAATAGGTTTTTTAGTGTTCGGCCACGCTAGGCCGCACAAGACTCATGCGGCTTAAGTCGTAGTCTCCCTTAGTCCGCATGTAGC
>JANAVB010001652.1:0-13758 GCA_029216955.1 Iris pallida | reverse complement strand
ATTTCAGATTCCAAGTGAACTGCATGATGCGTTTATATCAGCCATTGACAGAGGTAGCATAAGAACTATGCCAAATAGAAGCATGCCGGCTTCTCCTTGCCCCACTCCTGGAGCCCTTTTAATGGGGGATGCGTTCAATATGCGTCACCCTCTTACAGGTGGAGGAATGACAGTGGCATTGTCAGATATTGTTGTTCTCCGCAATCTTCTTAGGCCCCTGCATGATCTGCATGATGCTTCTTCTTTGTGCGAATATTTAGAATCCTTCTACACCCTGCGTAAGGTTAGCCATCTTTGCATCTCATGTCATATTTCTGACACTCATGGAAATGCCAAATGTAAATTTACTTTAATATATTAGTTATCAATATTTAGCGACTATGATTTCATCACTTTTATGTATATATTTCTTGATCGATTTCTTATATTGAACCACAAATTCTTTTGTGCTTTGCAGCCTGTTGCTTCTACAATCAACACATTGGCAGGTGCATTGTATCAGGTCTTCAGTGCATCGCCTGATCCTGCCGGGAAGGAGATGCGTCAAGCCTGTTTCGACTATCTGAGCCTTGGAGGTTTGTTTTCAAATGGGCCAATATCCTTACTCTCAGGTCTTAATCCTCGCCCATTGCACTTGGTTGCTCACTTCTTTGCTGTTGCTATATATGGAGTTTGGCGCCTGCTATTACCATTTCCTTCTCCTAAACGACTGTGGATTGGAGTTAGGTTGATTTCGGTAAGTAATTACACTCAACTTGGTTTTTATTGAATTTTTATAATAACTTGTTTTTCTACGAGTCTGAGAACCCCTAGAGGAAGTATTTTAGATTAAATGGAAACAGCTAGGTGCATTTTTTTTTAATTTAGGCTAATATGGCAATTAAATTTTGATGTCATCGGGATAGGGTGCATGATTCAGTCTAGACAGGCAGAGCAGTTACGATAGATGCAGATAATCATACATTATATCTTGCGAAAGGAGGCGATTGTGTAAAAACTTCATGCTCATTGGGAAAATTAACAATTGGAATATAATAAAAATAAGGATAAGATACGAAGCCAAATGGATTCACAATGCTCTGTAGCCTACACACTTGACAACCTTCCTTAAGCATCCAAGTATTAGTTTATTAATATTGTATGCTCATTCTAGAAGTTTGTAGTATTAAAAATTGTGTATTACATTAAAAAAAAACAAATCGACAGATCTTTTGTCCTAAAGTTTTGCCGTCTGCTACATGAATAATTTGTGTCCATTAAACACTGTTAAGGGCCATCTCCTCTATAACGTTACCGTTAATATTTAGTATGTGGAATTTTAGAGTACTAAGTTAGGGAGGTTGCAGCAACACAACTCCCCATTTCTATATCCCTGTTCTACACTTATCAGACGCAATGCTCGTTGGATTTGTTTTGGACAGTTGGACAATTGTGTAGCTTCTGGGCTGCCGTGACATGGCTACACGTGTTCACTATACATGTGTTCACCTTTGGCTGCTCGAGCAGAACATTATCACGACATAAGAAAGGATCCCTCTATAGTGGGTCCCCTACCACCAGAACCCACACAGACCACACCCAAGCACACTTTATACATGTATGAGCATACATATACAGATACATGTGAATTTATATATTCTGTTTCCAAGCCAGATTGATATCCTACGAATGTTGTATCATATTGATGTACCGTATTCGTAAGAACCATACATCTCGCGGAAGCTGAATGGAGTCAAATTTGTCAAAAGTGGTGCACTGAAGTGTCGCCGATGGAGATAACTAGTGCCACAAAGCAACACCTTGGGCTAACCGAGTCCATGAACAGCGTTCGAGTCCACGGACAAATCCCAATCCACGGGGGGACTATCCACAAAAACAACTCTTTTTAGAGGAAAATTTGTTTCCAAATGACTCCATTATAGGCTGTATGTAGCCTTACAAATCAAATCTAGTCTTAGCTAATGATAGGATAAAAATCTCAACAAAGATAAAGATCTAATAAAGGATAAAATAATTATCTTAGCAAAGATAATCATTTTATCTTATTTAACCAAACTATCCTACGGATTAAACTTGAACACACAATCTTGGGGTACTTCTCGATTCTTGTACCAGCTTGGGAGTTGTGCCCCTATATAAAACTCCCCTGCTTGAACAGAACTCGTTTACAAGTTCTTCTTCAAGAATTGGACTCTGCCTTGCCACCGGAATAGGTAGTTGGAGTATAAGGCAATCTTCGATCTCTGCCTGTCAGTCTTCATCTTGCCAAGTGCACTGATCAAACACATGGGCTCAACGAAGTCTTCACTTAATCATCAATTGTAGGAGTCATAACAATGGATCAAAAGCATCCCGACGAAAATGGTCATAAGTGGCAGGCTCACAGAGAGCAACTGTAGGCACATAGAACGTCGTGTCAACTGTCCACAGAGAGAGGGATAACTCGAAGATAGCGTCGGTGAAACGTCAAGAAGGACGGAAGGTAACTCAAAATTTTCTTCCATGTCCATCAAGGATTCTGTTTCACTGGTCTTCAACTCGGTTTACGCTAGGCTTATCTCTATCCACGTCTATAATTGACACTCCCTCCACTTTTCGGGTAGGTTCGACTGGATCAATGTAAAGAGGGAGACATCTTTTCAGGCTTCATCATTGTTCTCATACTCCATCATGATCGGCTCAGTTGTTGTTTCTAATACTTTCTATTTTCGATTTTGTTGCTACATCTGTACCTCTGTTCTCGTCGTAGCTAGAAAGTCTTCAACTATCATTGCATGTCATATAGCTTCTGAGAGAGTGGTTGGAATATACCAAATCATACTAAGAAGTGGGCTTTAATTCCATTCATAAATCTCTCAACTCGATGCTCTTCTGACTCATCAAGACCTGGAAATCGAAGAAAGTCAGTCACATAACCATGTACTGAGGTGCTCTCTTGATGACACTTGTCGTTCACATGACTCCTTAAAAGTTTGGGGAAGAAATTGAGAATATAAAATCGTTGCATCTTGGTCCATGAATTTATTATTGTGACTTGTGCCACCAAGTCTTTGCGACTCCTTGACTCGGTGTTCCACCAACGTCACTTGCTCCATAGCATGAATCTCATAATGTAGAAAGTACTGCTCCATCACTAAGATTCAATCGAGAATATCGTTGTGCCACGCCAATCCATTAAAAGAAGAGGTCCTCGTCTGGCTTGATTGAGTGCTGACATTGGGATTGGAACTTGTATTATTGCAGAAAGTGGCCCATGTAATGCTCCGCTCCGCACGGTGCATTACGCTGAAGCGTTGACTCAAAGAGTCGCGTTGACCGAAAGAAATGTATCGATGTGAATCGATACGAGAGTTACGTTGTCCCAACGCATCGAACTAAGTCGATGCGAAGAGTTGTCTTGTCCCGAAAGAATGCATCGAGTGAATCAATGCGAAGCGCCGCGTTGCCCCGAAGGATGAGTGCGTTGAATCGGCTCGAAGATTCTAAGAAATCGAATAGACCAAGGCGCAAGTCCGAATCGATGCAAGTATTGATTTTTGTTGGTTTCCTGTGCAGGCTATACGTTTACGCGAAAATATTAGAGGTCGACATTTCGCCTATTTTGCGACGGGTCCGCGAAACCAAATCGTCGCCTTGCGACGGACTGGGACTTGGGCACGGTAAGCCAAATCGGACGAATAATTCAATAAAGCACGAAGTGCTCGAATGGCTAAGTCATGAGAGTTGTCCGTGCAACGAAGTTATGAAATCGAGCCGCAACGGCTCGGCAAAACAACAAGACAAATCGACTCAAGGTGGGGAGACATTGACTCTCTTTCCTACTCCTTCATGCCTAAGTAAAATATATATCATTGTATGTTGAGTTAACCTATCAACGCCACGGGCGTGGCTCGATAGAGAGATAAACATAGTACGTGTCGAACACTAAGATAGAATAATTGAAATGAATCGTACAACAAATGTATGAGTCACTATGGAACATAGAATATCGCAAAGGCGACCGCCTCGGTGCGCAAGCCATAAGAACATGTAATAACTGTATCGACGAGTGCCCCAGTGCATAAGTCATTTCGTGCTCCCGCGCAGGAGTTAGCATGCTAGAACATTGAAAGACTATATCGGTGCGAGTGCCTCAGTGCACGAGCGATAGAACATTGAATACCTTGTCGAGGCGTGCCTCAGTTGCACGAATCGGAAGAATGGAACGTAAGTATAACGCGTTGAATACTAAGGCGTAGAACAAGGAAACACGGCTTCGAGGCGTGCATTGATTGCACGATGCAAGGAAAGACGGCGAATGTGCGCAGCTGCACAATACTTACAAAAGACGACGTCGTTGCGACGAGGAGAATAGTTGTGGCACGGATGTGACATAAGTGTCGATGTGGCATGTTGTCTTCGAAATGTTCGTGGCCTTCGGGCGTTCGTTGAGGACATTGGGATGTTGTGCCAATTGAAATAGATATAGACAAACTTGTTTGGTTGTATGAAAGATAAAATACGTTGCATGGTCAAATGGACTTAAAGATATAAAAGCCCGTGCATGGGTATTCCCTCGAACGTGACGTACCAGGACGCTGGGACCGTTCGGCCTAGGAGGGATTGCGTTTACGGTATTGTTGGTGCACTTCGTTTAGACGGTTAGCGACCTTCTAGTGAATGTGATAAGCCACTTGCTGCGATTATTTCAGTGGCCTCTGATGTTTGGTTAGCAACCGCACAGAGTTAACATCGTCTTATGTTTCGATTCGATAAATATAAGTCCATTCGCCCGGAAAGCTAGTGACCTTCATATAGTTAAAGACGATGGGTTGGAAGTGCAAGGTATACATATATCCTGCATGGACGGATCCTGGGTCGAAAGTGCAAGGTACACTCATATCGTGCATATATAGATCCGCATAGAGAGCACTTATAACATGACAGGGAAAGCTGATAGGCGTATTCACCTTGCGTCGGTACAATGGCGAGTGCGTCGATATTGGTAAGTCGTGCCACGAAACAAACACGAGATTGCTTGCCTGTTTACTTATGCGAATTGAATAACTTGCTTGCCATGCTTACAGCTTTCGAATTATGCCATGAACTGATCTTAAGGAGAACATAGAAAGAGAACTAAATTGTATGTTTGCATGAATCAATACAATACTAAATGTCGGTTTGTTAAGTGGGTTTTTGATCAGTACAGCGAGGACGAAAGTACTAATCCCCCACTAGTCTGCTAGCAGGTTCAGGGATTGGTCTGCTCGCGGCGGAGCTTCGCTTGAACGTGTTGAGACTTGGAATGCCGAAGCGTATTGAAGCGTACGATCGCATTGACGCTCGGACTTGCAATAGGATTGATGCGGCCGAGATATAGAAGGCATGATGTATGGAACGGTGAAATCCTTTGTGGGCAAGAGAGAACCTGAGTGTTGTAGCCAATCTGGCATATATTGTTGGGCTATCGAAAGCCTTTGTAATCTCATTTCGAATATCAATAAAGAGAATTGTTTCGTATACTCTGTTTTCCTTGCGTTGTTAATATCAATTCAAAAAGATAACCATTTGAGAACTTGTCATCTTGTCTTGCACGAGCGCAACTCCAGGCTCGTGCGGTATCACGTCCCCTGCGAGGACGATGATTCTGGTGATTCCGGGTCGGGGCGTGACAAATTGGTATCAGAGCTCTAGGCTCAATTTTTTCTGGATGCTTGCTTCATTTCAATTCCAAAGAGTTGCCCACCACCAATCGAAATTACTCTTGACTCTACTCGATGTCGCACTGGATGTTCCATACAATAAGTCTAATACAAATCATGTAATTTTGTCATGTGTTGTTTGGAAATTACATGGTGTTTGCTGGAAAAAGTCGTAAAAGGTTTGTTGCTGTAAGTGCAACAAGTTGCGAGATGTAAATTTCAGGAATTGTTGCTACGGATGCAACACGTCGTGAATTGAAATTTGAGATGTTCGTTGTTTGCAACGATCGATATGAGAAATGTTGGTTGCATCGATACAATGAAAGTCGTGGAATGTTGCTGCAGCAATTGCCACGCGTTGATTGTAAATGATGCGTTGAAAAGAAAATGAAAGTTGATATTGAATGTGTCGAACGGATTTACAGATTGATTTCGGATGTGCGTTACGATGAAAGTGATAAGTTAATATCGAATGTGTTGAACGGATTTGAGCATTGGCTTTGAAATTCGGAAATAAATTGTTGCACGAGGTGCAACAGATGTCGAAAATAAATTGTTGCACGAGTGCAATGAATGTCGGAATTAAGTCATTGCACGATGTGCAATGCGTATCGGAAGTAAATTGTTGCACGTGGTGCAACGCATATCAAAGTGAAATCGCTGCACGAAGTGCAACGGATCTCGAGAATGAATTGTTGCACGAGATGCAACGGAAGGAAACTAAAATCATAAATTGATAGAAACGAAATCAGTTCGGTTGCGCACCGAGCTTGTGTTGGCAAATGAATGCATTGGCCGAAATGTGTCAGATCTTGAATTATCAAAAAGTTACGTTGTGATCAAGCACGATCACTGCGGAAATCGTGAGTCGAAATAAAATGTTGGTTCATACGGAGTATGTTGCGACGGAAGTAACTTGATTTCCGGGTGGTATATGGCATACCACCGATGTAATGAATGGCTCGATTCTGAGTGGTATATGGTATACCACTTGTGCGATAAATTGCATCAACGCATTGTGAGAATTGCGGAAGATTTGTCCGCAACGGACGGGATAGCACCGAGACTCGATTGAGAATTTGTATGACGGCATGTTGATGCAAGTGTTCTTCGATGATCGGTTAGAACGGTAAGGCAGGACTTGTATCATGGAATGATACGTCGATTGAAAATTTATGTGTCGGTCGAATGACGGGAACTAGCGAAATGATTATGCCTTGAGACAACAATCGGATCGACGGGATAGGAAACTTGAAACGTTGTAATCGAACCGCACGACTTGCGAGCTCGATGAAAATGTTGGGCGATACAAATTATAATCAAATCGCACGACTTGCGATCTCAACAAAAATGTTAGAATACGCGAATGGTAATCGAATCGCACGAATTGCGATCTCGATAGAAATATTGGGCGAGACAAAATATAATCGGATCGCACGATGTGCGACTACGATGAAGAGTTGGTTGATGTGAATAAATAATGCATAAGAGATAGTTGGCTACGTTGCGGAAAAACTCATTTGAGTACGACTGAAAAATACGCGAAACTTAAAGGACGAGATCGTATAACTTGAGGGCTCGATGTTGGATAATCGGTAACTCAGCTACGCGATCAAAGTATAGCGGGATGCGGCGAATCGAGGAACGGTTCGAGACGTACGGAAATGTTTGTGGAGAACTTGGACGTATGCAATGCAAGTTGTCGACGTTGAAACAGAATCAAAGTTGACCCTTACGCTATCGAAATTGATACGACGTATCGAGATCGATACGTAGGGAAACGTAAGCACGATGTGAGAATACAAAATGGAGTGCGCCTCGCGCTATCAAAATTTTGTAAGTAATAATACGAGAAGGAATGAACTGGTTGATCATGAACTTTGTGATTGATCAAGACGAGACTATAAATCATCGACGATTTGCTCGATGCGTATAGCATCTCGTGTGTCGACCCGCAAATAAGATAGACTCGAATAGGGCTGCAAACGAGCCAAGCCGAGCCAAGCTTTTGTAAGCTTGAGCTTGGCTTGACTAGAATTAATCGAGTTCGAGCTCGAGCTCAAGCTTGATAAATTTTTTATTTTAGAGCTTGAGCTTGGCTTGAGCTTGTTTATATTAAGCTTGAGCTTGGCTTGGTTTGAGCTCGAGCTTGGCTTGATAAGCAAGCTTGATTCAAGCTTGATAAACAAGCTCGATAAGCTCATATCAAGCTCATTAAGCATGATTTCAAGCTTGTTCACCTTTATTTCAAGCTTAATGAGCTCGATTTCAACCTAGTTACGCTTGAATTCAAGTACCTGTAATTTAACAATTTATTTATAAAAATTTAATTAAAAAAGTTTCTTCATATCAATTATTAAGGACATATAAATATATAAAGCACACAACCATATCATTATACAAACATACATAAAATTAGAATTCAACAAACAAACGAGCTTCTAAACAAGCTCCTAAACGAGCTTCTAAACGAGCCAGCTCGCAAGCTCATAAACGAGTCAGCTTGCGAGCTCGAACGAGCCGAGTACTTCTAAGTTTGAGCTTGGCTCATTTATTAAACGAGCTCGAAAACGAAGCTTGAGCTCGGCTTGTTTACTAAACGAACCGAGCTCAAACAAGCTTTTATCGAGCCGAGCTTCGAGCAGCTCGCAAACGGCTTGGCTCATTTGCAGTCCTAGACTCGAACTCGATACGAGTAGATGTTTCGTAAATTACGAAATCATCGACGGTAGTGCATGACTTTACTCGGAGGATAGTTGCGCATCAGTTGCGCCAATAGAAATGGTTTTGTCTGAAATTGGGTAGTCGCATAGAAATCGTCGGAACGTAATTTGGCTCCGAAATAAGATATAGCATGGTTCGTAGTAAACTGTCCTTCGGTGATGATACACAATTATCGAGCGTAGCTTCGGGGCAGCTGACCCTAGAAGACTTGACCGTCAAATCAAATTGAATATTGCAGACCGTAAGATGACCCGTGCGATATCGTATATGAAATTGCATCGATAACAAATACAGTGTGTTGCATGTTGACGATAAGTCTAGGCGATCGAGAATTGTTGGAACAACTTTCGATTGAGAATGAAATAGTTAGATTTGAGTATTCGTCGGATGGATACTTGAATAGTTATGTTGGTCGACGCTAGAAATTCACCAACGGACTTGATGATTCGGTTTGACGATTGTAAGAATCGTGCTATGCACGAGAGAGAGAACGATAAGAAAATGACTTACGAGTTATGTCGTTAGATTCGGATTCACCTTGCAATTGAGCTTGCGTGAATCGAAATTATGTTCGATGTTGCGAGACAGATAAGTTGGGAAATTGGTTTGAAGTTTCCTACTCGATAGGAATCGAACGTAAGGCGCGTCGTAAAGACCTTCGTGTTAAGGCGAATCGTTGCCTTGAGCACCGTCGCTTCGATATAAAATTTTGTGTCGGATAGATTGTGGCTTTTGTGCAATATCAATTTAAAGTTGCGTCTGAAGAATTTGAGCACGGTGTCTAGGTAAGTAACCTAGCGGGCGTAGTCCTGAATGTTAATGCAATTGCAAGTCAACAAAGAAAATCGTATCGAGATAAGTTGCATAGCCAGACTTCGGAAATAGTTGGGTAGCGACGTCGAACGCAAGGCGTTGCGGAGACTCGTTGTGATCGGATGTGCGACGGCTCGACGCGACGCATAAAGTTGATAGTCCATACGAAATATACAAACGAGAAATACGATTTCTGAATCGCGTCGCGTGCAGTGACTTTATTGAATGAATCACGTATGTATCGAATATACGTATGCGATAAAATTCCGAGAACGGTTGCTAAAGATAAGTCCGATCGAGAGTACGAGATGACAAGCATAGGATTGAAATTTACCTATCAGCTTTGTTCCAATTTGCTACCACTAGACTTGGTCGAAATACATATATCTTCGGGACGCCTTGAATATAGATACGGATCCAAATCGAGTTGTATACAAATTCAAATCGAGCTGCAGGGAGGACTTTAAAATGTTAGTGAAAAGCTTGCGAGATAGTATGAAACTGAACAACATTGGTGGGACGAGATCGTGAAACGATCTATAAAACACTTAGTCGGAGTGTTGGTTTTGGTTCGAGGACGAACCTTGTTTTGAGTGGTATATTCTGTAATGTCCCGCTCCGCACGGTGCATTACGCTGAAGCGTTGACTCAAAGAGTCGTGTTGATCGAAAGAAATGTATCGATGCGAATCGATACGAGAGTTACGTTGTTCCGAGCAACGCATCGATCTAAGTCGATGCGAAGAGTTGCATTGTCCCGAAAGAATGCATCGAGTGAATTGATGCGAAGCGCCGCGTTGCCCCGAAGGATGAGTGCGTTGAATAGGTTCGAAGATTCTAAGAAATCGAATCGACCAAGGCGTAAGTTCGAATCGATGCAAGTATTGATTTTAGTTGGTTTCCTGTGCAGGCTATACGTTTACGCGAAAATATTAGAGGTCGACATTTCGCCTATTTTGCGACGGGTCCGCGAAACCAAATCGTCGCCTTGCGACGGACTGGGACTTGGGCACGGTAAGCCAAATCGGACGGATAATTCAATGAAGCACGAAGTGCTCGAATGGCTAAGTCAGGAGAGTTGTCCGTGCAACGAAGTTATGAAATCGAGCCGCAACGGCTCGGCGAAACAACAAGGCAAATCGACTCAAGGTGGGGGGACATTGACTCTCTTTCCTACTCCTTCACGCCTAAGTAAAATATATATCATTGTATGCTGAGTTAACCTATCAACGCCACGGACGTGGCTCGATAGAGAGATAAACATAGTGCGTGTCGAACACTAAGAATAATTGAAATGAATCGTACATCAAATGTACGAGTCGCTATGGAACATGGAATATCGCAAAGGCGACCGCCTCGGTGCGCAAGCCATAAAAACATGGGATAACTGTATCGACGAGTGTCCCAGTGCACAAGTCATTCCGTGGTCCCGCGCAGGAGTTAGCATGCTAGAACATTGAAAGTCTATATCGGTGCGAGTGCCTCAGTGCACGAGCGATAGAACATTGAATACCTTGTCGAGGCGTGCCTCAGTTGCACGAATCGGAAGAATGGAACATAAGTATAACGCGTTGAATACTAAGGCGTAGAACAAGGAAACACGGCTTCGAGACGTGCATTGAATGTACGATGCAAGGAAAGACGGCGAATATGTGCAGCTGCACAATACTTACAAAAGACGGCATCGTTGCGACGAGGAGAACAGTTGTAGCACGGATGTGACATAACTGTCGATGTGGCATGTTGCCTTCGAAATGTTCGTGGCCTTCGGACGTTCGTTGAGGACATTGGGGCGTTGTGCCAATTGAAATAGATATAGACAAACTTGTTTGGTTGTATGAAAGATAAGATACGTTGTATGGTCAAATGGACTTAAAGATATAAAAGTCCGTGCATGGGTATTCCCTCGAACGTGGCGCACCAGGGCGCTGGGACCGTTCGTCCTAGGAGGGATTGCGTTTACGGTATTGTTGGTGCACTTCATTTAGACGGTTAGCGACCTTCTAGTGAATGTGATAAGCCACTTGCTGCGATTATTTCGGTGGTCTCTGATGTTTGGTTAGCAACCGCACAGAGTTAACATCGTCTTATGTTTCGATTCGATAAATATAAGTCCATTCTAACCCGGAAAGCTAGTGACCTTTATTTAGTTAAGGGCGATGGGTTGAAAGTGCAAGGTATACATATATCCTGCATGGACGGATCCTAGGTCGAAAGTGTAAGGTACACTCATATCGTGTACATATAGATCCGCATAGAGAGCACTTATAACATGACAGCGAAAGCTGATAGGCGTATTCACCTTGCGTCGGTTGCAATGGCGAGTGCGTCGATATTGGTAAGTCGTGCCACGAAACAAACACGAGATTGCTTGCCTGTTTACTTATGCGAATTGAATAACATACTTGCCATGCTTACAGCTTTCGAATTATGCCATGAACTGATCCTAAGGAGAACATAGAAAGAGAACTAAATTGTATGTTTGCATGAATCAATACAATACTAAATGTCGGTTTGTTAAGTGGGTTTTTGATCAGTACAGCGAGGACGAAAGTACTAATCCCCCACTAGTCTGCTAGCAGGTTCAGGGATTGGTCTGCTCGCGGCGGAGTTTCGCTTGAACGTGTTGAGGCTTGGAATGCCGAAGCGTATTGAAGCGTACGATCGCATTGACGCTCGGACTTGCAACAGGATTGATGCGGCCGAGATATAGAAGGCATGATGTATGGAACGGTGAAATCCTTTGTGGGCAAGAGAGAACCTGAGTGTTGTAGCCAATCTGGCATATATTGTTGGGCTATCGAAAGCCTTTGTAATCTCATTTCGAATATCAATAAAGAGAATTGTTTCGTATACTATGTTTTCCTTGCGTTGTTAATATCAATTCAAAAAGATAACCATTTGAGAACTTGTCATCTTGCCTTGCACGAGCGCAACTCCAGGCTCGTGCGGCATCACGCCCCCTGCGAGGACGATGATTCGGGTGATTTGGGGTCGGGACGTGACAGCCCATGTCGAAGAGGGTGAGAAGTTGAGAAATTTAGGACTTAATTTGGTTAAAAACGGGTCCGAAAATAACTAATTGGAATAGGGTTTATGATATAATTTAAGCGGGTAATGCGCTTCGGTTTCAACTTAAAGTCAAATGGGTACTTAAGTTAAATGGGGTTCGAGTTTTGAATGGCTTCAAGTTAATGGATTCGGGTTGCAGTTTGGAATGAAAACATTATCTTAGGGTTAGGTTTTCTTCTTTTGTTTTCTTTTTTTTAATGGAAGGGAAGGGGAGTGGCTGACCGGAGTAGGATGGTACCGGGAGCGGTGGAGGGGTCAGGATCAACAATATGATAATGACGGCATTGGGGGTAAGGCTTGGAAGGGAGACTGGAGTCCCAGATAGAGGGGTTGGCGAAGGGTGTGGTGTGGTGATTGTGGGCAATGATACCGGCGGTGACATCAAGACGCTGTCTCAGCAATGTGAAGATCGTCGACAGGGGGTCGGAGCCGAAGCTCTGATACCACTTGATGTATAGTCTAAAAAAAACTACACCTTGCGGAAGCTGAATGGATACGAATTTGTCAGATGGCACACGGAAGCGTCAATGATGGATAACTAGTATTGTTGAAGCGACACCTTGGGATGACCGAGTCCATGAGCGGCGTCCGAGTCCACGAACAAATCCCGAATCCATGAGGGTCTTGGAATCCACCAAAGACAACTCTTTTTAGAAAATTAGTATTTCATTGATGATTTCCAAATGACTCCATTATAGGCTATATATAACCTTACAATGTAATCTTAACTAATGATTTGACAAAAATCTCAACAAAGATAAGGAGCTAATCATAACAAAGGATAAGATAATCATTTTATCTTATTTAACCAAAATATCGTACGGATTAAACCTAAACAAACAGTTGTTGATTGATCTTCGGGTGCTTCTCTAAATCACATATCCATATCTCATATCCTAATACTAATAAGCTAGCATAGTCATCTATATGTAATCGTTCATTTGGTTGTTGCTATGTATCTTTTATGCATAAAGCATGTAACTAGCTTCTAAAATTGTAAGAAATTAGTGGGAAAATAAAAGAAGAAATTGTGTGTTAAGTGGAGACCCCAGGATTTGCTTTGATGGGCAGATAAGTTTGATGAAATAAATACTAAATATGGTACACTATCAAAGATGGTACTATGCAACCCTGATATGAAAAGAATTGCTGATTGTACTAGCAGCTTAAGGTTTTGCAGCATTCAAGAAAACTGATTTAGGTGCATAGACCCCGAAACATTAAGATAGGAACTCGATAAGGATTCAAAATGCGTCATCTTTTAGAAAAATTAGGATATTGAACAAACGGTTATGTATACTTGAAACTTTCGAGATTATTTGATGTTTGATGCCTTTGAAAACATTATTTTGTCTGTTCCTATTGAAAATGTTTTTAATTTACAATTTCCTTCTACTTCTTTGTGGTCAGCTCCTCTCTTTTTTTTCCCTTTTGCAGGGCGCATCCGCAATCATTTTCCCCATAATTAA
>JANAVB010001651.1:0-33358 GCA_029216955.1 Iris pallida | reverse complement strand
AATGAAAATGTGGGATTACTAATCTCCCTCCTTAGTATAATTTCGTCCTCGAAATGAGAGAACAAAATATGCTACTAAATCCAAATCAAAATACTAGTTTTTAATCACAACCTTTATTGAAACTAAATTTTTTATTGAAAATCCAAAAAATTTTAATCACACCCTTTATTGAAACTAAAACTTTTATTGAAAATCCAAAATACAATCACTCAAACAAGCTAGGATAGCGCTCCATAACCTCATCCTTGCGCTCCCACGTCGACTCTTCCGGAGAGTGGTGTCTCCACATGACTCTAACATGGTATTGTCTGGTTCCGCAGCTGCTTCTCTCTTCGGTCAAGGATCTCCACCGGCTGCTCCACGTAGGTCAAACTCGGACCCACCTCTAGCTCTGAGTAGTCAACGACATGACTCGGATCAGGAATGTAGCGTCGGAGCTGGAATACGTGGAAGACATAATGTACCCCCCTCTAGACTAGCAAGAAGCACTAGTCAATATGCAACCTCACCAATCCGTTCTGTCACATCGAAGAGCCCGATGTATCTGGGATGGGGTTTCCCGCCTCCGCCAAATCAGGTAGTGCCTCGGGTTAGCGAGATCTTCTGGAATACCACATCTCCAACGGTGATATCTAGAGGTCGTTTGCTGCGGTCCGCCTAGCGCTTCTGCCGATCCTGTGCAACTCTGAGACCCTCTGAACCTTGAAACCAAGTATGATAATTACATACTAGAAGTTGAAAGAGCATGCTTTAACAATGAGCAAAGATCAAACAGGCACAAGGTGGGATAAATATAATTATAACTTAGAGAGGTAGATTGTGAGGGCACGATCTTCTAAGCATGATAAAATTAAAAATTTAGCACGATAGGAAAAAATCATTTGTTAGTTATGCAGGATCAAAATCAGAGTTTAGACAAAACACGATTAATATAGGTACGATTAAAATATAATAAAATGGAATCAAAATCTAGCAATGTGTATTTATTGAGAAAATCAAATGATCCGACAATTATATGCAAGAAGAGAAATTATAGAGGTTGACTGGAAAGGCATATGGAGTCCACGAGAAGATATTAATATCAAATCAAGGTGAAAGGTACATGGATTTGTAACTCACAAGAAATCAATAATCATATAGAGAGGGGATATAGACTCTATGGTATCCGAGAACATATAGATATTTGAAATCACTTTACTTAGAATCTCTGCCCCGCCAGCATATATCTAGCTGTAGTGGACTTTCGGTCTAGTGACTTAAATAACAATATGTTACCGAACGTTCTATCAACTTTATCTATTTCCAACAATTATCGACAGAACAACCCGAGATCAAAGTATGAAGAATTTTAGGGCAAGGTCTCAATAATACCCGAAAACCTATGAATGTCTGAAATCACTTCAACTTTAGAGTTCATGCCTCGCCAGTGCGCTGCTGGCTGCAGTGAACCCTCAGTCTCCATAATCTAGATAATGGCTACAGCACGCAACTGCCACGCCCTAGTAGGTCATCGAATAGTCTCTCAACCTTATCCATAGAAATTCCCAAAATTTTTAGAGAATCCAAAAGGAGTTCCAATAGTCCAAATCACGATAAAAGATGATGTTATATGTCTTTTTAGAAACAAGGGTTTTATTAGGTACTAAAAGACATCAAGGAAATTTTTAGATCTTGAACACGAAACAAAGTTTCGGATAGCAACCGGGATTTCAAATGGCAACAACCTCATATAGGGAAACAAAATCCCGAATAGATAACAAAGTCCAGGAGGGTGAACAAAAAGCAAAGTATAGAACAGAAATAAAATCTCAAAGTACGAAGCAAAATCTCGTATCAAAAACAGAATTCAATAAAATCTTGAATAATAACGAAATCTCCAGCAGATCTCGAATGGAAAATGAAATTTCCAATAGAATACAAAGTCGCAGATGGAAAGTACTTCTCGAATAGAAAATCTCGAACAAAAAGCAAGACTACGAATAGTGAATAGAAAACAAAGTATCAATTAGTGAATAAGGAACATGCATCGAATTGTGGATATGAATCAAGCGAAATATCAAATGGGAAACAAGGACAAATAAGGTCATGAACAAATTTTAAATAGGAACACGTCACGAATAGGGAATAAAATTTCATGTAAGGAACGAATCAAATCTCAAATAGAAAATGAAGTTTTCAAACGAAGTCTCGAATAGAAGAGAGACTCAAACAAGGTTTTGAATGGGAACAAGTTTGAATAGGAATGAAATCCCGAAGTAAAATCTTGTATAGCAATAGGATCTGAATAAGGAACAAAATCTTGAATTAGGAAACACCATCATGAATAATGAATATGAAACAAGTGATCGAGCAGAAAGTCTCGAATAAGCGCAGAATTACGAACAAGATTCTAGAATAGGAGCAATCTCTCGAAATACATCTAGAATAGCAACTAAGGTTCCATAATAGAAACAAAGTCTAACAATCCTTGAATAGAAAATAAGAAAGTTTTCAGAAATGATCTAGGTGCTAAGAGAAAATAAAGGAAGATTGGATTGTGAATTATGATCCATAGTTTTCTCCAATTATACAAGAGAGTCTTCTGCCTTCAATCCGTCTTCAGCACTTCTTCAGGAACTGAAATCACTTCAACTTCTTCAACTGTACCGACGTAGGGTGGTCCTTGCGATAGTCCGGGTGCTCCTCGTGCTCATCCTTGGGCAGTACAATCAGTGACCTCCAGGCAATCCTTGACTTGATCGACAGGCGACCCGCAGAACAAACATAGCCCAGTCTCTTGCGGCACTCATCGTAGTAGTGTCCTGGGCGGCGACGAAAATTACAAATAATCGTCGGCTGGATCTGAATCTGAATCTTTCGGTGGGGCTGAAGCGCAGGGCCTCAGGAATATTTGGCTACTAGCATGCTGGCTGCTGAGATCCTGATGCTCATCGACCATTATGATCCACGACCTGCTGGCAATCTTTCATTCGGTGGGTAAAATATTAACAGTATAGGCAGAGTCCAAGCCTCTTGTGGCACTTGTCAACCTGATGTCCCGCCCTCTTATAGAACACACAATGGAGGTAGGCCTGAATCTGCTCCTGATGATATGGCTGATGATGTGACTGAAGATACGCCATCTGAGTGTTACGATGCTTTGTGGGTACATAGTAGTTGTAACTCCGCCATAAGTCTTAAGGTCTCTCTTGGCCTTTAGCTTCCCATCTTGTTCTATTATCCTTGCTACGTTCTGGATCTTCTGGTTGGTTACTTCCATCAGAGGAGTCGAATCCTCAAAGACTTGGGTGATCTCCCGAAGTAATGGCTCCAACTTCTTGATTTGCTCCTCAGTACAAGGAATACGCTCGGTGTCAGAAAAGTCCAAAGATCTGAGAGTCTGGAAGTCAGAAGTCCGTCCTGGCTCGAAAAGACAAGTCTGGCTTGGAAAAGGTTGGCCTGCTCCCTCTGAGTGTCAAAGAACTCCTGAAATATCTCCATCAACTGCGTACTACCAATGGTGATAGTAAGGACGACACGAGGGGGGTGTAAGCTCGGAACCTCAAGTGTAGGTGAATCAACAATTCCGGTGTTGCGTGCCTGAACCATCTGAAAAATAAAAAACTATTAAAGTGACCTAAACCTTAAGATAATTAAGCAACCTTGAAGCAGTAAGTAATCTAGTAAAACATACCCATACCATTTCCCGTAATCCTATGCTGTGATTAAGTTTTCCTAGTTTAGCAAGTCCCCCAATAGTACTCTACTGCCTAGGTACTATTAGGACTGACCTGCATGGGCTACTACTAAAAACATGTCACGACCCGCTCCCGAATAATCGAACATGATTCGGACACACCCAGCCTTCGTCGCTAGACACGACGATGTAAGCTGTACCAATCTAGGAAAACTACAAGTCAAAATGAATAAGTACAATCACATCATCTATAAACATTCCCAGAATTAAAGTACATGTCTAATAATTTATTACATTCATCAAGCAAGAGTAAAGTATAGTCTGTCTAGAGTCTCAGATACAAAAGAACATATAGCTACTAAGGTAAGATAACTAGGCCTCCTCGACCATTAGGTCCTGAGCAACTCCTACTGGCTCAACTACCTCAGTAGTCTCCCGCCCGTAGTACGTATCACAAATATCCTCCATCTTACCTGCAACATATCCAATTAGGAGCGGAACAAAGTACTATTCTAGCTAATGAACAAGAACATCATGATATAAAATGAGTACAAGAGAACATGG
This sequence comes from Iris pallida, assembly GCA_029216955.1. Lineage (NCBI taxonomy): Eukaryota > Viridiplantae > Streptophyta > Magnoliopsida > Asparagales > Iridaceae > Iris > Iris pallida. The sequence goes on along the minus strand of JANAVB010001651.1, from coordinate 29,118 downwards.
AATGTAAAGTACATGAAAAAAAACATGAAAGTACAGGAATATAAATACAAGAAGTACAGAAAATAAAGTACATGAAGTAAATCCTGAACTTGAAGTACAATACCTGATATGTGCACAATACAACTAGCATATGTAACTGGCTGGGGTAAGTATAGGAATAAGCACAGGAAATGGGTACAGCTTAGGGTCCCACGTGCACTGTGTGAGACCTAAGCTATCAACCTGAATTTCTCATATTTGGGTTTGGTCACATATCTAGTGTATTTCCCCTCCCCAAGTACAAGAAAAAAATAAAAACATGAAAGTACAAGAGTACATGATATCGTGTCACATCGTGTCAACAAGAGAAGTACAAGATATGAATGTAAATGCAGAAGACCATAGAAAGTACTTGCCTTGCTCAAGGTGATTAGGAATAGGCAGAAAAGCTATATGTCCTCCTGCTAGTAGGTACAAGTTGGTTAAGTACAATTCATAATTGGTTATATTTTTTTCCTAGCTAAGTCTTGACACAACTTGATGTTATATATAACTAGTTATCCTATTTTTGTTAACTTAATTTCCTAGCTAAGTCTTGACACAACTTGATGATATATATAACCAGTTATCCTATTTGAAATACTAAATATGGAGGAATATTAATCCCATTTAGATCAATACCAACTAGAGATGGATTGATTACAATGATCTTATCCTAACATTAATTTCTTATTATGTAACATCTCCAGGAACATCCATGACCCATTTCCCCTATACACCAATAACTTGTTGTTTTGACTCCAAACAAGTCCAATAATGGACTTAGCAAGGATCCAACTTTGCAATAGCTAAACATATAATCCATACCTACTTTCCCAAGCAACTTCATTCTCAATTTTGTCCAACAAGCCCCAACCACAAGACGCTACCCTTTAACACACTCATAGCAGTAAGATATATAGAGAACTTAACACTTAGGCAACCCAACCCAAAGCTTTGTAGCTTATATAGAGCTTAGTTTATGAGAATCCCAAGCTCAGTAACACCAACCATAGACAACCATCACTTTAACAATATACACGGGTTAGTTTACAAAGGCCCAAGCTCAATCCTATAATTTGAATCCAACTACACTTCTCTATTCGACTCAGAATTTAGAAGAAATTGTAAGGCTTTCACCATGCAGCCTGGACTTCAAAAATAAACCAAACATTATAAGAATTAAAATATGTAAAGAGCAATTATACTATTGATCTTATGTAATACAAAACAATCCAGGATTTAAATTAGGTCAACAATGAAAATCCTTGACTCAATTCTAACTCCCAAACCATCAGGACTTAGAAAATAGGAATCATACATTATGAACAATGGAAGGTTTATACAGAATTTTAATAGAATTTAATCACAATCACTCCTCCTTCAGTCCAGCAAATCTTAGATTCGCCAAAATCAAAATAAGGAGAATCAAAATTAAAGAGAACCTAAAGCAAAGTTGTCACGACCCGCTCTCGAATAATCGGACACAAGTCGGACACGCCCAGCCTTCGTCGATGGACACGACGAAGTAAGTTGTACAATACTAAGGAAAACTCCAAGTCACAATGTAATGTAAACATCCACAGCTTCTATATATAACGTTCCCAGAAAGATCACCAATATCCATCAATCAAATTATACAATATTATCCGCAGACATATTCGATAAAATGAAATATACAATAATGAAATCATAAAAATACAAAGTACAATATCCAAAAACAAAATGAAATAAATCCCGCAATAACCAATGATACCATCATGCTCCATGTGGCCTCAAGCTCACCTGCAACGTATCATGTCAGGAAAAAAGCAAAGTACAACCCCGACAAGAACAATATATAATATAATCTGTAGTACAGAATACAAGGTGAAACCAGAATACTATAACTGAAAATAAAACTATGGTACCAGAAATGAAAGGTAAAACTGTAGACAATAGACGCGATAATCAATATGCAAGACAATGAACACGGCTATCAATAAACAAGATAATGTACACGACAATCAATGTAAGTGTAACATTTTGAAATATTAAACTAATGTGTGACCGGCTAAGGACCACAATCAATAAATGCACAATCAATTCTACAAGATACGGCTTCATCGTACGTGAAATGTACGATTAGGCTATCCACAATACCTATGTTGGGTATGGTCACACAAAAGCTAATATTTTCTCCAATCCTCACAATAAACAATGACTCATAATGCAATGAACAAGGTACAAGATAATCGTGTGTATCTCGTGTCCGATATGAGAACATGGCACATGAATGTAAGACAGAAAGACAAATTAAAAGTCGAGTCGATGTACTTGCCTCGCCTTAGAAGCACGAGAGTAGTACTGCGAGGATGTAAATAAATCACCTGGCAGTTGTACAATTTGTTAGGGCTTTGAAATAATGATCATTAGCTAACTATATCACTAACTAGCTAATGGAAATATACTAGCTAATAATATTTAGAAAATATTATAGTTTTAATCACCATAAAAACTAATAAAAATATATAGTATATGATTTTAGAAATATTTAAAAACATTTTATTAGCAAAGTAATAATTATAACTATACATATTTTTTAGAAAGAGGAGAATTTGGATATACTAGAATTTTTCTACCAAATTATGAGTTGGAATACAAGTACTATTAGTATTCAATTAACTATTTTAGACATATATTTAGTATCAAAATAATAATTAGCAAACAATTTTAGCCCTAATAATATCAACTTATTATCAAGATTAATCAATTACTAATATTATGAAGTGTTATTATTTAGATAAGCAATATTAGAAATAATACTACTAGCAAAATAACACTAAAATAATACCAGCCCAAAAATTCAACTCTAATCTTCCCTGGCCATAGACCTAAAGCCCAAGCTAAACTATAACCAAGCCCACTGCTAAAATAATTATTCTAAAATTAACTAAACATCAGTCCTATATTAATAAGCCCAACAATAGCTGAATGGCCCAGCCCATAAGCAAAAGCCCCTACATTGCTGTGGCTGACCCGGCCTATATCAAAACCTTACTGCTGCTGTAATTCTAAATTCCATTTCCAGCCCACTATTATTTTCTTTTCCCTCAGCCCAAGTCCCTTAAGCCCAATACCCGCCCCAATCCTCTAATCCCTAACAATATAACCCTCTTCTCTCTTTCTCTCTCTTTCCATTCAATTCTCAGCCAGCCGACAAGCCCTATCCCCTTCCTTCTTCCTCTCGCCTACGAAATCCTAACCCTAAGCTTCTTCTCTCACTTCACTCTTCTCCTTCACAGACTTCTTCTTCCTTGGTTCCTTTCGAAACCCTAGCACAAACCCCCAAAACTCTTCTCCTTCCTCACAGTTGGAACCCTAGAAACACCCAACTACAAAACCCAAATTCCACTTCTTCCCCGACCTTAATCAAAACCCTAAGCTCGGCACCTCTTTCTGTCACCACAAAAACCCTAGCCCCAATTGTAAACCCTAATTTCAAGCACCAGAAGCAAGAAAGAAAGAGGGGGTCGAGGAAGATCGATGAGAAGCTCACCAGTCCTGGCGGGGATGTCGATCCACGACGGCGCTGCGGTGGTCCAAGTGGTCGACGACGACTCCTCGACGAGGCAGAGCTCCAAAGGCGATGGACGTCTCGAGGTGACTGGGCGAAAATCGAAGAGATGCTCGAACGTCGAAGAGCCGGCTCCAGAATCAAGGCGGCATCACGAAAATCGAAGATACACACGCGAATTTCGAAGATCAGCTCCACAGTCGAGGACAACTCTGGCTCGAGCTTCGCGATCTAGGAGTGTCTGGTCATCGACGGCGACGGTTGATGATGCTCTCTGGAAGGACAATCGTCGAGCGATGATCGACGAGGAAGCTCTGGTGACTAGACCCAGATCTGACGATGATGGTAAGGCGGCCTGACATCTCAAGTCGGCGACGAGGTCATCATTATTGATCCAGTGAGTTCTCTGGCTCTGGCACAGCTCGATCAATAAGGAGCGGTGGTTAGACTCCAGTGCTGGTGGCTTCTTGGCCTCGGTGTCGCGGTACGCCAGTGATCGGTGTCGAGAAGTGTCCGATATGGACACATGGATGTCGGTGAAGAGACACTACAATAGCGGTAGTGAGAGCTCTGGTGGCGGAGTGATGGCCGGCGTAGTGGTGCTTGATGGGGAACGGCCGGAGGACAGTGAAGGGAGAGAGAGTATAGAGAGAGAGAGAGTGATATGCATGTACTGTGATGTGTGTCAGAACTTTGGAAAGTGTGTACAATATTTATAATAAAATAATCTATTGTGTGTGTAGGGAGTGGCAGAATAGTAATTAGGAATAGATCTGTGGTGATTTTTATAGTGGCAGCAACAGTAATTAACTATAGATCTGGGGACAAGATTGATAAAGCTGTAACAGATTTTCAAATTCAAATTGTTTTAACAGATTTTTAAAATCAAATAGAAAACAGATTTTTAAATATAAATTCTAACAGATTTTCAAATTTTCAAATATTACTTCTAATAATTTTCAAAAGGTTTCACCAGAAATTCTAACAGATTCCTAACTGAAATAATTACTTAAAACAAACTAATTAAATAACAGAATTGTAACAAACTGGTGACTAATCACTAATGGTTAACTAAATAGTAACTAACCACCTGGTTCCAAATGGTTATTAGAAACTAATTAACTACCAGAGCTAAATAACTAGAACTAATAACTCTTATTCTTCACTAGAAAAGCTTATAATGGTCGAAGCTTACCATGTTGATACAATTGAACTAAACCCAATATTCAGTTACAAATGAGACTTAACTAAGAAGGCAGTTTCAAATAAAACTAAGCTCAACATGAGGCTAACTCAATATACAAGACTCAATATACAATAAGAATAAAACATAATAATCAAGATTAGTTAATATAAAAAGTTAGTTTTATTCATATAGAAAATATTATAATTCTACTAGGAATTTAGGGTCTAGTCACCAGAGCTTCCTCGCCGATCATCGCTTGACTGTGATGGTGACTAGACCCAGACCCAGATCTATATTGGACCGAAGAGAGAAGATACTCAAGAACAAGACTATCAAGTTAGTCCGAGTTGCTTGGGGTCATCACCCTTTGGGTGAGTCAACATGGGAGCGTGAGGATGATATCTGATCGTGATATCCCGACCTGTTTGACTCGTGAGGTATAATATCTTTCTTATGCCTCATGCCTTCGATTCCTTGCTTGCATGAATAATTAATTGATTGCTTGATTAGTATAGCTTGTCTGTGAATAGTATAGCTTGTTTTTGTCCCTCTAGCCTCTTAATTAAATTCCAAGGACGAAATTCTTTTAAGGTGGGTAGAGTTATAATGTCTGTGGTTCGTATTGCGTATCTTGGTATACGTATACGTAATTTGACCCGTATTGCATGTCTTTCTGCTTGATTTATTCTAGCATTTTATTGATTGGTTTATTCTTGGGTTGGTTCGGCTTGACTTGGTTTGCTTTGGTTCATCATGAACCAAGGGTGAACCCTCCTACATACCACCACCCTCCTTATTTATAACCCCTTTCTTTTCTCTCTTATGATTATTTTCTTCTTCATTTACTCTCCACCATTACTTCTTCAACCACCAGGAGAGTGAGAGAGAGAGAGAGAGAGAGAGAGAGAGAGAGAGAGAGAGAGAGAGAGAGAGCTTAGGCAAGTGCATCTTGCTTCATGGAGGAATATAAATTTTATTGTTCCATTCTTTTCTTCACAGCATTCTAAAATACTTTAGTACTTGGCATTTTTAATTTCTATGGCTCCATTTGTGTAGATCTAAGTTTAAAGTATTTTTGAATTTCTTGGATTTTGATCTACTTAACATTGTTATTTCCAAGTTTTGATGGTTCCATGTTGTAGAGAATTTTATTCTGCCATATTTTGACCTATGGAAGTTTGAATTTAGACTTATAATGAAGGTTTTTATGGAGCTTGGAAGCTATGGGTTCCATGGCCATCCTTCTCAAATTTTCGGAGAAGATGGGTACCCATCTACTCAGCCGCATAGATGAGATTCATTCACTCAGCCGTATAGATGGGTACCCACTTACCCAGCCGCATGAGATTCATCCACCCAGCCGTATAGATGGGTACCCACTTATCCAGTCGCATAGATAGGAACCCACTTATCCAGCCGCATGAGATTCATCCACTCAGCCGCATAGATAGGTACCCACTTACCCAGTCGCATAGATGGGTACCCACTTATCCAGCCGCATGAGATTCATTCACTCAGCCGCATAGATGGGTACCCACTTACCCAGTCGCATAGATGGGTACCCACTTACCCAGCCGCATGAGCCGCATAGACGGGTACCCATCTACTTCCGCATGAGCCCCCATCCACCCTTGGCCGTATAGTTTCTAATTTAGTTGTTTTTTGTCCTATTTTGCTGATTTATGGCCAGAATTCCTCCCAACTTCTAACATGAAAGTTGTAGATCTTTTTCTTGGCTTCAAGAATATGTTACTAGTTATTTTAAGCAAGTTTATCTCATTCATGATAACGTAAGAATAGAACACGATAGTGGCCCGTAGTGGTGCACTCTTGACAAATAAACTGACATGATATATCTCGACATGCTATTACGACAGCTAGCCTGACATGACAAGTATGAAAGATCTGGACACCATAGACGATTGTGTTTGTACAAATAAACTGGTACTGTCTTGCGTCATGTCTAGGATGGGGATCCCTGAGTACCACGGTCAGGGGTACCCACTGAAATCGACTAAGCCTAATAAACTAGAATAATTCAGTAGTCATGAAGATATTTTCTAGCTACAGGCAATCCCGTTATCTGGGCGCATTCAGTGGACTTGTAGCCTACTGACGAGTAGGGCACATTTTCCTCACACAGTCACGTGTTGCATTCTTTAATAAACGTACATTCGACCTGGATAACCGGATGGTCTGCAGGGCTTGTGGCTGTTGGGATAATCTCATCGTATCTTGCTAGTAACTAGGCCTGTGATAACCCTAGTTAGTTAAAATATCAAGCCGTACTCTTTGCTTGGCCGTGATTGATTGATGGAATCTAGCTCAGCTTAGTCTTGTCCTGATCCTGTACAAGATTGTGACATGACATGATTATTGATGCTTGCCTTAACAATAACGATCGGGGGTCCAGTTCTGTTCAGGCGAAGGATTACAACCCCGATCCTTGTTTGGTTTAAGGGTTGTAACCTGGCTTCCGGAGCAGTTCTGTGTCCTCTCTTCGTTATTGTCTTATTGTAACCCCAAGCCATGCTCATCATGTTTTACTTATTTCAGCGCCATGATTGTCTATACTGGCCTTAACAATAAAAATCAGGGATCCAGTTCTGTTCAGGCGAAGGGTTACAATTCCGGTCCTTGTTTGGTTTCAGGGTTGTAACCTGGCTCCCGGAAAAGTTCTGTGTCCTCTTTTTGTTATTGTCTTGTTACCTTATCAATAGTAATTGAGACGGGTTTTTATTCAGGCGAAAGATTGCAACCCCGGTCCTTGTTTGGTATAAGGGTTGCAGTCTGGCTACTTGAATGGTTTCTTCGTGCTCAATATATTATTATTATCTCAATTATTATCAGTATCTTTTAATTACCCTTGCTATTTATTTATGATATGCTGGTTTTAGTTCCTAAGTAAAGCCTCATTTGTGGCACTTGCTCTTTCTGGGGTCTGATCCAGCTGGTTTTGTATGGCCAGATATCGGAGCAGCACCAGAGGATCTACCTGTCTTCCAGCCAGATTGTGACCACCAGGCGTAATCCTGGCATCGAGTAGGTTTCTTTTTCTCCTTCCACTTATTTGTAAAATTATTTTTTTGAGGCGTTTAGCCGACGAGCACGTGTTTGCTCGTATTGCACCTTATTTACTGTCTGCCTACGGGCTGTAACATGGTTGACGGATCCTAGGGTTGATCATGTATGACTAAACTCTTGCTAGTCCTGATATTTTGTAACGACTAGCTTCATGATCAGCTGTAGGTCTGTAAAACGATTCAAACCGTTCGCATTCGGCTCGTGTTCGGCTCGGTCCAAGTTCGGTTTAGGCTCGTTCGTGGACTAATCGATACCGAGTTCGACCATATATTGTTCGACTCGATCTTGTTCGCAAACAGGCTCGAGCTCGGTTCAGTTTCTCATATTAGGACTTTTTCTATATGTTATGCCTTTTTTTAATAGATAGAAATACATTTTGTCTTAGACATTTTATTCATTTTTCTGTCCTTTATATGATGGTAAATTTATGATGTAAAGTGCATAAGTAATTCAATAAAAAAAGTCTTTAAAACTTGAGAGAATCAGTATGATAGTCTATACAACATGTCCTATAAATACTCACTACTAGGGCTGTAAAACAATTCAAACCGTTCGCATTCGGCTCGTGTTCGGCCGGTCCAAGCTCGGCTCGAATCAAACTCGTTCGATAGTTAAGTCAAACCAAGCTTGAACACTCTTTGTTCGAGCTCGTTCGTTCGATTTTCAGCCCTAATCAGCTGAATATGTAATATTTGGGACGCCTCACTATTGTATATTTGGTGATCTTACATGTTGTAACACTTACTTACTTGCTTGTGATTGAGACACTAGGATTGTTCATGACCATAAGAGACTGTTGGCTTGTAGTTAAACCCTCATGTATCTAGACAGCCGTGACCGTATAGCGAGGTGTGTTGTACTTCAATATACGTAGCTGGCTATGTCTGCCCCTGCTCTTCAGTATTCTGGTTCTGGGGCGTGACATAGTTTAAGTGGTGGCCCATGTAGGTCTTGTAAATCAAGATATGTGAGGGTTTACCGAATAGATGTCTCAATCAGTATTCGCCCTTGATCTCTGCGCCTATCTTCAAATCCATGAGAATCTTGACCTGATCACATGCTTGTATCGTTGATCTGTCCTGGTCCTTCCTTATTGTTCCCTATGTCGTCTTCTTCAGCAGCATTGTTCCTGGACTTGTCGATCAGCAAGGCGGAGCACCTCCCGTGGACCAGCAGCAACCCGGAGATCAAGCCCAGAATTCGGGAGTAGCCTCCAGAGTCGTACCTACCGGAGGAGAGCCACCAGTTCAGCCCGTCCAGCCTGCAAAACCTGATGATGGTACTTTGGTGGGTCTCATCAGGTCATTATTAGCTTTCCAGGATCGTCGAGGAGATGCCTTGCACCAGACAGTGGCAGACGCTTTGACCAGAGAAGGTCATCAGGGTAATAGCGCGGCCAACAGCTTCAAGCGCTTGAACCCTCCCTTCTTCGATGGCAGTGAAGATGCGATCGCTGCAGATGCATGGCTTCAGGACACAGAGGTGATTCTAGAAGCAGTCAAGACTCCAGAGAACGAGAAGGTGGCCGTAGTACGCCTGCAGTTACTAGATCTTGCCCGCAGCTGGTGGGCAGCACAGACCGATGGATTAGTGGCCCCTATTTTATGGACAGTATTCAGGGAGAGATTCCAGACCAAGTATTTTGATGTTGTAGCTCGGTATGATCTACAGACAAGGTTCACCAATCTGAAGCAGATGGACAGGACGGTCGATGGATATACGATCGAGTTCTCCCGACTTAGTCGGTTTGCTCCCACCCTGGTAGCAACCTAGTTCGATAGAGCCCAGTGATTCCAGTACGGGCTTTACCTGGAGATTTTGTTGGCAGTTGAGTAGTTTGAGCATCAGACTTTTGATGCAGTGTTGAGAGCAGTCCGGAGGCATGAGTATACCTTCCAGAGGATCGTGGATAGGACCGGAGGTCGGAAGCGATCCCATAGCCAGATGAATCAGACATCAGCACCAGACCCGGCAGCTAGGACTTTGACCATTGGAGCTCCGAGGCGAGCGGCCTCAGTGATGTCGGTTCAACATTCAACCCCGACGCACCCTCAGCAGCAGAAGCAGAAGCAGTCTTTCGCAGTAGGATGTTCACACTGCGGGAAGCCAGGGCATGTGGTATCAGAGTGTCGCAGAGCACAGGGTTTGTGCTTGGCTTGTGGTGCCCCGGACCACAGGGTTGGGAATTGTCCGAATAAAGGGAGTTCATCGGCCTTCTCTAGTCCTTCAGTTAGAGGACCAGCACCAGTCCAGCAGCAGCAGTACCCATTCCCGAGGCTATTGTCGATGCAGGCCCAGGCATTCCAGCAGCAAAGACCGCAGCAGTATGCCCAAGCCCAAGCCCTGATCGAGAGTAGGCAGAGGAATTTTCAGCAGAGGGGACCCGCACCCAGAGGACATGGTCAAGTGCTGGCTTTGACCATGGAAGAAGAAGGAATAGCACCAGGTGAGGTAGTGGCAGGTACTATTCTCGTCACCACCTTTCCAGCTTCAGTATTATTTGATTCTGGTGCCTCGTATTCATTTATGTCTGTACGATTCGCGACACGGATAGGAATGGAGCCCGAGTCATTATCAGTAAGGCTCAATATACTTACTGGTAACGGACTTGTGGGAGTAGATAAGGTGTTTTTTCTCGTGTCGGATCGTAGTTAGCGATAGAGAATTCCTCGCTAGATTGATAGAATTCCCGATGACCGATTATGATGTGGTCTTAGGGATGGATTGGTTGAGGGATCAGTATGCTAGGATAGACTGCCACATTGGCAGGGTTGTTTTTAGCATTCCAGGCGAGCCGAAGTTTTCCTTCTTCCGAGGCGAAGTTGAACCTTCTCCTCCAGTGTTGCGGATGATAGTAGCAGCAATGCAGTTACCCCGGATAGTTGAAGAGTTTCCAGATGTTTTCCCAGAAGAGCTTCCAGGGATGCTGCCAGAGCGGGAGATCGAGTTCACCATCGACTTGATTCCCGGGACAGCCCCAGTATCAGAGAGAGTCTACAGGATGGCGCCATCATAATTGGAGATATTGTACAAGATGATTGAAGAACTTAGAACCAAGGAATTCATTTGTGCAAGTGGATCGCCTTGGGGAGCCCCGATGCTTCTTGTGAAAAAAAAGGATGGTACGTCCAGATTATGTGTAGATTATCGTACATATAACTCAGTGACAATCAAGAACAGATATCCTCTCCCGAGGATAGATGACTTGTTTGATCAACTCAAGGGGCAGCAGTATTCTCGAAAATCGACTTACGCTCAGGATACCATCAGATCAGAGTCGAGAGCAGGACATCCCGAAGACAGCTTTCAGGTCTAGGTATGGGCATTGGGAGTTCCTTGTGATGCTATTTGGAGCAACCAATGCACCGACTGTATTCATGGACCTCATGAATCGCATCTTCATGCCTCATTTGGATCAGTTCATGATTGTGTTCCTAGACGACATCCTGGTCTACAGCAAGAGTGAAGCGGAGCATGAGCAGCATCTCCGAGTTATCCTCCAGATTCTCAGAGAGCACCAATTGTATGCCAAGTTCAGTAAATACGAGTTGTGGCTCGATCGCATTTCGTACTTGGGTCATATCATCACCCAAGGAGGAGTTGAAGTGGATCCCCAGAAGATCGTGGCTATTGAGTCGTGTCCAGTGCCCAGCACAGTTGCAGAAGTCCGTAGTTTTCTTGGATTGGCCGATTACTACCGGCAATTTGTTTCAGACTTTGTTCGAATTTCAGTGCCATTGACCCAGTTAACCCGCAAGGATGTGCAGTTTTCTTGGACAGCAGAATGTCAGGATTCTTTTGAGAAGTTGAAGCGAGGCTTGATGACGGCACCCATTCTCATGCTTCCAGATGGAACCGAAGGATTCTCAGTGTATTATGATGCTTCAGGCAGAGGCTTAGGATGTGTTCTGATGCAGCATGGGAAGGTAATAACTTATGCATCATGGCAACTTCGTGATCATGAGAGAAATTACCTAACCCATGACTTAAAGCTGGCAGCAGCAGTATTTGCACTTAAGTTGTGGAGGCACTACTTGTACAAAGATAGGGTGGAGATCTTCACCGACTACAAGAGCCTGAAGTATGTTTTCACCCAGAAGGATCTTAACATGCGTCAGAGGAGATGGCTGGAGCTTCTTGTGGATTATGATGTCAACCTGCAGTATCATCCTGGGAAGGCCAACGTTATTGCAGATGTATTGAGCAGGAGAGCCGGAGTTTATTTTCTAACAGCACAACCAGAGCTGTTAGCCGATCTTCAGAAGATGGGTATAGAAGTTGTCCTCCCTTCCAGTATGGCATTGATGGCCAGCATGCAAGTTCAGTCCACTATAGTAGAAAGGATCCGGATGGCGCAGTCAGCAGATTCCAAGCTTCAGCAAATCAGAGCAGAGTGTGAGGCAGGACGAAGATCAGAGTTACGTATCCATGAAGATGGTACACATCGATATAGGAAACGTCTTTGTGTACCCAGTGGAGATATCAGACATGAGATCATGGCAGAGGCTCACAGTTCGCAGTATTCCATTCATCCCGGCGGTACGAAGATGTACCGAGATATTTGTCAGCACTTTTGGTGGAATGGCATGAAGAGGGAAATAGCCCGGTTTGTCTCTCGTTGTTTAGTCTGCCAATAAGTTAAGGCTGAACATCAGAGACCAGCTGGACTACTTCAACCATTGCCAATTCCAGAGTGGAAATGGGAGCATATAACCATGGATTTTGTAACTGGATTGCCTAGATCCCCGGCTGGCAGAGACGCTATTTGGGTTGTCATAGACAGGCTCACGAAGGTGGCCCACTTTCTCCTGTTCAGAGTTAGTCAGTCGACGGCTCAGCTAGCGGAGATGTATCTCCGGCAGATTGTCAGATTGCATGGAGTACCAGTCAGTATTACCTCGGACCGAGATTCAAGGTTTACGTCGCACTTTTGGCGTAACTTGCAAGAGAGTTTGGGGACTCGCCTCCAGTTCAGCTCAGCGTATCACCCACAGACAGATGGCCAGTCGGAACACAGGATTCAGACTCTTGAAGATATGTTACGGTCATGTACACTCGACTTCGGTGGTTCGTGGGAAGATCACCTGCACCTGGTGGAGTTCTTGTACAACAACAGTTTCCAAGCTAGCATCCAGATGTTACCGTTCAAGGCACTGTATGGCAGAAAGTACAGATCCCCGCTAGCTTGGGACGATATCGGAGAGAGACAGATGCTTGGTCCAGAAATGATTGCTCAGACCGTTGAAGTGGTCAGGAGAGTCAGAGATCATCTTCGAGTTGCCCATGATTGCCAGCGCCATTGGACAGATTCTCATCGGCATCCTCTTGAATTTTCTGTCGGTGACCATGTATTCCTGAGGATTTTGCCTAACCGTGGCGTCATTCATTTCGGCGTACGGGAAAAGCTTAGTCCTAGGTATATAGGGTCGTTCGATATTCTGGAGCGAGTAGGAGATGTATCTTATCGTCTCGCTCTTCCGTCGTCTCTATGTGAGGTGCATAATGTGTTTCATGTATCCCAACTGCGACGGTATATACCAGACCCGCGCCACATCCTAGATCATTCGGAATTGGTTATTGGTACCAACCTTTCGTATGAGGAGAGGCCCATGTCTATATTGGACCGAAGAGATAAGATACTCAAGAACAAGACTATCAACTTAGTCCGAGTTGCTTGGGGTCATCACTCTTTGGGTGAGTCAAGATGGGAGCATGAGAATGATATCCGATCGCGATATCCCGACCTGTTTGACTCGTGAGGTATAATATCTTTTTTATGTCTCATGCCTTCGATTCCATGCTTGCATGAATAATTAATTGATTGCTTGATTAGTATAGCTTGCCTGTGAATAGTATAGCTTGTTCTTGTCCCTCTAGCATCTTAATTAAATTCCGAGGACGAAATTCTTTTAAGGTGGGTAGAGTTGTAATGCCTGTGGTTCGTATTGCATATCTTGGTATATGTATACGTAATTTGACCCGTATTGCATGTCTTCCTGCTTGATTTATTCTAGCATTTCATTGATTGGTTTATTCTTGGTTCGGCTTGGCTTGGTTTGCTTTGGTTCATCATGAACCAAGGGTGAACCCTCCTACCTACCACTACCCTCCTTATTTATAACCCCTTCATTTTCTCTCTCATTATTATTTCCTTCTTCATTTACTCTCCACCATTACTTCTTCAACCACCAGGAGAGTGAGAGAGAGAGAGAGAGAGCTTAGGCAAGTACATCTTGCTTCATGGAGGAACATAAATTTTATTGTTCCATTCTCTTCTTCACAACATTCTAAAACACTTTAGTACTTGGCATTTTTAATTTCCATGGCACCATTTGTATAGATCTAAGTTTAGAGTATTTTCAAATTTCTTGGGTTTTGATCTACTTAACATTGTTATTTCCAAGTTTTGATGGTTCCATGTTGTAGAGAATTTTATTCTGCCCTATTTTGACTTATGAAAGTTCGAATTTGAACTTATAATGAAGGTTTTATGGAGCTTGGAAGCTATGGGTTCCATGGCCATCCTTCTCAAATTTTCGGAGAAGATGGGTACCCATCTACTCAGCCGCATAGATGGGTACCCACTTACCTGGCCGCATAGATAGGTACCCACTTACCCAGCCGTATAGATGGGTACCCACTTACCCAGTCGCATGATATTCATTCACTCAGCCGCATAGATGGGTACCCACTTACCCAGCCGCATAAGATTCATTCACTCAGCCGCATAGATGGGTACCCACTTACCCAACCATATGAGATTCATCCACTCAGCCGCACAGATGGGTACCCACTTACCCAGTCGCATAGATGGGTACCCACTTACCCAGCCGCATGAGATTCATTCACTCAGCCGCATAGATAGGTACCCTCTTACCCAGCCGCATGAGATTCATTCACTCAGCCGCATAGATGAGTACCCACTTACCCAGCCGCATGAGATTCATCCACTCAGCCGCATAGATAGGTACCCACTTACCCAGCCGCATAGATGGGTACCCACTTATCCAGCCGCATGAGATTCATTCACTCAGCCGCATAGATGGGTACCCACTTACCCAGTCGCATAGATGGGTACCCACTTACCCAGCCGCATGAGATTCATCTACCCAGCCGCATAGATGGATATCCATCTACTGTCGTATGAGCCCCCATCCACCCTTGGCCGCATAGTGTCTAATTTAGTTTTTTTTGTCCTATTTTGCTGATTTATGGCCAGAATTCCTCCCAACTCCTAACATGAAAGTTGTAGATCTTTTCCTTGGCTTCAAGAATATGTCCCTAGTTATTTTATGCAAGTTTCTCTTATTCATGATAATGTAAGAATATAACACGATAGTGGCCCGTGGTGGCGCACTCTTGACAAGTAAACTGATATGATATATCTCGACATGCTGTTACGACAGCTAGCCTGACATGACAAGTATGAAAGACCTGGACACCGTGGGCGATTGTATTTGTACAAATAAACTGGTACTATCTTGTATCATCTCTAGGATGGGGATCCCTGAGTACCACGGTCAAGGGTACCCACTGAAATCGACTAAGGCTAATAAACTAGAATAATTCAGTAGTCATGAAGAGATTTTCCAGCTACAGGCAATCCCGTTATTTGGGCACATTCAGTAGACTTGTAGCCTACCGACGAGTAGGGCACATTTTCAGCACACAGTCACGTGTTGCATTCTTCAATAAACGGACATTCGACCTGGATAATCGGATGGTCTGCAGGGCTTGTGTTTGTTGGAATAATCTCATCGCATCTTGCTAGTAACTAGGCCTGTGATAACCCTAGTTAGTTAAAGTATCAAGCCGTACTCTTTGCTTGGCCGTGATTGATTGATAGAATCTAGCTCAGCTTAGTCTTGTCCTGATCCTGTACAAGATTGTGACATGACATGATTATTGATGCTTGCCTTAACAATAACGATCGGGGGTCCAGTTCTGTTCAGGCGAAGGATTACAATCCCGGTCCTTGTTTGGTTTAAGGATTGTAACCTAGCTCCCAGAGCAGTTCTGTGTCCTCTCTTCGTTTATTGTCTTATTGTAACACCAGGCCATTCTCATCATGTTATTTCAGCGCCATGATTATCTATACTGGCCTTAACAATAAATATCATGGGTCTAGTTCTGTTCAGGCGAAGGGTTACAACACCGGTCCCTATTTGGTTTAAGGGTTGTAACCTGGCTTCCGAAAAAGTTCTGTGTCCTCTCTTCGTTTATTGTCTTGTTACCTTATCAATAGTAATTGAGGCGGGTTTCTATTCAGACGAAGGATTGCAACCCCGGTCCTTGTTTGGTTTAAGGGTTGCAGTCTGGCTACTTGAATGGTTTCTTCGTGCTCAATATATTATTATTATCTCAATTATTATAAGTATATTTTAATTACCCTTGCTATTTATTTATGATATGCTGGTTTTAGTTCCTAAGTGAAGCCTCCTTTATGGCACTTGCTCTTTCTGGGGTCTGACCCAACTGGTTTTGTATGGCCAGATATCGGAGCAGCATAAGAGGATCTACCTGTCTTCCAGCCAGATGGTGACCACCAGGCGTAACCCTGGCAACGAGTGGGTTTCTTTTTGTCCTCCCACTTATTTGTAAAATTATTCTTTTGAGGCGTTTAGCCGACGAGCACGTGTTAGCTCGTATTGCACCTTATTTACTGTCTGCCTATGGGCTGTAACATGATTGACGGATCCTAGGGTTGATCATGTATGACTAAACTCTTGCTACTCCTGATATTTTGTAACGACTAGCTTCATGATCAGCTGAATATGTAATGTTTGGGATGCCTTACTATTGTATATTTGGTGATCTTACATCTTGTAACACTTACTTGCTTGTGATTGAGACACTAGGATTGTTCATGACCATAAGAGACAGTTAGCTTGTAGTTAAACCCTCATGTATCTAGACAGCCATGACCGTATAGCGAGGTGGGTTGCACTTCAATATACGTAGCTGGCTATGTCTTTCCCCGCTCTCCAGTATTCTGGTTCTGGGGCGTGACAATGATGTCGGAGCTCGAACATGAGGATGATGCTGATGCTGAGGTGCTGGCCGCTGCTGAGTGTCGGTCCGCTTCGGTGGACCCTGGGAACTGCTGGCGCCAATGTCTCGGTCCCGCTTGAGCTTCGGGTCCATCTCTTTTTCCACTCCCTGAGCAACTTTAAGGATGCTCGCATAGGTAGTAGCCTGGCTAATAGCCACTGCATGCCTCAACTCCTTGGTGAGGCGCTTCTTGAACTTCCAAGCCCTCTCCTGTGGTGTGCTAACTAGGTTCTCCGTGAACCTGCTGAGTCGGGTGAACTCCGATGTATACTAGGCCACAGTCATACTCTCATGCTGCAATGCCTCAAACTGCATCCGAAGCTCGTCCCGCTCCATATCCGAGAAAAACTTCTCCTGGAACAGCAGTTTAAAATCCTTCCATAGAACTTGGGGTTCGGCCAACTGAGGCTCCTCTCTATACCAAGCTCTAGCAATGTCGAAAAGTCGCATGCTTGCAACTTCGACCTTCAGATCATCCGAAATCCTTGCCATCTTCAATGTCCATTCGGCATTTTTTAGCCACTCATTTGCATAGACTATCCCCTCATGGCCCCAAAAATCTATCGGGCAGATGTTCTGATAATCTTTGGCGGTCCCTGGCTTCGGAGCACGTCCATGATCGTCGCCTGAAACTGCGTGGCTTGGTTCTGCGCCTCCATGAACTGCTGGAACATGGCCATCATCTGCGTACTGTTAAACGTCATCGTCGAAGGAAGCGGCTGAGGCGGAGGCGGTAGAAGCTACTCCTGCGCATTGGGTACAGGCTGCTCGCTAGTCCCCGCGTTCATCGTGGCAACCATCCAGTAACAGAAAATAAATTGTTGATTTGCTATGTCCTAAAAAAATCATAAACTAACATAGATAAATCATAAGTAAATCAAATTTCAAATTTAAATATCAATAACCATAACCATTTTTCCACGGTTCCTATGCTGTGATGAGTTTTCCTTAGCTTCGCTGGTCCCCCAATAACACTTTATTGCCTAAGTGTCATTAGGATATACCTGCATGGGCCACCACTAAAAACATGTCACGACCCGCTCCCGAATAATCAGACACAAGTCGGACACGCCCAGCCTTCGTCGATGGACACGACAAAGTAAGCTATACAATGCTAAGGAAAACTCCAAGTCACAATATAATGTAAACATCCACAGCTTCTATATATAACATTTCCAGAAAGATCACCAATATCCATCAATCAAATTATACAATTTTATCCGGAGACAAATCCAGTAAAATGAAATATACAATGATGAAATCATAAAAATATAAAGTACAATATCCAAAAAAACAAAATGAAATAAATCTCGCGATAACCAATAATACCATCGTGCTCCATGTGGCCTCAAGCTCACCTGCAACGTATCCTGTCAGGATAAGAGCAAAGTACAATCCCGACAAGAACAATATACAATGTAATCTGTAGTACATAATACAAGGTAAAACCAGAATACTAGAACTGAAAATGAAACTATGGTACCATAAATGAAATGTAAAACTGCAGGCAATGGACGCGACAATCAATATGCAAGACAATGAACATGGCTATCAATGAACAAGATAATGTATACGACAATCAATGCAAGTGTGATATTTTAAAATATTAAACTAATGTGTGACCGGCTAAGGACCACAATCAATCAATGCACAATCAATTCTACAAGATCCGGCTTCATCGTACGTGAAATGTACGATTAGGCTATCCACAATACCTATATTGGGTGTGGTGACACAAAAGCTAATATTTTCTCCAATCCCTACAATAAGCAATGTCTCACAAAGCAATGAACAAGGTACAAGATAATCGTGTGTATCTCGTATCCGATATGAGAACATGGCACATGAATGCAAGACAGAAAGACAAATTAAAAGTCGAGTCGGTGTACTTGTCTCGCCTTGGAAGCACGGAATTAGTACTGCATGGATGTAAATGAATCACCTGGTAGTTGTACAAGTTGTTAGGATTTTGAAATAATGATCATTAGCTAATTATATCACTAACTATCTAATGGAAATATACTAGCTCATAATATTTAGAAAATATTAGAGTTTTAATCACCATAAATACTAATAAAAATATATACTATATGATTTTAGAAATATTTAAAAATATTTTATTAGCAAAGTAATAATTATAACTATACATATTATTTAGAAAGAGAAGAATTTGGATATACTAGAATTTTACAACCAAATTATGAGTTGGAATACAAGTACTATTAGTATTCAATTTACTATTTTCGACATATATTTAGTATCAAAATAATAATTAGAAAACAATTTTAGCCCTAATAATAGCAATTTATTATCAAGATTAATCAATTACTAATATTATGAAGTGTTATTATTTAGATAAGCAACATTAGAAATAATACTACTAGCAAGATAATACTAAAAATAATACCAGCCCAAAA
Organism: Iris pallida; assembly: GCA_029216955.1. Classification (NCBI taxonomy): domain Eukaryota; kingdom Viridiplantae; phylum Streptophyta; class Magnoliopsida; order Asparagales; family Iridaceae; genus Iris; species Iris pallida. Next base: position 9,806 of record JANAVB010001651.1, on the reverse strand, counting down.
ATTCTACTCTAATCTTCCCTGGCCATAGACCCAAAGCCTAAGCTAAACTATAACCAAGCCCACTGTTGAAATAATTATTCTAAAATTAACTAAACACCAGTCCTATATTAATAAGTCCAACAATAGCTGCATAGCCCAGCCCATAAGCAAAAGCCTCTACATTACTGTGGCTCACCCGGCCCATATCAAAACCTTACTGCTGCTATAATTCTAAATTTCATTTCCAGTCCACTATTATTTTTTTTCCTCAGCCCAAGTCCCTTGGGCCCAATACCCGGCCCAATCCTCTAATTCCTAACCATATAACCCTCTTCTCTCTTTCTCTCTCTTCCTATTCAATTCTAAGCCAGCCGACAAGCCCCATCTCCTTCCTTCTTCCTCTCGCCTATGAAACCCTAAACCTAAGCTTCTTCTCTTACTTCACTCTTCTCCTTCACAGACTTTTTCTTCCTTGGTTCCTTTCGAAACCCTAGCACAAACCCCCAAAATTCTTCTCCTTCCTCACAGTCAGGACCCTAGAAACACCCAACTACAAAACCCAAATTCCACTTCTTTCCTGACCTTAATCAAAACCCTAAGCTCGGCTCCTCTTCCTGTCACCATAAAAACCCTAGCCCCAATTGTAAACCCTAATTTCTAGCACCAGAATCAAGAAAGAAATAGGGGTCGAGGAAGATCGATGAGAAGCTCACCAGTCCTGGTGGGGATGTCGATCCACGGCGGCGCTGCGGTGGTCCAAGTGGTCGACGATGACTCCTCGACGAGGCAGAGCTCCAGAGGCGGTGGATGTCTCGAGGTGACTGGGCAGAAATCGAAGAGACGCTCGAACGTCGAAGAGCCGGCTCCGAAATCAAGGCGACGTCACGAAAATCAAAGAGATACACACAAATTCCGAGGATCAGCTCCACAGTCGAGGATAACTCTGGCTCGAGCTTCGAGATCTGGGAGTGGCTAGTTGTCGACGGCGACGGTTGATGATGCTCTCGGAGAGGACAACGTCGAGCGATGATCGGCAATAAAGCTATAGTGACTAGACCCAGATCTGACGGTGATGGTGAGGCGGCCTGACGTCTCAAGTCGGCGACGAGGTCATCGTTGTGGATCAGTGAGATCTCTGGCTCTGGCACAGCTCAATCTACAAGGAGCGGTGGCTAGACTCCAGTGCTGGTGGCTTCTTGGCCTCGGTGTTGCGATGCGCCAGTGATCGGTGTCGCGGTGCGCCAGTGATCGGTGAGGAGACACTACAGTGGCGGTGGTGAGAGCTCTGGTGGCGGAGTGATGACTGGAGCAGTGGTGCTTGCTAGGGAACAGCCGGAGGACAGTGAGGGGAGAGAGAGAGTGTAGAGAGAGAGTGATGTGACTGTACTGTGATGTGTGTCAGAACTTTGGAAAGTGTGTACAATATTTATAATAAAATAATCTAGTGTGTGTGTGTAGGGTGTGGCAGAGTAGTAATTAAGAATAGATTTGTGGTGATTTTTATAGTAGCAGCAGCAATAATTAACTATAGATCTGGGGGCAAGATTGATAAAGCTGTAACGGATTTTCAAATTCAAATTGTTTTAACAGATTTTTAAAATCAAATAGAAAACAGATTTTCAAATATAAATTCTAGCATATTTTCAAATTTTTAAATATTACTTCTAATAATTTTCAAAAGGTTTCACCAGAAATTCTAACAGATTCCTAACTGAAATAATTACTTAAAACAAACTAATTAAATAACAGAATTGTAACAAACTGGTGACTAATCACTAATGGCTAACTAAATAGTAACTAACCACCTGACCCCAAACAGTTAATTAGAAACTAATTTACTACCAGAGCTAAATAACTAGAACTAATAACTCTTATTCTTCAATAGAAAAGCTTATAATGGCCGAAGCTTACCATGTTGATACAATTGAACTAAACCCAATATTCAGTTACAAATGAGACTTAACTTAGAAGCTAGTTTCAAATGAAACTAAACTCAATATAAGGCTAACTCAATATACAAGACTCAATATAGAGTAAGAATAAAACATAATAATCAAGATTAGTTAATGTAAAGAGTTAATTTTATTCATATGGAAAATATTATAATTCCACTAGGAATTTAGGAAAAATATTTTTGAATTTACCAAAAATCGGTTTAGGGAGTTACAAAAGTTGTAGAAAATGTTTGGAAATTATAGTACACTATATTCGGACAATTGGAGTATGCAATTGAAGCTGGGACTCGAGCTTGGTACAGACTCCCTCGCCCTACATCCACGCTGTTACCCATTGTTAGGTCTCAACCTGGACACGCTCGTACATCCTGGATACGACTCGGACACATACGATCGGTACAGAACCCTTGGACACAATCCAACGAACGTCCACCCGGAGCAAACATGAACGCACGCACAATATATGAAAAGAAACACACTACTAAAATCACAGCCAAGCAACCAAGGGTAAAGGAAAGAAAGAAGGAATTTGGAGAAGAATTACCTGTAGGAATCGAATCAAGATGAGAACACTGATCCACAGATTCAAACACAGCTTCGATCTAGAGAGCCCACTATGACATTATGACGAACACGACCAGAGCAGAATAAACTAAGTAAATTCCAGAGCAGTTTGATAACTTGTTTGAAGAAAGAATGTGAACAACTTCAAGAATTAAGAAGGAATTTGGGTTCATCACTCACTCGTGAGTTCAACTCCTAATCACTCGACAATCCCGATCAACCAACCCAGAGCTCCGAAAGCTACTCTGCTATATCACAAGAAGAACAAGACGTAGTCAAGGACTCTGTCTCTCAAATTATCAACTAATCAAGGATGATCGACTGAACCCAAGAATAATTCAAACAACAATCAATCCATCAAAACATTCGAAAATCGATCAAATATTTGTAAAATCACTATCACTAGTCTCTATGCTCAGATTGAACGGATTTCCCAACTGATCACTCTAAATTTCGATCAACACTCTTATCTGCCGATTTAAAGAATCCACAAAAGAATCATTCAAAATTGTCATCAAGAACATCTCGAATCGAAATCACAAAGGAGGAATACTCACAGATCTAGTTTCCAGAAAGGAACAGAGTTCTCCAACGGTCAATCCAACTCAGATCGAACACTCGAGGTATCACCCATGAATCGAACACAGATCTCAAATAAAAACGAACAACACAGGACACAGACTTGAGAATAAAGGGTTTCGATCACAAACCTATCAATGTTGAAGGAGGTTGATCCTTCACGAGGAGACTCGACTCCTCTACAAATCTCAGTTGTCGGAGTAGCAATGCGCTGCCGCGTTTAGTCGTAGACAGGTGCCGCTGCGCCTAAACTTCGGTCGCCGCAACCATCCTGGTGGTGTCTCGGCCTTCACTAGTCGTCGGAGTAGATCCTCACTGCCACCGTCGCCATCGTCTTCGATCGTCGGAGGAGGAAGAAATGAGGGTTAGGGTTTCGGTAGGGGCTCGAGAGATTTGGGAAGGGGATTCGAAAGCTTTGAGCTAGAAAGAAAAAATGAATGGAGAATTAACTCTCTCTCTCTCCTCAATTCTCAATATATATCGGTCATTGAGAAGAAAAGGAAATTTACAGAAACGCCCCTCCTGCCAAAAGTATTTACAAAAATACCTTAAAATCTGTTAGAAATTTGTTAGGTAGTTAGGAAGGTTGTTATAAAAGTGGGGACCATGCTAGTTGGTTATAATTAACTAGGAATGAACACCATGCCAACTAAATTCAAATTCTTTCCCTCCAAGTAATTAAATCATAAAATTATTAAATAAGAATTTATTTAATCATACTTAAATTAAGAAAACTTTTAAAATTCCATAAAACAAAAAGGTGGGGTTACAGAAAGCCGCCGCTAATATGCATGTAACTGCAAAAGAAAACTTTTAGATACAGGTATCACAACATATATGATTTTTATAAAAATAAGTTAAGCACAATCAATATATCAACTACCCAACGCAACCCAACGTAGAATTTCCGTCCAGACGCATGTTGGGATCACACACGAGACATAATTCAGAAAAGATATATATAAATAACATAATAAAGTTATTAACATACATGTCCAAATACAATTCCAAATAGTTTCAACTCAAAGTACATGTCAAAAAATAAGTAATCAAGTACATAAACACATCCACAAGTCCACTAGTACTACAACACAAATAAACAACACCCACAAGTCCGCAATTACTACAACACAAATAAATATCAAATAAAAACAAAATCATCGATCTGGCGGTGCTCCCTGCTCATGCATAAGTTCGAGGACGTTTGAGGAAATTTCATTCACTAATTCAGATGACAATGAGCTTAACGCCTTCGACGACAACAAACTTAGGAGCCTCATCACTGTGCTAGTAGATATAATAGGGCCAAATGCAGCAGTGGGAGAAGCAAAGGCACCAGAAGGACCAGACGTTGTGGCGTTAGGGACTACAACGGGAGGAGCACGGACACCGTATGAACCATGCGACATGGGGGTCTGTATGCTGCTGATCGACTCCTGCATACCCACCATTGTGGCCTGCAATGTGGTCATCGCCGTAACAAGTTGTTATATCCTATCAAGTTGTGCCGCAGCAGAAGACACCGACAATAGAGGTCTCGAGTATACCAAAATCTACGTCGCCAAGGAGCCAGTGCCGTAGACGTGTCCGCCCTTCCCTCTTCCACCAGTGTCCTGTATAAAAAAGTCGTTCGTTTGAGCGGCCATGGAAGAGGACGTGGTGGCGGGCGAGACTCTGTGGCACTCTCTTCTACACCATCCTCAGTTGTTCCAGTGGCGTTCTCAGTCTGTATAGAATGGATCTCAGCTTATCCAATGACCCGTGCTTAATTTTCTAATGGACTTCTAACTTGTAATATAAATTTTAATACCTCATATTATTCTAATTTATAATATAAATTGAAATACTTACAACAGTCTTCTTGGCCTTCTCGTCCACGTAGCTCCCGTCCTTCCTCCTGAGTGTTCCATACCATAAGTATATATATGTTATGATTTCTCAGTTCAAGCCTTACATGAAAATTTTCTTTTAAGATATATGAGTCCAGTCCAATATTGCAACTCGTGGACCAACTCTTGTTTGGATCACACCGTGTTTCCAATAGAACTAGAATGTTACTTATATAGGAAACCATCTTCTTGAACACTTGCCAATACAAAACTCAAAAATTCAGAAAACAAATATCAAATATAGGTTGGTTAAGGTAAAAATTCGAGAGATTATAATGCAGTAGTAAAATGAGAACAAATGAAATGGCATACTTCAAAAGTTCAAATTGAAGGTATAAAAGGCCTATACCTCCCAAGTAACAGAATATGACGTACTTCCATCAGAAAGAACAAATATATGTGCTAGATCCGAAGAAAATAGCCAAAACTCATGGTAGAAATAGTAAATTTAGAAGAAATTCTAAATATCATGTTCTAATAAAAGTTGATAGAGAACTGGTGAAAAATTGTATAGAAAATCATGTCCTAATCGTGCATGTTCTAAAAAACCAAAGTGCTAGATCTGAAGATACAGAAAAAATGTAAGAAAATTTCGATGCAAAGTAATTAAAAAAACTCGAGATAATGTAGAAATTTGGCAAGAAAACAGCAAAAAAAAAACCCGGATCTAGGAAGAGTACATGGTAGTTCTACACTATATATATCATTAAAATATAGTTCTAAATTCTAATTTGAGAAAAATTTAAGAAAAAAATGGGGTTCAAGTTTCATGCATACAATGTGCATGTGTTGGCGTGACGGGAGCGGAGCAACGGTGACAAAACTCAGCCGAAAAATTTCAAAAATACAGAATGGGAGAACTGCTCAACAAAGTAAAGAAAATCCAACTTCTCAATCCTCTGGAGTGAGGAAGGAGTGGAAGAGAGAAAGTATACGGGAAATAATTTGAGCGCTGCTCCGTATGCACATTTAGCACCCCGAACCCAAATGTCCGACAGTTACAGCTCACCTAGAAAATAGCACGAATACCAGTTGGGACAAACATGGTTCGATCTCCCAATCGTAATTATCTGTAGATGTGTGTGGGTTGTAATAAAAAAAAATTTATTATAAAGACACTTTACTTTTTGATCAGGGCTAGCCCATTTTAAACTTTTTATTATTTACAAGTTTGTCATTGAAAAAATTGATCAGGGCTATTCCACTCTTTGGTATAAAAGTCACTTTTTTCTATTTTTTTCCTCTTCTTCTTCCTCAAGGACTGCCCAATTTTCTGGCAGTCCTACAAACCGAATGGACTGCCAGAAAACTGGGCAGTCCTAAGTCACAGCATGTGAAACAAAGGACTGTCCATTTTTCTGGCAGTCCTTACTGTATGTAGGACTGTCCAGTTTTCTGGCAGTCCTGAATACAGTAAGGACTGTCAGAAAAATGAGCAGTCCTTTGTTTCACATGCTGTGACTTAGGACTGCCCAGTTTTCTGGCAGTCCATTCGGTTTGTAGGACTGCCAGAAAATTGGACAGTCTTTGTCGACGCAGAGTTTTCTCGTTCGTGTATACTTGTGTTTAATTTAAATGGGTAATTTCCCACTCCGAATGTAGTTTAATTCAAATGGGCTTCAAACAATTGAAATAAACAATGTAATGGATGCTTGAATTTTTCAATTTAATTTCTAGGGTTTTGGAAACAAATAGAGAAAGAATTTGGGTGCCATCGATCTTCTTGAGAAGGAAATTTAGAAGAGAAGAGGAAGAAGAGAAAATTTCTACGGGGAAGAAATTTCTAGGAATTTTTAAATTAACTTATTGCTTGGGGATGGAGAAATGGTTGAGGAGAAGAGGAAGAAGAAGAATAAGAGAGGAGTTAGGGTTTAGGAAGAGAAAGAAAATTTTTTGCAAATGAGAAGAAAAATTTGGGTTTGGGAAAATTTTACTTTGCAACAGCCCTAAATCAAAAAAATGGGATGTCCCGAGTAAAATCCAAAAAATTTGGGCTAGCCCCAATCCGGACTAGCTCTGATAAAAAAATGAAGTGCCCTTATAAGTTACCTATAAAAAAAAAAAAAAAAAAAAACCTCCCCACCCAAACAAATGTTTACCAAATGCTGGCTTGTTTGGATCCAGTCCCAAATCCGGTTAAACCCGGAATCTAAGGCCCAAATCACACTTAATAAACAGCCTCTAATGCATTTTAGTGCTGCATATTTCATTCTGTGCTCTTCTTAGCGCCAAATCAAATCCGTCATAGGAAGTTCCGTTCAAAATGAAGCTAAGGTACTATGCAAATTTATCTGCGACATAGATGTACCAGCAGATGGTGCAACTGAAGCTACAGCGAAGGGATAATTTATCCCTAGTTTCAGTCATTGGGAAGGATTGGTTCGCCCGCCCGGCAATCATATTAGCCCACCCTCGCCAATAATTGGAACCAATTATCTACAATATAACCAATGCCACTCTGATTGGTACGAAAGAAAAGAACCAGACTAAAAATGAAAGATGCTTATGGATGATAACCACATCAACTCAACAAGCATGTCAAGAGAAAAACACAAGCCAAGCAAGCACGTAAGTATGGGATAAGTTCAAGGACCTCATATTTGAAAACAGCTGGAATCTGAAGAGCCTGAACTCAATACTCTAGATCAGTTCCCTCGGTCTATAGACCCGCTCACTCCAACCTCTCTTGATCAACACAGTCTATTATGAAAATGGCCAGGCAATATTTGTTTTCACAAACCTCCTTCTTCTTCTTCACCCTCCTCGTAGCGGTATCAGCAAACTTCTTTAGGGACATTGATATCACATGGGGCAGTGGGAGGGGAAAGATATGGGAAAATGGTGATCTCCTGCAGCTCTCTCTCGATAGGTTCTCCGGCTCCGGATTCCAGTCCAAGCAAGAGTACCTCTTTGGAAGAATCGACATGAAGATCAAGCTGGTACCCGGAAACTCTGCTGGTACCGTCACCGCATATTACGTAAGTAGTTCGTATGATATGCTATTGATCCACAACTTAACAGTTCGAGCTAATAAGTAGTCTGTAGTGTGAACTAATGCTACTGTGCAGTTATCTTCACAAGGTACGACGCACGACGAAATCGACTTCGAGTTCCTAGGGAACGTGAGCGGAGAGCCGTACATACTCCATACGAATGTATTCACGCAGGGGAAGGGCAACAGGGAGCAGCAGTTCTACCTATGGTTCGATCCCCGTCTCGATTTCCACACCTACTCCGTCCTCTGGAATCGCCAGCAGATACTGTTTTACGTGGACGCGACGCCCATCCGAGTTTTCAAGAATGCGCAGGCGCGGGAGTGCCGTACCCGGACAGCCAGCCGATGCGCCTCTACTCGAGCCTCTGGAACGCAGACGACTGGGCCACGAGGGGCGGGCTGGTGAAGACCGACTGGAGCCAGGCCCCTTTCTTTGCATCATATCGGAGTTTCTATTCCGATGCGTGCGTTTGGTCGGGAGGTAGATCGACTTGCTCAGGGGCCACTCCGGAGTGGTGGGACCAGTCTCTCGACGCGGACGGTGCTAGGAAGCTCAGGTGGTTCAGGGAGACGTACATGATCTATGACTACTGTCGTGACAATGCGCGGTTTCCTCGAGGTTTGCCGGTAGAGTGCTCTTTGTCACCGTAGGCCGGAGGGACTAGAATGTTTGAATGTACCATAGCTAGACGGTTAATCAAATCCTGCTTACTTTGTGTGCATGTGTGTAACAGAGATGAAAGAAATAAGATTAACTGGAAGTGTACCCAGCCTAATCGTCAATTTATTGATTTGTACTCCACTCAAGGATAAAATCTCATACCATATTTGCAAAAAAAAAAAAAAAAAGAAAAAAAAAAAGGGTATTTGGCTCCAAAATTTTTTTGGATGATAGCATCTTCCGTTATGTGGGATATGACATGACAGCTGACATGACAAAATTAAACATTAAACATTAAAACTAATATTAAAATTAAAATTAAAATTAAAATTACTATTAATATTAAAATTAAAATTATTATTAATATTAACATTAACATTAAATTAAAATTAGCATTAACATTAAAATTAAAATTAACATTAACATTAATTAACATTAACATTAACATAACATTAATTTTAACATTAAAATTAATATTAACATTAAATTAAAATTAGCAATAAAAAAAAATTGGGTAATTAATTTTTTGGGTTAAAACACTGCCATGCTAGTTGCCATGTAAGATGCCACATAATGGGAGATAGCATCACCCAAAAATTTTGAAAGCCAAATACCATAATTGTATTTGCAATCTACAGCGTGTTTGGCTGCCTCCAGCTGTGTTGCTTCGCGACAGGGTGTTTGGTTGCCTCCAAGCAGTCAACAGGGTGTTTGATTGCGGTTATATATACTAGTAAATGTTGGAGTAGGTGGAGTTCCTAATCTATGTGGAGAATATTTCGGAGTGCGACGAGCACTATCCGTGTGTCGGAGAAGTTCGGAGAGTGCATTGATTGTCTATTTTGGAACATATATGGTAACAAATACATGATTGAATTTCTATATTTACTTTGATGATATATTTATGATTGAATTTTTCATATAATGACTTTCCATATAATTGGACTTTCAATTATGATAAGTCAAATATGATTGGATTTTCATTAAATATATGATTGATACATATTGGAATTTTTCATATATATTGGCCTGCCATGTATAGATTTCCAATATGGTAAATCTTATTCATACAAGGGTTTATGAAAGGTTTTTTTTTTTTGAAACAAGGGTTTATGAAAGGTTGATGCATGTAAGTTGAAAAATAACACAAAGAAGAAAAAAAAAAGAGAGAAAAGAAAAGGTGG
>JANAVB010001649.1:0-34730 GCA_029216955.1 Iris pallida | reverse complement strand
TTGAATTCAAATACATATAGATGACCAATTCGCGCGGAGGGGTAGTTTCGGTATTATAAAAATAGCAGTTTCCAGCGGGTGGCATCTAAAAGGGAATCTTGGAATATTTAACGTGAAAATACTTAATTCTGGACATTTCATAAAACTCATCCAGCGGGTGGGCATTTCATAAAAGCCCATCCCGAAATTGGGTTTCTCAGCAATTTCCAGATCTATAAATTATTACTATTGTTGTATTTCATTTCCCTCTGCGCAACCAGTGATATCATGTTTATAGATATCATATAAATTTTCTTGGCATTTCACATGTTCTATCACTTTTGCTCTTTACCCTTTAGAAACTTGAATGTTCTCTACAAATTAAGTCAACACCCCTCCCCCTCCCCCTCCCGGGGAAAGATCCAGAAATGACTCATCCTAGAGTGTGTGTGTGTGTGTGTGTGTGTGTGTGTGTGTGTGTGTGGGGGGGGGGGGGGGGGGGGGGGGGGAGAAATGGGGGACTGTAACAGGTAATAAAGTTCCTTTTATTAATAGAACATGGAAATCTTGTCAAAATGAGAAGTACGAAACCGAACTAAGATAAAACAGAATTAGATATGAAAAAAACTGAGAAAACTCATAATGATTTTTAAACTTATTATCCAAGTATCAAAGCAACCACCTTACACTTTTTGTAATAAACCACTTCTACAGAAGTTTTTTTATTAAATTTTGTTAAAAACAAAAACAAATCAGCTTTATCTCATTGTGTGGGTGGGTGGGTGGGTGGGTGGTGGAGGTGGGAGTGTGCAGCCCTTAGGTCTGCCACCCACCCACCCACCCACCCACAACCCTCACCAAAAAAAGGTTTTTGAGCCTTGCCTGTTCTGCACCAAGTTAAAATAGTACGCTATTAATGAGTAAGAATACATCATTCAAAAGAGCCGCATTGAATACCTTATTATAATTTATATGGAGAAGTTGAGGTATAATTAAACTTCACCATTCTACAGGATGATTTTCTGCAGGGTATCGATGCAAAAGGAAAGAAAAACTAGTACACAATGACGAAACAAAAATGCAGCTTTTTTTTATTAATTTTGTTAAAAAAAAAAACAAATCAGCTTTATCTATATCTCATTGTGTGGGTGGGTGGGTGGGTGGTGGAGGTGGGAGTGTGCAGCTCTTGGGTCTGCCACCCACCCACCCCCAACCCCCACCAAAAAAGGAGGGTTTTGAGCCTTGCCTGTTCTGCACCAAGTTAAAATAGTACGCTATTAATGAGTAAGAATACATCATTCAAAAGAGCTGCATTGAATACCTTATTATAATTTATATGGAGAAGTTGAGGTATTATTAAACTTCACCATTCTGCAGGATGATTTTTCTGCAGGGTATCGATGTAAGAGGAAAGAAAAACTAGTACACAATGACAAAATAAAAATGCAGCTTTTCTTATACGGTTATACCACTCTGTCTTAGACATTCGTTTTCCACATTCAGGATCATGTAGTATTTTAAGAACAATGGACCTGACAAAAATGCTACTGATAACGGGCTGCAACAACTACATATTAAGTAAAATCCTTTACTGATAAGAACATCCGGTCCCATTTACAACCACAAGTTGGACCAAATGTGACTTGGAGAAATAGAGAACACGCAACTTCAACTCCAAAAGTGGACTTTCAATTTTTTTTTAAAATTTCCAAATAGAGGATAATTGGCTTACAAGGTATGCCTTTATTAATGATATTTTCCCACCTAGAACAAACCTAAGGAAACCAAAGTTAATCTTTTTTGTCAATAAAGAAAAACCAATCAAAATTGCGTCTCCTGCATACTTGTAACCATAATACAGATCCACTCAGATATTGAAATATAGTTTAGCAAAATGTCATGAAGTTGAGTAGCTTACAGCGACAAGTGTGCTAGGCTACAAATTTAGGAAAGTTTCCACTAGCCAAATAAGAATGCCTTAACAACTCGATAATCATAACTCACAAGAAAGAAAAGGCAACTTTGATACATCAAGTTAGCCACTTGAGTACAAGATAAAAAGGTAACTCAATACATCAACTTAGCTACTTGAGTACAATATTGAGGCTTTAGATGAATATATAACGTGTTAATTACAGAAAATGTAATAATGAGAAACATACAGGAGCACAATTGGAGATCATTTCTAGCAAAAAGAAAAATTCCTATCGCCCAAACTGACAGGAGATAAGTACCTAATTTGAAATAGAGTCTTACATACTCACAGAAGGAGGCCAACAATAGCTTCCTTATTTTTCACCGCAATCATCATCATCCAAGTCTTCTACCATTAGAATGGGGTCAGCTATGAAGCATACACAAGAAAGATAAATAAATTATTTGACAAAGCTTTTATGACCAGTTTTTCCTCTATGTTGGTGCCAAATTCCTAGTCACGCCAGCTATAGGGTCATGCCATAAAACTTAGGTGGCTACTTGGCAGGTGGTGGCTAGTTGGCAAGTAAGCAGGTAGGTAGGTAGACCTATTTTATAGTATGCACTTTAAGTTCATGCAACCAAGAAGCATCCTCCAAGTTTACCTAAACTATAGAGTCAAGATCAAGAGCAAAGATGATACAATTTTCTACATGGAAGTGCATTCATCTATAGGATACATTAAGCAACGAGGAGCGAAAAGGAATGGCAATCCTCCAATTTATTATCCATCATTACATCAAGATAGAATGCATCAAAGAACTGGTTCATTCCGTAATACCATATAAATCTAGTAACATTCTCCAGGAAGATGTCCTTTCCTAGCAAAATCCATAGCAGAATGATAAAGGTTAGCAATTTTAGATTACAGAATCAGCCAAAAAAAATTGAAGGAACTAGATTTTGCTTTAGGTCCTTTTGGGATCCAATCCGGAAACGTAGTTTTGATAAACAAAGTATCAGCGTTTGGATTTAGTTTTTTGTTAACTGAATAGTGTTTGAACATGTAAAATGAAAAGTGAGTTTGTACATATAAATTATCAACTAGTCTAATATAATTTAATCTAATCCACAATTTAAATCTGATCTAATCAACTTTAAATTTTGACTTATAGTCTGATATAACTATAATACAAAATCTAACTTTAATCCAATCTGATCAAATTCAGAATTTCCATTCTGATCCAATCTAACTTAATCTAATCCATAATTTGAAAGCAAACAAATTATAAATCTAATCTAATCTAATTTTTACCCTTGAGCTAAAACTTGTATACGACACTTCCACTTGGAATGGTGGTAGAGTTCTCTCCTATATCTGGAGGTCCCAAATCCTTGAATGTTATAGACTTACAAATTACAATGAAGTTGGAGTATATTACTCTTTGCTATTAAATGAAATCTAAATAAGACTGATGGAACCAAAAACTTACAAATTTCATATTAATTATCTTATTGTGGATAGAAAGAAATAAATGGCAAGTTCTTAATAACAAAGGTCAGCAGTATCAACCAATACTGAAACTGCCAAAACCAATACTCGTACTAAGGGTCCAAAACTGATACCAAAACTGAGATTGAACCTGGATCTAATAATATAATTTACTAAAATTGACAAAATGTTCCAACAGTTACTCTTTGATAAAAGAATATGTAATCAAGAAAACTATAAGTGTGCTCTTGAAGGGGATCATATATATATATATATATATATATATATATATATATATATATATATATAAACACACACACACACACACACTAAAAAGATTCAGTTCTTCTCATCCTATTTCTTGTGTGTTATTCCAGTATTAACTCTGACCTCAACTTAGAAAGGCATCATAATAAGGAAAAGAAAGACTAGAAATAAACATTTTGTATACTAACTCATTTGCATAATGCTATAGACCTATGTTATTCACAACAATATTAATATCACACTACCAAAGAAGAAAAGGACAAGTTACGTAACAAACAATGCATATGAAGAAAGCACAGACAAATGCAACTTCTTGAGAATGAATATAGTGGAGCATACCTAACTCAAGTGCTTCCTGTGCTGTTTGTAGCAGAACAATCGATTCAATGAAAGGATCGACGCCTGAGGGTGGCCGGAACTTTCCACTTGTCCCATCAGTCTCCTTGTCCGAAAGATCCACATCAAAATCTTCCCTCGGTGAATCTTCAACTCCACCGTTCTCTTTATAGTAAGCCGACCGAACCTCCTCACATGTTTGAGCTTCATCACTGTACTCTGCATCAAAATTCTGTGAATTATCACTCTGCCTACCATTACTGACTCCGCTCCCACGTCGTGTAAACCCGATGTTGGAGCTTCTTAGGTCCGAATCGATGCTCGACTGCGATTTTTCTTTCTCTAACCTGATCCGGTCTCCTCTAGACTTCTTGCTGGCATCTAACCCACCTCCTCTCCCCCTTTGACCTCTTTGCTGCAATGTGTTCCCTGCTCCCCGTCCACCAGCAAGATTCTTCAGCCTCACTCTCTCCCTTCCGAATCCAACCTCATGCCTAGGTTTCGGACCACTTGCAGCGGTAGACGACTTGCTACTTCGCTCTTCGCTGTTATCAGAATCCATCCCAATCGAGAAGCTTGTAGCCAAGTGTGCAAGCCCGGGGTCCATGGGAGCAGCTTCAACAGCTTCGACCGAGCGAGCAGACCCAACGGAAGGGACAGGAGCCTCGACCTCGACCTCAATCTCAACATCATTGTTCGACTTAATCTCCCCGCGGGTCTTGGGAGGTTCATTAACAGAATACCTCCTCTTGTGAATTACGGAGGAATCGGCTCCGGGACTTCCATCCTTATTCGAATCTCTCCTAATCCTCCTCCATTTCTTCAATCCATATCCCTTCACCACCGCAGGAGACGACGAGCCCACCTCCGGCGACTCACACTCACGTGCCTCTCCAAATCCTTCTCCATTCACCTTCGGAACGAGTCGAGGAGACCCGATTGAATCCATTCCTTCTCCGATTACATCACCGTTCGCTTTCTGCGCCAACGGGGGAGATCCAACTGCCACGATTGGTGCCTCAACCGCTTCCTCCTCCCCAACTTCATCTCCATTCACTTTCAGAGCTTTATCCTCCCCACTTTCGACATTAAGCTCAGAAACCTCTTCTGAAGCAGTTCCTCTATCGATTTCTTCCCTAATTGCGCCAAAAGTTGCCATTTTTTCTACAATTTCAAACCCCTCCTCCTCTTTCCATCCCTCAAGCTCAGATTTTGATTGGTTCTCCTCCATGTCCATACCTAAATCTACTGAACCCTAACTACAAAGATCTACAGCACAATTCCCCAAATTCTAACGCTTTCTAATCAAATTTTTCTTGGGGGAAAAGCTCGAATTTAGGGTTCTTGAGTGCGAAATATGGCAGAAAGATCGTACCTTTACTGCGAAATTACCTCCGGGTTAGGGCTCTTTCCGATCTCAGCAGAAGTAGAACGAAGCGGGTCATATCATATGGAAAGGAATAATAAAAAGAGAATTGAGAGAGAAATATACATGGATATGAATATAATATAAAAAAAAAACTAATCATGCACCAATTTTTCGGAAACTCAGAAATTAACCCCAAAGATGTGGTTGGTCCCGTTCGGGTTTGTGTACTTGCTGGCGTATTTTTATCAGAAAATTTCATATAAAGGTATGAAATTTGATGTATTTACGTACAAGAGTGGATATTTGGAATTATTACGGAAAGAGGAATGTGATACCATCTTAGATGACGTCTAGTATCATTTTAGGATCTGACGGCGTCTTAGATGGCACCCAAATTTTTTTTATTTTTTATAGGATTCGGCGTCATCTAAGCCATCTTAGATGGCACCATCTAAGCCATCTTTATTTTGTGTGTCGATGTCCTCTCCGGACTTTTCCATCGAGCTGAACGGAATAACCTTTTCAATGGTATCCGTATCAACAGGTATTCTCCATCCATCTCACATCTTTTGTTTGCTGATGACATATTTATTTTTGGTCAGGCCAATCCGAATGCACTTCTGTTTACGAAAGAGTTGCTTCGTAAGTTCTCCGATTGGTCGGGACAACAAATAAACTATAAGAAATCGAGTATCCTCTTCAGCAAAAATGTTACTCAGCAAGAACGGTTTGATATGGCTCAACTCCTTCATCTCTCGGACATGAATGCCAGAGACAAATATCTCGGCCATGAATTACTACAACCCAAAGGAAGATCCTCTTCCTATGCCTCTATGATTGATAAATGCGAAACTCGATTGAAAGGTTGGAAGGCCAGGCTTCTTTCGCATGCCGATCGCTCTACGCTCATCAAATCCACTCTCGGATCTATGCCAATCTATTACATGTCTACACATAAAATCCCACGCTCAGTTGCTGACACCCTTACTAGGCAGCAGAGTGCTTTTTGGTGGGGACATGATCGTATGGAGCGCAAATGCATTTTTTAGCTTGGGACAAAATTGGTCAACCAAGAATGGTTGGAGGATTGGATTTCAGAAAGATGGAATGGGTTAATGACGCGTTGGTCGGGAAGCTTCTCTGGAGGTTCCTAAACAAACCTCATCAACTGTGGGCTCGCTTATTGCGGGGCGTCTACCTCCAGAATACATCCTTATGTTCTGCTAAGCGGTCGAGGAGAGACTCCCCAACCTGGACGAGTATACTCCACGCGAGAAAATTCATGGCAAACAAGATTCTCTGAAAAATTAACGGGGGATGGATTGACATTCTTAATAACCCGTGGATTCCTAGTCTCCCTGGTTTCAGAATTACTTCTAATATCAGTCTCCCGACTGGTATTAAACAGGTTCGTAACCTATTTGAACCTAATGCTCGAACATGGAAGAAATCGCTCATTGAATCTGTTTTTTCTCCTCTTGAGGCAAAAGCTATTCTGGAAATTAACCTGCAGGGAGAAGACGGGGATGACTCTCTCATCTGGACCAAAGCCAGGAATGGTATGTTCTCCTCGAAATCATTATATGAATCGATCCGTCGACATGGGCCTAGCAGTTCTAGCATTGCATTGGACCATGGTGTGTGGAAACAACTGTGGAGCTTGAGAAATTTATCACCAAGAGTTCAGTTATTTATTTGGAGAGTGATGAGAAATGCATTGCCATTACTATCTTCTATCAACAGACGTATTCCTACCATAAATCCATTATGTCTGTTCTGTTTAACTAATAGGAAAGATTCAAATCACTTATTTTTGCATTGCCATGGTGCAAAGACTTCATGGTTTGGAAGTTTACTGGACTTGCGGATCGATGATCAAATGGATATTATTACTCTGCTCTGCAAATGGTCGCAAGAACCTTCTGCTCATGAAGCTCTCACGCTAGGAGCATACATACTGTGGAGCCTTGTTAGCAATTCGGCAAACGGAAAAAATTCGGGACGGCAAAAGTACGAGTATAAATCGGCTCAGTGCAAATAAAATACGTTCAAAAATTCGGTCAAATGTTCAAAAAATAAAAATATTGATGTTAGAAACTTTACATTCTTAAATATGTTGTCAAATTTGGTTAATTAAACATGTTCCTAGCATGTTTATTGTATCAAATTTGTCAATAATTTATACATAACATGTTTAAAATTTTGCATGCTTAAAATTTATGTACTGATTTGGATCTGTCAAAGGGACGCAAGTATTATACGTTTATGAAAGATACGGAAAAATTCGCGTATAATACGAGTTTTATTCGGGTGATTGCTAACAAGGCTGTGGAGTATTTGGAAAATGAGATATTCCTGTTTATTCAATAAAACAGCTCCCAACGTCCAACAAATCATCAATCAAGCATCTCTCTTGCATTCGAGCTATACTAATAAGAATGCTAAAATCCTGGATGGAATACATGCCTTGAGGAAAGAATTCATTTCCAACACTACATGGCAAGCTCCGAGGACAGGTGAGATCAATATAAATGTGGATGGGGCTACCTCTTCTACGACAATTGCGGTGGCAGCAGTTGTCCGAGATGCACAGGAAAGTTTTGTGACAGGTAAGACATGGACGACGACTCATTTCTTTGGAGCAGATTGTAGTTTATGGGCTGAACTACAGGCCATTCATCATGGAGTTCTATTGGCGCGAGGGGGTCAGCGCAGATGCGATCTCCATCGAAAGCGACTCTTTGACAGCGGTTAGGATTATGAATGGCGAGACGGACCTCCTGCCTTGGCGTATGCAAGATCTGCTCATCTCCATCCGTGAGCAGATTACTCCCCTTCCAAAGCAACCCACCTTCACTTTCGCTAGAAGAGAATGTAACAAAGTAGCTCACTCTTTAGCTACTTTTGCTGTCAAAAATCTTGACAACTCTATTTTTTCAAATCCTCCGGATTTTATTGTACCAATCTTGGAGAATGATTGTAGTAATGCAGTTCATACTGCTCTGAATTAGCAATAAAATCTGTGTATTCTCTTCAAAAAAAGGTATATGACTGTATTTTTATATTTGAATGATTTTAAATTTCGTATATCTTTAAATATTATTATTTTGGATCTTGACATGCCTTGACTATTGAGCCCACATTTTTATTTTGTTCCTATTATTATTGTTGTTACAATTATTATTATTATTATTATTTTAATTTAATTTAACTCCTACAACTACCCGTCCAAATGCCTAGCCCTAACCCTAACCCTCACACACTCTCAACTCACAGCCGCCACCCCCTCATCTCTCTTAACCTCCTCTCTCCCTCCCTCTCTCTCTCTCTCTCTCTCTCTCTCTCTCTCTCTCTCTCTCTTCTCACACTCCTGCTCTGGAGAGCAGCTTTCCCTCCCCCCCGAGTTCATCTCTCCCTCTCCCATGTGAGTGACCGTTTATTCACCTAAATTGTTTGGCTTGCTGCTGTAACACCCACTTTTCTAAATGAGGGTAATTTTAAACTTTTATAATTTTGATTAATCGATAATAAGATTTAACTCATGTTGTGATTTTTGATAATTTTTTTAATCAATTTAAAACTATTTAAAATGTTGAATTGTGATTTTGATGGTTAACTAGTTAATCCCTAGTTTTGCTAAGCTTAGAGACTAACCATGGGGACCTAACCATGTGATTAGAATGACTATTTACAACTTTTTAGGCTAAGGTATTTTGGTCATTTTGTGACTTTTGAATTATTTAGGATTTTGATTAATTGGTGAATTTTAGATTATTTTAATAATAATTAAATTGATGTATTATAATTTTGGTCATTTTTTATATTTTAATATTTTGGAAATTTTTTATATTTTTTATATTGTTTTTATTGGATTTGTTTAGTCGGGTTTGAGTTTCGTCTCGTTTCGACTTGTATTGTGACCCGGGTAGCTTGAACTCTAGATGGGATCCAATATTAAGTTAAGCATGGCTCACAAAACCCAACATTAAGTTAGTTAATTAAACTAATTTTTATCATGTTAGAATGGTTAAGTTAGAGACTCAAAACTAGATCATTTTGACCCCAAACTTGAACCTAGTCTAGACTTAACCATATGAGACTAGAGAGAGGCAATTAGAACATTTTCTATTAGCCCTAATAGACTCTTTATGGCAGCCACCTTTATGAGAGAATGATTCATTTCATTCATTACAATCTTGCCTCTTTTATTTTCCTTTTGTTCTTCCCCAATTTTAGAGAGCCTTCCCATTGATTTGATCTCCAAATCAAATTATTCCTTCACCAAACCTTCCCTCAATCATTCCCATTCTCCAAGGGAAGGGTGCTACCAAGGATTGGAAGAGGATTGCAAGGAGGAGTGTCCACTTTGAGGGATCTTCGTATCGGAGCCGTGTCCTAAAGGATTTCATTGGGATTCCACTCCTAATAGGTAAAACCCATCCTCTAAATCGATTTTCTTTGCATATAAATTAGTTTTGAATCTGTAGGATCCATCCTCATGCATGTGTCCCATTTAGATTCAAATTTGAGGCCATTTGGAGCTCTCTTGAGGATTTTAGATATGTGTCTTGTGTCCTACTTGATAGATCCTAAATTAGGACACCCCATGTGTATGTATGTATGATAATAGTTTAAATATATATTTAAATTCAGTTTTAGAATGGTTAGAGAGTGGATTGATCTTAGTTAGGATGGTTAGAATGAGTTTCATTTGAATACCTATGTTTGTATCCAAGTATCTTGGCCTATATGTGTTCTTTTGTCAAATTCGTCATAATTTTCATCCACGTTTTTATTAACCAAAACAACTTATAAATGTCATAAATTTTAGCTTAGAACTCCGATTTATCTCCCGTTTTTTTTTATAAGAACCGTATCGAAGTTAGCTTTCCAAATATATATTTTTAATAAGCTAAATTCTTTCTGTAACTTTCTGTAGAATTATTTGAATGTCAGTTGTACGAAAGACGAACCTGTTTCGGTATTTTTGCAATTTCGGGAGCTTCCGGACACGAAAATGCGATCCGTTTGAAGTTTCGGAAAGCTAACACGAAGGGTTACAATATACTCTAATCTTAGAGTTTAGTAGAGGCCCAATTGGTACAATATTGATTTTAAGTAGAAGAGTGACTATACGATATATGCATTTTGTGTAACCTATGAGCCTATGTAGTATGGGTATTAAATGAATATAGAGTATGTAATACATGATATATTAGATGAATAAAATAATATATATATGATATATATTATCTTTACATTAATGTATATATATGGTTGAATGCAAGCATGTAGGAATGCAATTAATATAATGTATGTAAGCAATGCATAAATGCATGAATGAAAGAATGATATACAATGTATACATGAAAGTATATAATGAATGCTAGATACGAATGTAAGGTATATATATAATGATAGATATGAATGCATAATTTATAAATATTGTAATACAATATATAATGATAGCATGTATGGTAATGTAGAATATATGATGCAAGCATGTATATGTCCACTGTTTTTCCTTTTCCTTACATTTTCCTTCCCTTTCCATTTCAGTTTTCCCCCTTTTTTTCTCTTCTATTTTTACATGTTATATACAATGTATATAATGTATAGATGCATGTAAGTATGTAATATGCATGAATGAATGCCATATATGAATGAATGAATCAATCAAAGGTATAAGTAAAATATAATGCATTGTAATGAATGTTAACATATATAATGTATAAAAGTATGTATGTAAATGTGCATGAATGTATATATCTATGTAACTATGTAAATATGCATGATGTAACATATGCCTATATAAATAAATATGTATGTAATGTGGATATGCATGTATGTATGAAGGTATGTATTTATATATATTATCTATTTTATATTATGCATTGTTGTGGTTCACATTGTCTTGTGATTGTGTGAGTGCTAGCCTAGGCTTGGTTAGGCCTAGTGAGACTTGTTAGACTTGTTGGGCTAGGACTTAACCTAGTTGACCTAATTCGACTAGTGTGGTTGACTAGAGTTGACCAAGTGTTGAATTTAGTCTAGTTTGACCTAGACAGCATGCAGATGCATTGTACATTTCATTTATCATCTCTCGTATACATCTTGACCTGTGTTGCTCTAAATAGGACTCTGTGGCTTCAGTTTGGACCTCTATACCTATCAGCTGTTCAGGTTATCAGGCGAGTACATTCTCTGATAGTTCTCTCATTTAATTGTCAATTACTGTACTTCAGTTATAGTTAGTTTTATGTGATTCTCTGTTACAACACGTATGGATATTTCTGGATTCATGTATGCGACACACATACCAAACTTATCTGGCCTCTATTACTGGAATCACTGGAATCATTCTGGAATCTATTTCTGGAATCATCATATTTTAGCTGGACTCATCTCGATTCTCGTATCGAATTCTAGATTCATTTGTATTGCGGGGCGAAAAAACATTGAGTAAGACATGTAGACATACCCCAAATCTGGAATCTCCCAATTGGAATCTACTGGAAGCATAGCCATCTCTCGCCTGATCAGTGAGAGATGTGCCTGATTACCTACAGCCGTTTACATGTCGATCTCGGTATTTTAAAATACACTGTTAGAATAGCTGGGCTCACCTGGATTCTTGATCACTACCTAGAATCATCTTGTACTGGATTCATCTTGTATTAGATTCATCTCGTACTGGACTTATAGTAGTTCTACACTTGTTTTGCATTTACTGTCTGGACTTATTATGTTACTTCAGTTCAACTAGATTTATTTTACAGTCTTCATTACCATCATTCTTCTCTTGTTTTAGTTACTTTACTTTCCTTGTATCTTACTGCTTCTCTATACTATCACCTAAATATAAACTGTCATATTCATCAATAAAACTGTTTATAACTGCTTTATAGTTCTCTGTCATTACTTGGGTTTTCTTGATGAGTCGTACTCGTTCCTATCCTGACTGGACCTGTTGATAAATTTTACAAATAGCTTGGAGGTTGCCTGCTAGCCTAGAAGAGACATAGTAGAGGTTGTATAGATAGTTATCTTAGTTGTCTTGAGTTGTATTTACTTTATGGATTACTGTATTTAAATTTTGAGATATTTTCTGGGTTTGTATATCTTAGACACTTAGACTTCTATCTGCAGTATCTGTTTGTGGATTTTATATTTTATCTATCTCTTATCATGCTCTACCTTAGATGTGATTGAGACTGTATTTGCTATGTCACCTCCATTCGGAGTGTATATACTGTACATGTACCTTTATATTGTTAGATGTTTGACCTAGGACAGCGTTCTACCGCCGACACTGCGGCGTAGGCTGGACGTACCCACTTCTTGTGCCCTTACTCTAGGGTGCGGGTCGTGACACGTTTTTAGTGGTGGCCCATGCAGGTCGAGTTTGTGTAGTGGTATTCGAACTAGAGTACCACTACAGCCTGCAGTAGGATTAGGATATATTTTTGGAGGTACTCAATCACAGTTAGGATCCCTTGAGAGATTTCTGGGATGACCCTTGAGAATCTCATTATAAAATATCTCAAAATTTGATTCTAATAGTTTATATTTATCTTTCTTGGTTAGTTAATGAATTTGATTTTTGTGTATCCATTGTTGATTTGATTTAATTTTTGTCAAGATAAAATTATATGGGCTAGGTCATCTAAGTTATGGAATCTAGTCTTCTACAGTCACATTAGCCAGCATGGTGAGGACATATAGTCTGACTTTGGATATATTTTTCGGGTGTAGAAATTTAAGGTTTTCGCAGCCAAGCTAGCGGTATCGCAAAAATTTTAAATACCATGATTCTAGAGGTATGTGCCTAAGTCGATGACTTTGTGATTATCGTAGCCTTGCTTACTAGTATGACGAGGATTTAGAGTACCATGATTTTGGATAGACGCATATGATTATCAGATTGTACCTTAAATATTTTTGAATATGTTTTCTCTACTTTTGTTTCAGTCATTCTAAAAAAAAAAGAATTATTGTTTGTTTTGTTTGTTTTGCTTCTCATTTTTTAACTTAGGAGTAGCTTTAGCTGTATTATAAACCTTGTGTAACTTCTTACTATGAATTTCTTCTTAATACAATGAATCGATGATTTTGCTAGACCTTATCTTGGATTTGATATTATAGCTCTGGTTTCAAAATGATTCTTCTTTTAAACAGATAAGCAGAACAGATTTTATCATTATTTTCTTCTTGCTATTATTCTTGTATTAAATAATAATAATAATAATAAAACTGTATTGATTACATCAATCACCTACTTTGCAATCTTGGTAGGAATCTAAATGTTGGTCTTGATATGGAAGTTGATTTTTATATTGGGACATGAGAATATATACAGCGGACACAGACACTTGCCTGATGCGTATGCATGTTACACTTTGATTACCAACCTATCTGAATATATATTAATATGTTGTTGATGTTTAAATTCTCAAAACCCAGTATTTCTGGTTCTCTGCTTTTCCAGCTTAAATTCGTAATTTAAATATAAATTTCATGTTATTAGTTTTGTTACATCACTGTACATGTATGTTCATACAGGATTTTAATTCTTAAAGAAATTGGTTGAGTTTTGTGTTTGAAATTGTCAAATCTAAGACCGTGTGCATATTAACCCTTAATACTGGATTTTAAATATTAGTTCAATCTGTTGTTTTAAATGTAATATTTTGAGCTGTATACATTATTGTATGTAGGAATATAATGTTAGGTTTCATATTTTTTTACATGTTAGGTTGTGATAAACATTGGGTTGGTTTGATGTTCGAAATTCTCCAAAATCCTAAAACTGAATACATGTTAACATTTTTTTATTGATTGCAGATGTTTAGTTCAATTCCAGATTTAATATGTAATATTTAGAGCTGTATATATTGTCATATGTAGGGATAGTATGTTAGGGTTTCATCTCCATCATGTTAGGATGTGTTGGGAGCATTGAGTGGTTATGATGTTTCAAATCCCTAAAAATTTGAAACTGCATTATGTTAATATTACACTGGTTTAAATGTAAGCTTATTTCAGATTCTTGTATGTAAATGCTGAACTAAAACTGGATTTAACCTTTCAATACTAAGCTGTAACCCTGTACAAGGACACACACACACCCTAACTTAGTATACACTGCCATATAAACCTAACCCTTCCTCTCTATGTTATGTTCATATATCTATATAGATATATATAGAGTTTATGCATACATGTTATAATGTATATATATACATAACTAAATCTCTGCCTCTTTACATATATATATATATATATATATATATATATATATATATATATATATATATATATATATATATATATATATATATATATATATATATATATATATATATATATATGGTTAGCCATGCATGCTATGAGTAAATAGGTTGTGCATTGTAGATTGTTAACCAATATGCCATGAGTAGTGTAACTGGATAGCTATTGTTTTGAAACCCAAATCCTCATATACACTTTCATGTATATTTCACATACACACACGTCTACTATCTAACCCTATGAACATGTCCACATACACCCATACACACACTAACCACATAACCTTTACATAATGCTAGCTTTTCCCTATATAACACACTCTCTCTCTCTCTCTCTATATATATATATATATATATATATATATATATATATATATATATATATATATATATATATATATATATATATATATATATTGTGATTGGATTTCAATGCAATTGACTTTCATTCTTTAACTTTTGATTTTGATTTTTCTTTGAATAGTACCCCTTTATAGATAATTGGTAGTTATCTTATTTTATTTTCTGATAAGTACCAGTTTATATATAGGATGGTAGACTGCCTTACAGTTTTGATGATTTGTTATTTATGTATTTTTTTCCAGTTTAACACCCCCGATTGCTTGTATGTTTGATACCCTATGACCCTTTTGGTTAGCATGACTAGTATACCTAGATGGGACTTTCACTACCACCATATGCCATGACCCTGTATGCCATCCTTTTTAATCGTATGATTTAGGTAAGTTCTGAGACCATGATTGTTGGGGACGAGACTCTAGAAAAAGTACGACCATCTTAATTTCGAGGACGAAATTCTTCTAAGGAGGGTAGACTTGTAACACCCACTTTTCTAAAATGAGGATAATTTTGAACTTTTATAATTTTGATTAATCGATAATAAGATTTAACTCATGTTGTGATTTTTGGTAATTTTTAATCAATTTAAAACTATTTAAAATGTTGAATTATAATTTTGATGGTTAACTAGTTAATCCCTAGTTTTGCTAAGCTTAGAGACTAACCATGGGGACCTAAACATGTGATTAGAATGACTATTTATAACTTTTTAGGCTAAGGGTATTTTGGTCATTGTGTGACTTTTGAATTATTTAGGATTTTGATTAATTGGTGAATTTTAGATTATTTTAATAATAATTAAATTAATGTATTATAATTTTGGTCATTTTTTATATTTTAATATTTTGGAAAAATTTTATATTTTTAATATCGTTTTTATTGGATTTGTTTAGTCGGGTTTGAGTTTCGTCTCGTTTCGACTTGTATCGTGACCCGGGTAGCTTGAACTCTAGATGGGACCCAATATTAAGTTAAGCATGGCTCACAAGACCCAACATTAAGTAAGTTAATTAAACAATTTTTATCATGTTAGAATGGTTAAGTTAGAGACTCAAAACTAGATCATTTTGACCCCAAACTTGAACCTAGTCTAGACTTAACCATATGAGACTAGAGAGAGGCAATTAGAATATTTCCCATTAGTCCTAATGGACTCTTTATGGCAGCCACCTTTAGGAGAGAATGATTCATTTCATTCATTACAATCTTGCCTCTTTTATTTTTCTTTTGTTCTTCCCCAATTTTAGAGAGCCTTCCCATTGATTTGATCTCCAAATCAAATCATTCCTTCACCAAACCTTCCCTCAATCTTTCCCATTCTCTAAGGGAAGTGTGCTACCAAGGATTGGAAGAGGAGTGCAAGGAGGAGTGTCCACTTTGAGGGATCTTCGTATCGGAGCCGTGTCCTAAAGGATTTCATTGGGATTCCACTCCCAATAGGTAAAACCCATCCTCTAAATCAATTTTCTTTGCATATAAATTAGTTTTGAATCTGTAGGATCCATCCTCATGCATGTGTCCCATTTAGATTCAAATTTGAGGCCATTTGGAGCTCTCTTGAGGATTTTAGATATGTGTCTTGTGTCCTACTTGATAGATCCCAAATTAGGACACCCCATGTGTATGTATGTATGATAATAGTTTAAGTAGATATTTAAATTCAGTTTTAGAATGGTTAGAGAGTGGATTGATCTTAGTTAGGATGGTTAGAATGAGTTTCATTTGAATACCTATGTTTGTATCCAAGTATCTTGGCCTATATGTGTTCTTTTGTCAAATTCGTCATAATTTTCATCCACATTTTTATTAACCAAAGCAACTTATAAATGTCATAACTTTTAGCTTAGAACTTCGATTTATCTCCCTTTTTTAGAAGAACCGTATCGAAGTTAGCTTTCCAAATATATATTTTAATAAGACAAATTCTTTCTGTAACTTTCTGTAGAATTATTTGAATGTCAGTTGTACGAAAGACGAACGTGTTTCGGTATTTTCGCGATTTCGGAAGCTTCCGGACACGAAAATGTAATCCGTTTAAAGTTTCGGAAAGCTAACACGAAGGGTTATAACATACTTTAATCTTAGATTTTAGTAGAGGCCCAATTGGTACAGTATTAATTTTAAGTAGAAGAGTGACTATACGATATATGCATTTTGTGTAACCTATGAGCCTATGTAGTATGGGTATTAAATGAATATAGAGTATGTAATGCATGATATGTTAGATGAATAAAATGATATATATTCTCTTTACATTAATGTATATATATGGTTGAATGCAAGCATGTAGGAATACAATTAATATAATGTATGTAAGCAATGCATAAATACATGAATGAAAGAATGATATACAATGTATACATGAAAGTATATAATGAATGCTAGATATGAATGTAAGGTATATATATAATGATAGATATGAATGCATAATGTATAAATATTGTAATGCAATATATAATGATAGCATGTATGGTAATGTAGAATATATGATGCAAGCATGTATATGTCCACTGTTTTTCCTTTTTCTTACATTTTCCTTCCCTTCCCTTTCCATTTCAGTTTTCCCCCTTTTTTTTCTTTTCTATTTTTACATGTTATATACAATATATATAATGTATAGATGCATGTAAGTATGTAATATGCATGAATGAATGTCATATATGAATGAATGAATCAATCAAAGGTATAAGTAAAATATAATGCATTGTAATGAATGTTAACATATATAATGTATAAAAGTATGTATGTAAATGTGCATGAATGTATATATCAATGTAACTATGTAAATATGCATGATGTAACATATGCCTATATAAATAAATATGTATGTAATGTGAATATGCATGTATATATGAAGTATGTATTTATATATATATTATCTATTTTATATTATGCATTGTTGTGGTTCACATTGTCTTGTGATTGTGTGAGTGCTAGCCTAGGCTTGGTTAGGCCTAGTGAGACTTGTTAGACTTGTTAGGCTAGGACTTAACCTAGTTGACCTGATTTGACTAGTGTGGTTGACTAGAGTTGACCAAGTGTTGAATTTAGTCTAGTTTGACCTAGACAGCATGCAGATGCATTGTACATTTCATTTATCATCTCTCGTATACATCTTGACCTGTGTTGCTCTAAATAGGACTCTGTGGCTTCAGTTTGGACCTCTATACCTATCAGCTGTTCAGGTTATCAGGCGAGTACATTCTCTGATAGTTCTCTCATTTAATTGTCAATTACTGTACTTCAGTTATAGTTAGTTTTATGTGATTCTCTGTTACAACACGTATGGATATTTCTGGATTCATGTATGCGACACACATACCAAACTTATCTGGCCTCTATTACTGGAATCACTGGAATCATTCTGGAATCTATTTCTGGAATCATCATATTTTAGCTGGACTCATCTCGATTCTCATGTCGAATTCTGGATTCATTTGTATTGCAGGGCGGAGAAATATTGAGTAAGACATGTAGACATACCCCAAATCTGGAATCTCCCAACTGGAATCTACTGGAAGCATAGCCATCTCTCGCCTGATCAGTGAGAGATGTGCCTGATTACCTACAGCCGTTTACATATCGATCTCGGTATTTTAAAACACACTGTTAGAATAGCCAGGCTCACCTGGATTCTTGATCATTACCTAGAATCATCTTGTACTGGATTCATCTTGTATTAGATTCATCTCGTACTGGACTTATAGTAGTTTTACACTTGTTTTGCATTTACTGTCTGGACTTATTATGTTACTTCAGTTCAGCTAAATTTATTTTACAGTCTTCATTGCCATCATTCTTCTCTTGTTTTAGTTACTTTACTTTCCTTGTATCTTACTGCTTCTCTATACTATCACCTAAATATAAACTGTCATATTCATCAATAAAACTGTTTATAACTTCTTTATAGTTCTCTGTCATTACTTGGGTTTTCTTGATTAGTTGTACTCGTTCCTGTTCTGACTGGACCTGTTGATAAATTTTACAGATAGCTTGGAGGTTGTCTGCTAGCCTAGAAGAGACATAGTAGAGGTTGTATAGATAGTTATTTTAGTTGTCTTGAGTTGTATTTACTTTATGGATTACTGTATTTGAATTTTGAGATGTTTTCTGGGTTTGTGTATCTTGGACACTTAGACTTCTATCTGCGGTATCTCTTTGTAGATTTTATATTTTATCTCTCTCTTATCATGCTCTACCTTAGATGTGATTGAGACTGTATTTGCTATGTCACCTCCATTCGGAGTGTATATACTGTACAAGTACCTTTATATTGTTAGATGTTTGACCTATGACAGTGTTCTACTGTCGACACTGCGGCGTAGGCTGGATGTACCCACTTCTTGTGCCCTTATCTAGGGTGCGGGTCGTGACAGCTGCTTGCAAAGCTGGCTAGTATGTCCCGGCCGAAAATTCATTCCCTTGTCCTTGTCTGGGTGTAGGGATGAATTTTTGTTTTGATGACAGACTATGAGTACTTGTTGGCGATGCATGTATTACTTGATGTTAGGGTGACAGTGATGATTGTTGGTTATTTAACTACATTAGTTGATGGATTGCTGTCTTATGTTCTGTGACCATGCTTTGGTATCGCACAGTTTCTACCCTCATTTACTATTCATATATGTTTTTCTATCGTATATTTTATCCTACTGGTTTTCTTCGTCCGTCCTTGAGCCTTCCTTCCTGGTACTTGCTGCGGTTGGCCTGACCAACCCTGAATTGTTCCCAGATTGCTAGTCACCGAACCTAGGGATCTTCCAGACTTGACTTGGAGGATGTGCTTCAGTTCCAGACCATGCGAGAAACTGTGGGAAGGTATTATTGTCTACATTATTATCTTGCACTGTAGACTCTTGATTATCATATGAGTATTTTCTGCTTTCTTTATGATTATCTCTCTTGCTGTTATTTTATTGTTATTGCCTATGGATATGAGTTCGAATTGAGGCCACAGATTGATTGCATGCTAAGATACCCAACAAGATTGACAGTCGTAATCGTCGTATGACTTATTCGTACCTTATACGGTGTAGCTGGCCTACGTCCGTCCCCGTATTTCGGTACTGGAGCGTGACATCAATGCACGTGTTTTGCACGTATAATAAGAATATTATCCAATTATAGTCAAATATTTCTTCTAACTCATGTAGTTAAGGTGGAAGTTTTTTTTTTTTTTGGATTGAGTTTGATTCCCCATGTTGAATATATAACAAATTAAAAAAAAATTCAACAATTTTTTACATCATTTAATTTAAAAAATTAAATGGTTGATGATATAGACACGAATTAGATGGCTCAATCTTGAGCTGTTTTGAAGACCCTTTATAATAATAGAGATGTGATAAAGTTGATTTTCTGATCTCCTTATATACAATTTTATCTTTTACTCTATTTTCTTTTTTAAATTTTAGATATTTGGTTAAATCTAATATTAAAAAAACATGTTAAAGATAAGTTTAAAAAATCTTAGATATTTGTTAAAATCTAATATTAGAAAAATATCTTAAAGTTAAGTTTAAAAAAAAATTTAAAATCTTAAAAAAAATTTCAAACCTTATATATAATTTGAAATCGTAGATAACTTTTTTTTTTTAAATAAAAACTAAAATATCTTTAGAGGTAAGTTCTTAGATATGTTTTTAAATCTAATATTAGAAAAAAAATCTTAGACATAAGTTTGAAAATTAATTTAAATTATAAATATTATACCTAAATTAATTCCGTGAAAATTTTTCCATGTGCTTATTTTACTAAGAAATTTTTTTAATTTTACGGAATTGTGCTTATTTTACTAAAAAAATAATTTTCTGGAATTAATTTAGTAGGATAAAAATTTATTTGAAAAAATTATCTACGATTTCAAACACCTAAGATATTTTTTCTTTTAATATTAGGTTTGAAAATAATATCTAGGAGAATTTATCTTTAAAGATATTTTACATTTTATTTGAAAAAATTGTCTACGATTTCAAATTATATATAAGGTTTGAGAAAAATATTTAAGATTTTGAATTACTTTTTAGAACTTATCTTTAAGATTTTTTGTAATATTAGATTTAAACAAATATCTAAAATTTAAAAAAAATTAAAAGATAAAATTGTATATAAGGAGATAAGAAAAGTAACTTGCTCATGTCACATAATAAAAGAAATAAAAAACTTGGACGCCATCTAAGCTGGTGCAGGATCCTAGAATAGTACTGGGCGCCATCTTAGATGGCGTCCCATCCCTCTCTCCGTAATAATTTCAAACTTCTCATTTTCTGAGTAAATATATCAAATTTCATACCTCTAGATAAAATTTCTCTATTTTTTTAAGTAATGTTAACAAAGATATGATATGCGGTCCTTTGGACAGCCCATGGAACAGATAGATGTGTGGGCCCACGCTTCGCCTTCATGTGCCGGTATGTTGACATTAATGTTTTAGACTTTAAAATTGCTATTTGTCCTAGTGTTATTTAGTTTTAGAGTCTAATATAATATTAAAAATTTGTGCCTAGGTCTTCATACGAGTTTTGAGTCATGTTCAAATGATTGACTTAGGGAAGTCAAAATGGAGACGGTACAAGACCGAAAATATGTGATGGTTGTGTGATTTGAGTTATTTAGTTTTTTTACGAGCAATCGAGAATGAGACTTGTGACGATGTTGTTTGTTTCTATCATGATCTCAGCAGTCACAAAAATTTTCGGAGCTCTTGAGTTACAAGCATCCAATAATATGATCGGAACAAAAAGCATATGATAATACATGATGTATCATGAAGTCATCTTTATCGAAACTGTCACAAGGAGGATTGTGTGACTATTGAGATTAGGATAGAAGCAAACAACCTGATCATAAAGTTTCATTGTCGATTGGTCATGACAAAACTAAATAACACAATTTACACAATTGTTACCATGAAAACTAAATAACCCAAGTCACACAACCTAACATATTTTTGTTTATTTTATGGTCTCGTATTATATTCAAAATTTGTTTTTAGGACTCTATTATGAATGGTCAGTCGAGTCAACCGTTAGGACGAGACTCATACCCTACTTTGGGCAATATGTAAATTTATAATATTTTACGAGATTCTAAAAGTAAATAACCCTTTAGTATAACCCCAACAAAATACAACACAAGGCAATGGGTGTTTGTTAAAATTTGTTAAGTAAATATATGGTTTCGCAAGTTGCTAACTAAATTATTATAATTGACAACAAAATTTTCAAAATCTTGCTCAATTTTGTAATTTGCTATTGTTCGAGGTATTATGTGGTCGGATGGCTAGAAAAAATGATATGGTCCGGATCGGTCAAACTCAGACTGGTCTGAGTTCAAGTCTGGACCCAACCCAGACCCAAAAATGTGAGGATGGGTTGTTCTTAGTATAGGAACCAGCTCGGATAGACATGATTTCACATTTGGGTCTGACCGAATTTTGATGGGTTGGAATCCACCAATCAACAATAAATGATTAGGAATAATAAGAATCATAAATACAAAACAAATATTTTTAACTTGAAAAAAATCTTATGGTAAAAAATCATGGGACAAGCCAAATACAAATCCTCTATAATCTAGTTACAGACACAAAGCCTCTATAATCTAGTTATAGCTCCATCGCAATCCCTTTATTTAAAGATGCAATGTGATCAAAAGTAAATCCCGAAACGCTCACCTCCCGTTGGATGACAAATCCATAACCATTGCCAATGTCTTGTTTTTCTTTCTCTGTTTATGCATTTCTAGAGTGAGCTCCCGATTTGCTTCTCTGAACATACGCTATTTCGATCTTTTTTAAATTTTGCATTATCTCGAGTTCAACTTTGTAAGTGACAGACACTTAATTTATTTTTAACTTTTTATTTTCATATTTTTGCTTGTTAATTGCATAGCTGATGTCACAAAAGATAGTTTCCAAATGGGTGGAAGTCTGAGAATAAATATAGGTCTGATCTAATACATAATTTCATGTTTGCTAAACCATCATTTGCTTCTAGTTTCGTATTTGATTTATAACAATGCTAAAACTTGTGCACATTTCTTTTTAAAAAATGACAATGAATGTGCCAGTCCATTAGTGATTAAAAAGAAAAGCTCACCAACCAGACTACTAGAGAAAGACTGAAAGAGGCTCTTCAATTCAAATTAGGAAAAGATCATTAGCACCCATCACACACATGAACATTGTTGATGGAAGAAAGCATTAAAAAATGTTACATAGTTCAAAAGTCTTTGTTCAAAATAATAATAATAATAATAATAACAATAATAATAATGATAATAATAAAAATAGTAATAATAATAATAATAATAATAATAATAATAATAATAATAATAATAATAATAATAATAATAATAATAATAATAATAATAATAATAATAAAACACACATACATACACACACACACACATATATGAAGAAGATATTTATTATTTTGGTTGAAAAGCTACAAACTAAGTAAGAAGGCCCGCACCCAACCCGAAGGCCCACTCCTGCACCCTGATCCGTCAGCCTGCACCTGCACATCAACTTTAGTTAATTTTCTACTAGAAATATTACTTCTTCTCCCAAATCTCAATCCTACAACATGTGAGGGAAATGACGTCCACTCTAGCCACTAAGTGTGTGTGTGTGACAGAGAGAGAGGAAGGATCCACATCCTCAATATTTTGTATTTTCAAGCATCCCTATGTTATCAACCATTTGATCTTGTTTAAGTCATCTAATATTAACCATTGATTTGAATGGTTATACTTATTATTTTGGCTCAAAATCTACAAACTCAGTACAAAGGCCCGCACCCATACCGAAGGCCCGCACCTGCACCCTGATCTGTCAGCCTGCACCTGCAAATCAACTTCAGTTAATTCACCATTAAAAATATTACTTCTTCTCCCAAAGCTCAATCCTACAACTTGTGAGGGAAATGGCGTCTAATCTAGCCACTTAGTGTGTGTGTGTGTATCCCACATATTTCCTCTTTTATAGCCGTATGATTAAATCTCCATAATCGTATGATTAACTTCCAATTATTTGTCAAATTAAGAATAAATCTGTTACGACCCGCACCCAGTATAGGGGCACGAGTGCGTGACAGCGCCCAGCCTACACCGCATCATCGATGGTAGAACGTTGTCTAGGTCTAACAAATCTAACTAGCAATATAAATATCATAACCTGTCGAGATAGTCATCTCCAAACGGAGGACAAGTAATGACAATATATCCATACTCAATCACAATACTCTAAGATGGATAAATAACATAAAAAGATAAAGATGACATGTTATGAAATATCCAGAAAAGTCTCACATAAAGATAATAAAAGTCCGAAAAGTCTAAGAGCCAACAATCTCAAATACAAGTCTAAAACAATAACATGCCATGAGTAATCAACTAGAGACAAAGTCCAGTACAAATCTAGCCTAATGAGTCGCTAAATAAGGCTCCTCTACCGGAACTAGACCCTCCTAAATCAGAGTCGCCCGATCTATGCCTACTACATCCGAAGGGCCGTAATAAGTAGGGCACTCGTCCTCTGCGTCGTTTGAAAAATATATCCAATCAGGATTGGAGCAAAGTACATTTCTAATAACAGTTCCAATAATATGATAAAGACTATGTAGCAGTAAATAGAGAGAATATACGAGATGAAGTGACATGCACATGAACATAGTAAGATATAAGTAAAACTGTAAATGAATATAAGAGCAAGAGAACATGATATATCATGTATAAGCAGAGTTTATGGCCTGGCTAATCATACGTGCAGTGTATCATTAATACTATTCAAGGTTCGAGACTTGATGCAAGGAGGGTATTGATCACATATCTACGCTAATACTTCCCGTCTCCGACTAGTATAGTGGATCCAACCATGGCATGTTACGACACAGAATTCTCTGAGAAGGTCGCGAGCCTTCGCAGGAATCGGTGTCCATACAATGAACAAAAACAACAACAAGGCTTGCACAAGATATACCAAGATATACAAGAAATAACATCTCATGACGAGTCCAGAAATACCAATATGTGTGACCAATGTGTCAAAAAATCAAAGATATCTACATTAAATATAAGAAACATAGAAGATATCATAAAACAAAAAATTATCAGAGAATGTACTTGTTTGAGATCCGTTATGAAAGTCAACAGTATCCGATACGGTGCCTCGAAGACGTAAATGTGGAATATCAATGCAAATTTTTGTTTTGAAATCATAAACATGATATACTAGGTTATTACTAGGCCTCCAAGCCATTTCTAGGTCAAACTAGGTTATACCCTATGTATCTTCCTATATTGGATACACATAGGGTCTACAATGCAATATCCTAACTATTATCAAATTATCTATATCATCCTTATGCCTATATTATATAGTAATACCCAATCTTACTCCATTACCTATTCACTCAACCTATGTCACATAGGCCTTACCCATTTCTTATATATATTACCATATGCATAACTCATACATATACCTATTATCTATTTCCATACCAATCCATATATCACATAAATAAATATCCATGTTCATAAACCATACTAGCTAACTTAAGCCATACTCTAATCCTTATCCATATCTAACTCTAAACTCATAACAGTTACTTAACTCATTATCCTAATCCTAACTTCTCAACATTTTAATGTAGCATTTGGTATTCCTATTCCTTAGTGTTCTAATTGATACTTGAGTTCACAACAACTCAATCCTAACACACACATGAGACTACGCATAAGCCTCAGATTTCTATACCAACTTTCTAACTAACTACATTGCTTCTACAGCAAATCTGTGCACACACAACACCCTAAGCCCCTAATTCTCCTTGTTTCCTACACTGTAGGCCATCAATTTCCCTATTTCCTTCTTCTATCAAACCTGCCACTTAGCACAGGCCCTCAAACTCTCTCATCTTCCACTACTGCTAACCTCCTAAACATTTCCTCTTATCCACCTATTGACTATCTAACTGTCTAATCTATCTTCCTATATATTTATATATATATTGTAAACCCCCTAAATTTTACTATATTTTTTAAATTTAATTGGTATTGATTTATTTTTTCGTATTTGCTCGTCGAGTGCGAATATGTGTGAGGTACATATTTTAGAAAAAGTTTTTATTATAGAGAAGTATAGTTTTCAAAATAATATATGATAATTATTCTTAATTGCTTAAAGTTGTGAAAAGCGTTGCGTCGAGATTTTTCCAAAATGCCATTTTATTTTTATTTTAGTTTATAGTTCAAATATAGTAGTAATTTAGAAAAACAATGATTATTTAAATATTTGTATGCGAGGTACATGAATCTAATTTATGTATATATTTTAAATTCTAATTTTTTAAATTATTGTTATATATTTTTTTAAATTCTAAAAAGTTAATTTTAAACTAGTTTATTATGAATAAATCGAAAGTTGATTTTATTGAATAAATTTTATATAGTTTTTGAATTAAAAATAAGATTATTTAGTTTTATTTTTGACCTTTTATTTTTGAGAGATATATTTGAATTGAATTTTAAAGTTGTTTGAATTAAGAGGGTGATTTATCCATTGGGATTTAAACTAATCCCAATCGCTATCCAATCAGGAGCTTCACCCTATATATATATATATATATATATATATATATATATATATATATATATATATATATATATATATATATATATATGAGCCTCCTCATGATTTCTTCCACAATAATTTTTCACAAATTTCCACCGCAACATGACTGCATCGTGTAGGTGTCCAATTTCAATAGATTATCTTTGTACATGTACATCTCGTCATCCTCCGTGTCGACAACTCCAACATGGCAATTATCCTGTCCCTAGCCCTGACCCTAAATCTATACCCCGTCATCCCCGATCCAGCCTCCACCACATCAGCCACCATCACCACCTTGTTCCGGCCACCCGACCAAATGTCATCACCACCACCACCACTACTGTCACGACCCGCACCCTAGAGTAAGGGCACGAGACGTGGGTACATCCAGCCTACGTCGCAGTGTCGGCGGTAGAACGCTGTCCTAGGTCACAACATCTAACAGTTAAAGGTAATAAACAGTTATACTCCCCGAATGGGGGTGACATAACAGAATATATCCCAATCACAACTAAGGTAGAACAGGTTAAAGATAGATAGATAAATATCCAGAATGAAAACACAGGGATACAATCCAGAATTCTAAGTGTCTAAATAAGTACATATCCCAACAACATCTCAGAAACACACTACAGAAATCCAGAAAAGTAAATACATCCTAATCTAGGGGAGTGTCATCCACTGCTATCAGGTCCAAGTCACTAATGATGTCTAATGTTGCACCAATAGGGGTAGACACCAGAGCCTCATCATTCACTGTAAAATTTTCAACAGGTCCAGTCAGGACAGAAGCGAGTACAGTACATCTCAATAAAATCATAACCGGCTAGGAAATATAAACATGCTAGAGAGTAAGATACAGGATCTGAAAAAATAATATGATAAAAAGAGAGACTGTAAGTAAATAGCTACAATATATAACAGTCCTAGTGATTCAGAGCACAAGATGGTTATGTAGACGGCACGGTGTTGTACACGAGTAATCTACAGAGGTTTGTACACGAGTAATCTACTGGATTGAATACATAATCACTTCTACTCCCCCGCCCCAATCAATACATAAGGATCTAGCTACATTATGTTATTGTACACGAAGGTCATGTGAATACATGATTATACACGATTTACATGTTTCGTACACGAATGTAACAAATACAAAGTGTACACGATGTTTCCGATAAAGTACACAAACACGAATACCCGATGTATCCGCTAAGGGGGATAACATCGTACAACCAGATCCATATAGTACTAATCCGTGTTTCCAACGTGTCAGCATCATGTAAAGTAATATAAAGCATGAATATAATCCTAAACAGATATGAAATGATCAGAGAATGTACTCATCTGCTAACTGAATGTCCAAGATGAAAGTACTGTCCGAGGAGTGGTGTCTGGCTCCTATTAGAACAACACAAGTCACAACAAGTCCAGAATAGTAATAAGATGCACTACGATGCATTCTACATGAATCTAGGTCAATCTAGACCAAAGTCAACTCTTGGTCAACTCTGGTCAACCCTAAAGTCAAACCTAGGTCAACCAAGTCTAAACTAGTCTAACTAGCCTATTCTAGGTCTAACAAGACTAAACGAGTCCAATCTAGATTCCAACTAGGCATTCAGGTCACCCATAGGCCATAGGCTAAGAGCCTAGGCTAGCTATTAGGCAAAACCATGCCTAAACCAACCTATAACACATATCTACATGACATATATATATATCTAACATATATTACACATTTGACATGGCTAAATATAATATGGAAATATACATAACCTATAGACTACTATATACATCTCAACATTACATCATATCTCAAATATATATATAGATACACACACATTATATAATATATATAGGATACCTATTTATACATATATTATCTATATATATATACTTTACACAAATATATATACATAGAAAATAGGAATGAATGTGGTGGTGTACTTGCGTGTGAAAGTGTGGCATATGACAAGAGGGTGTACATTAGAGTGTGAACCTGTGAATCAGTAAAATGTACACTGTCAAGAGGAACAGGAAAACATTATATATTATATATAGGATATATATACAAGTATATATTACACTTGTGCTCAAGTATGTTAGGCTAGAGGGTGGCAGTCCAATAGGAAAGAGCAGGGAATCAGTTCAAGTGTGTGAGCTAAGGCATGAGGCAATTGTGTGTGTGTAGAGAGGCAGGTGTGTGATCCTGAAAATAGTGTAAGAAATCAGTGAAGAGAGTGTCAATAGAGTGTGTACAGAAATAATGAACAAGAGTGATACATGTGTAGCAGCAAGGTGACAGGTTATAAGAAGGAATTTTAGTTCAGTTTTTCAGAGATTACTATGTCAGGTTATAGCCTTCATTTTCAGGTTATAGGAATGCAAACATTGCAATGAAAAGGAAAAGAAATCTCAGATTATGTAGCATATTTTGAAATGGAAAAAGGAACTCAAAATCTCAGGTTTAAAGGAATGAATAACAGTGAAGTAAACATAGGAACTAATCTCAGATAACTGAACCCATTTTCAGTTAACAAAATCTCAGGTTTAGAATTCAGTCCTAGCTAATAGTTCATAACATTCAACCCCCAAATTCTCAGTTATACAGTGAGCTATTAAGAATGAATCTCAGGAAAGGAATTTGGTTCAGGTTTTAGGAAACCATTTAGGTTGACAGGAACATTGAATCAACATTTATTAAAGTTCAGTTTATAGCAAAATAGTGGGCTATTAATATATGGGCAATAGAAAGAACATGGAAGGAATTCAGTGAAGTCTAACTACAATGTAAACTAACATTTAAACCTAATAACCAATTAATCAGTGAACTAATACAATGCACCAGAATTTAACATAGTATTTTTAACATCAAAGCTCAGTTTAAAGAAAGAAAATCACTTCCCAGTTCCTAATCTAACAGGGAAACCCAATAGGAAATAGTATTCATGTCATTCATTCTCTTACACCACCATATGCATGCTCTGTTATTTGTATACAACAATGAAAGGTAGGCTACTAAGAATATGAGGTTCAGATTTGAGTTTTCAGGTTTAAGGAAAAAAATGGAATCAATTTAACATTCAATTGAAAACAGGACTCAAGCCAATTTGAAATCAACATATGAACCCGATCTCAGTTAATAGTAATTCAGTCTCAGGTTTGGGGTCAAGTGTCAGTTCATACTGAAAACAAAATCAGTTGACAGCTCATTTGAATCATAACAGTGCTAACATATGAAATCAGTGAGAGAAATCTGGAATTGGGTGTGAGTGTACATGTGAGAAGTTTGTGTGAGCCAATCTCAGGAATATGATTCTCAGGCTTGTGACAGTTTCATTAACCCAAACCAAATCCAAAATCCATTTCGAAGTCCCTATTTGTCCAATGCAAATCCTAACCATAGTATCTAACACATAGGTGAAAGTATTTAACATGAAGTTAACATCAAAATTAGTCTAAAACTGGAATTAAACAAAACATCATCTCAGTTCCTGAATTTGTAGCAGTCAACACATTCAATCCAATCCCAATATCAAAATCCAATTTAAAACGTAAAACCTATCACAAATCAGTTTTCCCCACATTGCAGTAATATAGTTACATATGTATAGATGATTAATCGTGAGTCTTAACATTCAAATTAGTTTAAAACAGGAAATCAAGTTAGACATTAATTTTCAGAAAAACAGTATGATTCGGTTAATCATTTCAGTCCACTCTACATTCAAAATCCAAACGAAAATTAATCGAAGCCCAAACTCTTGTGTGAACATCCTAGCAGCAACTAATGCAGGTGTAAGTGCATTGAACATGGCAATTTAAATCATAAAAGAATGGGTTGAACACATTTAAATCCAGAAAAATCGAAAATATAAGTCTGTGTATCAGAGAATGGGAAGCTCGACAAAATTCAACCCATTTGAAATCGAAAACCCAAAATCAGTGTGTGCTGAGTGTTCCTCACATGAAGATGTGTCTAGGTGTGTCATTCGTGTCCACTAGAGTGGACACGAAGTGTCCAAATGAAACAAAACATGGTATCAGAATTACACAGTGAAGACTGGCTCGTGCATGCGTGCCGTATCCTCGTGCACACGACACGAGCCAAACCAGGACACGAGCTCGTGCACCTAGGTTCGCCATATGTAGGGCTTCGTGCCTAGGACCCTGACACGAGCCAACGTGTCGCCGTGTCCATACGGGAAGCCCGTATCAGAGCGTGATTCCCTGTGCGCACAGTTTGTGTACGTAATCAGTGCGTGAGTGATTACGTGTCCGACGCGACACAAAGAGTCGTAAAATTTTGGGAGTGACTTATCAGTCACTGCCCCGACCTCCGCACCAATTTTGGTGGGTTCACAAGGTCTGTGCAGTGAGAACGACACGCGTGGCAGCAGGGCACTGCTACCGTGCGGGAACGTACGTGTTCACGTGTCCATGCCGACACGATATGACACAATAATCACATCAGTCAACCAGAAGTCGACAAGCAAGACCAAACCCTAATTTTCTATTCAAACTATTTCAGAAAATAAGAACGAAATGCCCATTGTGGCATTTCGTCGAACACTTGGTATGCCCACTGATACGTGTCCGATACGGATACGTATTGGACACGAAAGCTAGCAAAACCTATACCAACGGTTAGGGTAGACCTAGGGTTTCCTATTCATGCAATTAAAACTCTATTTTATGGAGTGGTTTCAAAATTACCTATAGGTTTGAAATGGCTCAAAAAGCCTCAAAGAGAGTTGTTCCTCAAGCTATCCAAACTCCTCCAAATTGCTCCTTCACTAAAATTTCTCACCATAGCCATCAAATGCACAGAGATTAGAACATATTGCAAGAAATTAGAAGGAAAAAGGAGTTGAAATGGAGAAGTTATGGATTGGGAAAGAAAGGGGTTTGCCTCTATTTCCAAACTTGCAAATTTTTAAAGGAGGCTAGCCCTAACTTTAAGGAGGCATTAAATAGAGGAGGAATACCAAGGTAGCTGGTCATAAATGCTAGGGTTAGGGTTTTGGTTTCACTAATTGGGTTATGGGCCTCTACGGGCCTTAAGCCATAAGTCATGACTTGTGAAATCACAAGCCATTCTCTAATCAAATTAACTCCTATTTCCTCCTAATAATTTCTAATGGGTTTGATATCACTAACTTAGGTCAAGCTAGGGTTACACACTCCAACCAAGTAGTCATGACCTAGGTTAGCTATCAGGACAGTCTTCTAAGTTATCCTGAGTCAAAGCCAACTATAGCACTAAATCAATATATTAAAAAATCACCAAAAATCATAATAATTATAATTAATAATAATTCCAAAATAATTCCAAAATTTTAAAAATGTCCAAAATACTCTCATTTGGAAAACTGGGTGTTACAACTACCAACACAACAATGTCCCCGTCTATCTCCAGACCCGCATCCCGACCCCCATCGGCGACCACCCCTGCAACCAAAGTCGACCAATGTCCCCGCCACCGTGGCTGTCCTTGACCATCGCCCGACCTCGGTTGTTTCCGTCACCACCATCCCGACATTACTTCGGCCATCTTTCTACCACCACACACCTCTTGCCGTCTCCTGACCAAAGCAATACCACCGCACCCCAAAACCCTACCAACCATCACACACCATCACACACCATCACCGTCACCTTCACGCGACCCCAAGGAAGAAAACCTCACTTGAGCCTCCTCCCGCGATCCTCGCTAACCGACCTCCTCCGTTCTGGCTCGTGAGTGCCTCCATCCGTTGCCCCACTGGATCCGCCAACGCCGGCAACATCAGCCACCGCCCCGCGCCCTCGGAGACCGCCCCGACCACGAGTTCGTCGAGACGCGCTGCCCCCACGGTACTCCCTCTCTCTCTGCCTTCTCCGGCTAGATCCACCACCGGATTTCCCCGCGCGCTTGCTGCTCTCTCCCGCTCTTTCTCTCGGCTCTCCTCCTCCTCTCCGCCACTTCCTCTCCTTATTTTGTTCATTCTTAATTTCTTTCTTTTTGTTCTCTTTCTTCCCCTTCACTTAAAGCGAGAACAGAAATGTTCTCTTCCTTCAAAAGAGAACAGAGCTAAAGCTCTGTTGTTTTGTTCTTTTTTATATTTATTATTATTCTATTTTTTAATTATTATAATTGTATGACTTGAATACTTGTTTTGATTCAGGTTTCCTTTTATTTGTTTCTTCTCTGTTATTATTATTATTATTATTATTATTATTATTATTATTATTACATTTGGTCACTACTTTAAATATTAATTACCTATTATTAATAAACTATTAATATATCTCCAAATTATATTATTGTATTATTATTTTTGAGTATTTCAAATATGGGTTTGGACTTAAAAATATTATTTTAACTTTCTAGCTATTTTCAAAGATTGTTTTCACCCACAAATTACTTTGACAAATTTAATTTTGTCCTAAATCACCTTCTAGATTTTATGTTTTCTAAAAATATCTTAAATACAATGAATATTAGCCTTCTCAAATATTTATGCAAGTTAATAAAATTTAGTTTTAACAAACTTAGAGTTTTAGCCAAGAACAATTTTCTCGGCTCAAGTATTTTTCTATAATTATTTTGACTCATAAAAACTAGTTTTCAAGTACTATAAATAGTTTTTTGAAGCATATATATTATTTTATTTTTATCCATTTTCCTTGATTATCCCCATGTCCATACTAATCCCCTTATTCCTTTTCTATCGTCAATTCCATACCACCTTATGTTGACCCTAACTAAACTGACCGTTCTGGACCCGATGGAACAGACCATGCCATCATCAGGGGCCATTTTGCATAGTTATAACAGTGAAGTCCTATTCAGTGCCATATTGATTATCGCATCACACCGGATGCGACATCAGGAAAGATACCTTGCCATTTGCTATCTATTTTACTTTGGCTCATATTTATGCATTAAATTATTATTTCTTTTTCTACAAAATAAACTGTGCTATATTGTCATAATTAAATAGATTATACTGTGTAGTT
Source organism: Iris pallida (assembly GCA_029216955.1). Classification (NCBI taxonomy): domain Eukaryota; kingdom Viridiplantae; phylum Streptophyta; class Magnoliopsida; order Asparagales; family Iridaceae; genus Iris; species Iris pallida. The sequence goes on along the minus strand of JANAVB010001649.1, from coordinate 1,101 downwards.
TTATTTTTTGTACTTATTATTTTTATGCATATTAACTTAGATTTAAGGGACCACCCTTGTTTGTGTCGCATTCATTGGCCTTGACACATTTTTGCCACGAAGTCGCGAGTCGCATATAGAACTCGGACATGCGTGACTGGCTGGCCACTAGTACGTATAAGCCGTACGATAGGATTAACCGCTAAGTATTGCATGATAGTTTGACTTAGAGGTTATGTGTTGTTAAGGCAACATATAGGCATTGGGTGGGGAGGACATATCCTTAACGTATAGGCTACTATGCACATTTCCCTTGTGACCGTACACTCCGCCGGAGATGCGGGTTGACGACCCTTTATTTTATTACTGGCCACTAACGTTCGAGGAACGGTTATGCTTGAGGCCCCTGGTGCCCCAAGTGGGGACTAAGCCGATCCCATTTTAGCCAGAGAACCCATGCGTTGGAGGGATGTTCTTAAACTGCATTCACTTAGAACGGTTAGGCTACCTTATCCGTTAGATATGAGTACTTTTGGTTTAGGTACTCGTATCAGATCGTGGCTTGGAATAATAACTTGTCGCGAACTAATTTGCCACATCTTATCCTTGTTTGGTTGTAGGTGTGACTCACTACTCCGATGAGAAGGTACTAAACCTTGTTGTGGTTCGGATACCATATTGGATTCATAGCATGGAAAGATACGTCATCGTAAATTAGGGTGCCATCTTCTGTCCTTGTTTGGTTGGGGGCATGGTACGCTAATTCGAGGGTGAAGTATTGGACCATGTTATAATCCGGTTGACTTATTTATTGAGCAGTTTATATTCAGTTTTATGGCATGATATTATGTGTCTTATTACATCCCTCTGATGACTTGGTGATCTCTCCAGGTGTGTGTTCTTGTCTTTCGCAGGTATTCTAGTCGAGGTCATGATCTTCTCTATTCCTTCGAAGATGATGTGTCTTGGATCTTTCTTGCTACTTTTGCCAAATCATTTCATATGTCATGTACTTCTTTTCTTTAAATTGGTTGGTAATGGATGTGTCTCCGTCCAATATATTGTACAAAGAAAATTTATGGTTATTATATGATATCTTTTATTCTTCCATTTTTGTGGATG
>JANAVB010001648.1:0-107717 GCA_029216955.1 Iris pallida | reverse complement strand
AAGATCGACCTCCTCCTCCCGCCATCGACCTCCTCTCCTCTAGAAGGCTCCTCCTCTCCATCGACCTCCTCACCCCCGCCCCCCTCCTCCGCCGTTGCCGCCGCTCCCCCCGCCCCCCCTCCTCCGTCGAGGATACCGCCCCGATGACCCCGCATCCCCGACGACGATCCCGACGAGCCCCGTCCGCAGATAGGGGTGCAACTCGGGCGGGTTGGGTCGGCTTGAGGTCAACCCGAGCCCAACCCGATGAATCATAGCCTAGCCCGAGCCCAAGCCCGGCCCGCCCTCGGGTTCAACATATGAAGCCCAAGACCCAAATCCGAAGGTTGGGTTTGGCTCGGGTTGAACTCGGGTTGGGTTCGGGTCCATCGGATTTATCGGGCTCTAATATACTAATTAAAATAATTTTATACAAAAGTAATATTAAAACACATAATCAAATAGCAATCTAGTCTTGATCATTACAAAATACAAACTAAATAAGATTTAGGATAAATAGTTGAAAAGTTTGGGTGAAGAAATTTAGGATTTACATTTTTTTTATTTAAGAAGTATGGCTATATATATATCTATATATATATATATTAATATATTATATATATATATATATATATATATAATATATAGAGTCGGGTTTCGGTTCTTCAGGTAGCTCGACACATGAACCCGGCCCAACCCGATTTATGATCGGGTTCAATATTTGAACCCAAACCCGAGCCCAAACCCGAGTATCTTCCCCCTAACCCAACCCATTATCGGGTTTACCCGATTGGGCTCGGGTTTAGCCCACCCGAGTTGCACCCCTATCCGCAGCCGGACCAGGTCCTCGACTACGTCTCCCTCATCCGCACCCTCGAGCGGCCCCTCAGGACGGGGTCCCTCCTCAAGTGCCGCAACCGCGACCTCTACGCCGTCCTCACCGCCTCCCACCCCGCGAGGAAAGCACACCACCGCCTCGAGTCGCAACACGCAAGGACGGCCATCGTCGCCAAGACCCGCCTCATCGGCGCCGACAACGCCGCCGTCGCTTCCAGCTCGCCGACCACCCCTCCTCCGCTCGCCCCCTCCTCTGCCCTAATTTTGGGCTGCCCCCAAGCAAATTGTGGATGTCCCCAAACAAAATATCCACCTCCTTGGACTGCCCCCAAGTAAGGGCTGCCCCCAAGTAAAATGTAGTGCCCTTAGAAAAAAAAACCTGTTGGAATCTGCTGTACTCTACTTGTTTTTTCCACCATTTCTTATTTCGAGGGAAGGTGGCTTAGGTGTCAATAGTGCAGATACCTCAACACAGCATGCATATATATATATATATATATATATATATATATATATATATAGATATATATAATATATATATATATATATAATATATATAGGGTAAATGACAAAAAAATCTCGTTAGATATCCGACTTTGCAAATTAAGACCTATTAGTTATTTTTAGCAATTCGCCCCTCCTTAGATTACAAATTCGCTCAATAAGGCCCCTCCAGTCAAAATTAAAAAAATTTAATCCCGAAAATGCCCATGCCCCCTCTTCCCCCCGTGGCGGCAGCGACCCCCCACCCCGCACGACCCCCTGCCTTCCATCGGCCCTGCCCCCCTGCCCTCCTCCCCCCGAACACCTGCCCTCCCCGCCGGCCCTGCCCCTCCTGCCCTTCTCCGGCCCGACCCCCGGCGACGAGCCCCCAGCCCCGTCCGTCCCCCGCGAGCCTCCCCCCCTGACCTCTCGGCCCCGCACGGCCCTCCCCCACACTCGCACGGCCCCCCGTAGTCCTCCCCTCGCCCCGCCCGGCCCACGCAGCCCTCCCCGTAGCATCGTCGGCCACCCAGCCCCTCCCCCAACGGCCAAGGAAGGAGGGGGAGGGGTAAAATTATCATTTGGGGGGTTTTTTTTGCAACAAAAAATAAATATGAGAAATTTAAGAGCATATGATTTTTTTGCGAAAATGGCCAATCTAGGGAGGGATTTTTTTGTCACATATATATATATATATATATATATATATATATATATATATATATATATATATATATAATGACAAAAACCCATATATAGATATATATATATATATATATATATATATATATATATATATATATTAATAAAATGACAAAAACCCCTCCCTAGATTGGCTATATATGGGAGCGGATCAAAAGCCCCCCTTAGAAAACCCCCTAAAAACCCTCTCACTCTAATTCGTAATTTAATGTTAATATTAATGTTAATGTTAATATTAATGTTAATGTTAATATTAATGTTAATACTAATGTTAATATTAATGTTAATGTTAATATTAATTTTTATTTTTATTTTTATATTAATGTTAATGTTAAATTAATTAATTTAATGTTAATGTTAATGTTAATGTTAATGTTAATATTAATTTTAATGTTAAGTCTAATGTTAATTTTAGTATTTAATGTTAATATTAACATTAATTAAAATTAATATTAACATATATATATATATATATATAATATATATATATATATAATATATATATATATATATATATATATATATATATATATATAGGGAGCGGATCAAAAGTCCCCCTTAGAAAATCTCCTAAAAATCCCCTCACTCTAATCCGTAATTTAATGTTAATATTAATGTTAATATTAATGTTAATGTTAATATTAATGTTAATGTTAATATTAAATTTTTTTATATTTTTTATATTAATGTTAATGTTAATGTTAATATTAATGTTAATGTTAATGTTAATGTTAATATTAATTTTAATGTTAAGTTTAATGTTAATTTTAGTATTTAATATTAATATTAACATTAATATTAACATTATTAACATTAAATTACGGATTAGAGTGAGGGGGGGTTTTTAGGGGATTTTCTAAGGGGGGCTTTTGATCCGCTTCCATATATATATATATAATATATATATATATATATATATATATATATATATATATATATATAAAAAAAAAAAAAAAAAATATATATATATATAGCAAATGACCTCTAGCCTAGTGGTTAAGAGAGATGCATGCGACCCAAGTGGTCGGGAGTTCAAGCCTCAGTGGAGGCGAGTTCGCCACAAGTACCCATTGCTTCAAAAAAAAAAATATATATATATAATATATATAATCTTCCTTCTTCTTCTTTTTACTTATTTGAACTCAATTAATGTAGTGAAGCTTGTTTTTTACTATTCTTTACAGATCTCATATCCAACTGCAAATTATGGCTAGTAGCTCGCAATATTCATTCTCAAGACGTCCAAATAGAAATTGTGCATGAACAATTTATTGCCATTGTGGATTAATTAGTCCATTGAAGACTTCATGGACAGCAACAAATCCTGGAAGAAGATTCTACGGGTATGTAAAATTTTTAACAAATTCTTGTGGTTTTCTACTATGGGAGGATGAGAAACTTTCAAGACACTATCAAACCGTAATGTGGAATTTAATGAAAGAATTAAAGGAGCACCGAGGCCAAGGTTTACAATCTCATCCTAGAGAATCGACAGTGGCGGCGGCAGCAACTGAACCAAGACCATGCTTCAACATACATGTTTTGCAATTTATTTTCGGGTTTTTAACATGTTTAGTAATGTTTAAGTTATTTGTATGAGGAATACATGTGATGTAAAGAAATTTGTACCAAGGTTTACAATTCCAATTTCAATATGAATTCTCAAATATGAAATGAAAGCCATGCATCAAATTTGCATCCTCAATTGAGTGTCCTCAGTATAAACATTACAGTTCACCAAAATGATCATCAAATATGCATCACCAAATTGTTAACCAAATATGCATCACAAAATATTAACACATCCAATTACATTGCAAAATCTGAACACATTAGAGTTCACCAATGTCCAAAAGTATAAGCAACAGGAACAGTATAAGCAACATATTAGAGTAACAAAATATGCATCCCCCAAATATGCATCAAATTCGAACACATTAGATTGCATTTGTTCAACAACAAGCTTCACATCAGCAGTATAATAGGCTTATATACTGCACAAAATGAACACATCCATTTGTTCAACAACAATCTTCACATCTAAAATATAAACTGCACATACTTCACACCCATCATAAACTTTACAAAATTTTCGAAAAGCCAAAAAAATTGCTTCCACATGCCAGTAGCAACCTATTATCCACAATTTGCTTCCACATTATGGTATACTACACAAAAATGAAGAAATAAGAATTAGAATTGATGAAATGAAGAAGTAAGAATTAGAGAGAAACAAGATGATGAAATAAAGAAATAAGAATTGGGAACCTGGCATCTATAAGTTTAATCCAATAAACTAACATACATAAATTCCTTAGGGACAGTGGCTCAGAAGAGTTAGTGAGTAAAGGATTTAGGTAGCATCACAAAATACATCAACTACTCCCCACAAACAGAGCACCCCACAGAGCTATACAGCAACATGTAGCATGACAAAATTTATCAGTTGCTCCCCAAAATTCATCAGTTGCTCCCCAAAATATATCAGTTGCTCCCCACAAACAGAGCACCCTACAGCATTATAGCAACAAGTAGCATCCCAATTCATCATTGCCACACAGATCCTTATACCCACATAACTCCAATTCATCATTACCAACTTTCAAAAATGGGTCACCAAAATGATAAAGATCCTTTACTTGTCTACAACCTATGAAAAGATGAGTAAATGCCAAATTATCAGAACTACAGAGACTATAATAATTAAAATGCCAAATTTTAAAATGAGTAACAAATACTAACCTTTTGGATGTAACACTCTCTCCTCTTGCAACACTTTCAATATTCTGGTTGACATTTCCTTCAAAACGAGGAGTTAGATTACCATGACACGTATGCAGGGTTGAGTTGGAGAGCTTAGGCCTACCTGGTTTGCCTTTTAGCACTGCCACCTTCTCCTTAAAAGGATTTGGGCATGCTCTTGAGTTACGTCCTAACTGCTTGCACTTGCCACAGGTGATAGTGGCTCTAGTCATGACTTTTTCAGCTTCCTTCTTAGACTTGCTTTCATCATCTTGTTTCTTTCTCTCTTTTTTTGCCTTCTCCAGTTTGGATATGGACCACAGGAGGTATCATAGGTATAACATTTTGAAGTTGTCTTAGATTCCTCATTGAAAGAGGATTGATTACCTCTGCATAAGCCTTCAAGTAGGTTGGCTTGTGGTAGTACTTATCTACATAGTCTTCAATTGGGTGTCTCTTCTTTTAATTCATGCAGCTGCATACTCACAAGGAATACCTGTGAGTTCTCATTCTCTACAACTGCAAGTCTTTGCTTCCAAGTCCACTGTCTCATTAATTCCTCTCTGACTCACTTCAAACTTATTGAATCCAGAAGTAATAACAACACACTTTTTGACACCCTCTTTGACTTCTTCCAGCTTTTTCATTACTTTAGGAACAATGAGCCCATCATGAGCTCTCATTCTTTGTCTCTTCTCATGGAACCTTACCATGAACATTCTTCTTATAGTTTCCAGCAGACAAATAATAGGCTTGTTCCTTACTTTCAATATGTGTTTATTCTATGATTCACACATATTATTGCTTGATAGATCACACTTAGAATTGGTTGATAACCCATGCTTTGACCACTGTCCTGGAGGAAGTTTATGTAACCATTCATAAGCTTCCTTGCTACTTTCATTATCTTATCATCATCCATTTCTCATAATCAACTAAGGTGTATACCTCTGAAGCTTCCCACAGAAGATACTTCAGCTTCGACCCTGGATGTTTCTTTTTGAAATTGTCATATATGTGCCTAACATAAAATCTATGTTTTGCATTAGGAAGGAGATTTTGAAACACATCAAACATGCCTTTTTGTCTATCAGAAATCCATGTGATTGCATTTCCATCCATACCAAGTGCATCCAATAGTTGATCCATGAGCCAATTCCATGTTCTTTATTTTCTATCTCCACAACAGCTCAAGCAATAGAGAAAAAGCTGTTGTTACCATCTCTTCCCATTGCACTAAGAAGTTGGCCTTTGTACGCAGTCTTCAGAAAACACCCATCTAGACCAATGAATGATCTGCAACCTTCTTTAAAACCCTTTATCACAGCCTTCAAAGTGTAGAACACCTTCACAAATCTGGTGGACTTTTTGTCTGGCTCTACTTCTCCTTTGACCCTAACAACACTCCCGGGACTAGTACTCATCACCAGCATAGCACACTCTCTGATGTAAGCATATTGTTCTTGGGCATGCCCATCAATCAACTCTAATGCCTTCCTCGTTGCCCTTGCAATTTTGTGTCTTGAACAATCAATCTCCAAATCTTTTGCAATGTGAGTTCTAAACCTAGCATACTTCCAGTCTGGATCATTTCAGAACCTGTGCATATATCTGTTTGCAAGCCATGTAGCATTAGCTTGCAGGGGCGGACGTAGGAATTTGAAAGAGAGGGGTCAATCTTAAATCTTAAAAAAGCCCAAAATTTTATTAAATAAAGTTTGAAGGGGCAAAACATAAGATTGATGAAAATTATGAAGGAAAGGGTAAAATATGATGTAAATGTATAAAGAAATTGAAATTTACAAATTTCGGAGGGGGCAAAACGTAAAATTGATGAAGAAACTTTAATAAGAATATGATATTTAACTCGGAAGCAAAATTTTCAGTGGGGACAATTGCCCCCACTCGCCCCCATGTAGGTCCGCCCCTGCTAGCTTGTCTATTGATGTCCACCTCAGCACAGTCTCTTGAATGGTCAGTCACACACACACACACACACACACACACACACATATATATATATATATATAATATATATATATATATTATATATAATATGAAGCGGATCAAAAGCCCCCCTTAGAAAACCCCCTAAAAAAACCCCTCACTCTAATCCGTAATTTAATGTTAATATTAATGTTATATTAATATTAATACTAATATTAACATTAAATAAAATTAACATTAAACTTAACATTAAAATTAATATTAACATTAACATTAACATTAATATTAACATTAACATTAACATTAATAAAAAAAATTTAAAAAAAATTAACATTAACATTAATATTAACATTAATATTAATATTAACATTAATATTACGAATTAGAGTGAGGGGGGTTTTAGGGGGTTTTCTAAGGGGGGGCTTTTGATCCGCTCCCATATATATATATATATATATATATATATATATATATATATATATAATATATATATATATATATATATATATATATATACAAATTTAATTCAATTTAAAATTTTAACTATTTTTTATAAAATTAGAAAGAAAGAAAAAAAATAATTTTATGTGCAATGCACGTGTTTTTACTAGTAAAATATAAGGGGGCTTAAAACGGCTCAAAATTGAGCAGTCTAAGTCCTATGTATATTATCATCATTTAAATAATTTAAAAAATTAATAAAAATATAACTCAATATACTCCACTGACTATTAAAAAACTTAACCAAGCATTGACTACCTAATATGAAATATTTGTAAGTAAATAGTTTTAACTCAAGTTGGTAAGGTAGGAAATATTTTCCTTGATTGTTTGAGTTCAATTCTTAAAAATGATAGTTTTTACAATAAATTTATATTTAATTATTTTTACGCACATATAATGCACGTGCACATTACTAATATTAATTTAAAAAAGCACGATGTGTTAGTCTGTTTATACTTTTGACTGAGAGTTAATCCAAATATCAATTAAATTTGGTTTAACAAACAAGAAGAAAGCCAATTAGTATTGCAGTTGCATTTCATTTGAAATCAATTTGTAGGCCAATCATAATGGACTAATCGTTTGGCTAGCCCTTAATTTTTTGTCCAAACAAAATGCTTCTATTTAATTTGGATCTAAAATGACCATTTTTTGGGACGAGCATCTTGAAAATAAAACATTAGTGCAAATACCAGTCCTTCAAATTATAAACCATACTAAATAATTTATATTTCGCACCCTGATAATGAAATTAAAAAACTCCATCGATTGGAGAAGATAGTTGCCAATATTACATGTATGACACTATCTCATAGACATTTCTAATAACAAATGTATAATGATGGTTTGTTCGTCGTTCCAATATTATTGTACAGTGAAAATAAAAATTTGGGAATTAAACCAATTTTATTTCATTTTAACAAATAATCTAACTAAAATGACAAATGTTCTTATTCGTACAAACGAAATTAGTTCATAGCATCCATCCGCACATGTGGATGCAGATAGAGTACTTACAAAGTTCATAACTCAATTACAAAGTTGATAACTCACTCCACATTTTTTTTTTTTAGTTTTGTGTAAATTGGGCTAACAAACCACGTATTTTGTACCATATCAGTGTTTAAGCCCTTGGATGTCGCATGTTCAATTGAAAATTTTGGACATATTTTTTGTTTTTGTTTTATTTTTTATGTTATACCCTCCTGAGCGTAGCTGAAACTTTTAAATCTTACGTTGAAGTCAGTGATTATGACAAGTATTTTGTACTCACCTATTTTCTTAAGCCATTAAATGAAGATTTAACCTCAAAACTTATTTTTTCCATTTTCATCTCTTTTCTAGCCTAATTTATTCTTCCTCCATTTTCATCTCTATCTAACCTAACTTCTTCCTTCTATATTTTCTTCAGATTATTTTTCTTCTTAAACCCTAGGATAGTTTGTTGCAAAAAGCTATTGAAAAATGGATGGTGGCTTGAAAGATTCGTTACAATCATGTTTGGTAATATTTTATGTTGATTTAAATTATTTTGTGTGATTTGTTTGACATAATGTGTATTTTGCCAAATGCAACTGATTGTCCATAGGTTACTCTACCTGCAAAATTCTCAATTATAAGAGCATCCACAGTGAAACACTCTAAATCATACTCCAAACCATACTCTAAACAATACTTCAAACTACTTTTGGAGTGTCCATTTGATATTGACACACAATGGTACACTCCAAATAAAAACTCCAAATTAACTTATTTTTCTCTCCCTCTTTTCCCTCCTTTTTCTTTCTGGTAAGTTTTTCCTCCTTTTTCTTTCCTGGTAAGTTTTTCCCTCCCTATTTTCCCTCCTTATTTTTGTTCCCTTTTTTTTTCCCTAACAGGAAAGAATTAATTCCCTTCTAGGAAGGATTTTTATTAAAAAAATGGAGCACAAAAGACCACCATCAGTAGAAGAATAAAGTCTACTTTACCAACTCCATTTGTTGGTCTTTTATATAGGTTGAGCACAATCTACGTATAAAAATTTCTATATATAATTCTGAGCAAAAGATGTCGATGAATGGCCAGCGAGCCCTAATTATAATATAATGTAATTTTATGATATAAAAATTTCTATAATACTGAGCAAATCCTAATTGAGCAAGCTCTCTGTCCGCTCGATTCCATGATCGGCCAACCGAAAAAAAATTTGGGTTGGAGAAATTCGAGCGGCTCGAGATCGATTCGATGCCGATGTCTTCAGCAAGAGGAGGAGATAAATACATGAAGAGAAGAGAAAGAAGAAGCAAAAGATGTAGCACAAACCTTGGAGAGGAGGCGGCCTTCAGCGAGATCCACCGGTCTTCAGCGAGATCCGATCTTCAGCGTGTAGCATATGAAGAAAAAAAATTGGATTGAAGAAAGAAGGGGAAAAGGAAAAAAGAAAGATGGAGAGGGTTTGGATCTTAATGGAAAAAGGAAAGAGAGAAGGGGAAAAAGGAAGGGGAGAAGTCTGTTCCCGAAAAAAATTCGGAGAGGAAGAGGAAAAAGAGGAGCGCAGTTTTTTTTGTGGGCCCAGGAAGTACTATAGCGGAGCCAGAAGACTCTCCAAATTTGGAGTGTTTCTTGGCTTGCTACCATTTTTCAAGTGGGACCAAGTGTCCACTGTATCCTTCAAGTGCTATAGAATTTGGCTAAAGCCAAATATAGTACTTGAAAGGACTCCCACTGTGGATGCCCTCGTTTGGTTCACGGATTCAAGGAAGTATGAAAGGAAAGTTGTTCCTTTTCTTTGTTTGGTAACCACAAACTTGGAAATCAATTTCCTTACAAGGGGAAAATTGGAGGGAATATGGTTCCACTCATGACCCATGGGATTGATTTTCCCTCCTCCTTTCCCAACATTTATTACAAAAGCTATGACAAAAGTAACCATGTGTTATTGCTTATTTTACCATTAATGTTTGTTGGTGTTTTTGCCTTTGGACTAGAAAAGATAGTCCCACGTCGGCTACACCAAATGGTGAGTATCTCAATATAATGCATTGCTTGTGTTGAGGTGTGCACATGAGGTGTAGTGGGGCACAAGTTTGTGCCATGTGGGAGTATTTTTCTAGAAGGAAAAGAATTAATTTCAACAAGGATGCAAGTTGATTTTTGTTGTGCGGACTCGGACTCGGATACGGACTCCAGGATATCTCGTGCATGCACGGGAGTGTTCGGGGGTAGGCGTGGACTGGCACACTTCTATGCTGATTGTGGGATGATCTAAATATCAAACTCTATTTTTGAGTATTTGTATTTTAGTCCCACATCGGATAGAAGAAGAGGTGAAGTCTCAACTCCACTCTATAAATAGAGCCCCTTGGCCTCCTTTGAAAGATGCACCAAGAAGAGAGTTAAGGGAGTCTGTAAAGTCCAGGAAGCCCGTTCAAGTCTCAAATATTGACTTACGAGCGTTCCAGAAGTTCTTCGTGAACTTGCTGGTTCCTGGGAGCAGATCGTGTTGGGGCGAATCTTGCTTTGAGCAACGGTGATCTTAATCACCCCAGCAAGAACCTTTCTTCTTTCTTTCTTTCTTCTTTCTTCTCTTCTTCTTCTCTTCATCGAGCTGTAACTCAGTTCTGTCCATCAGCAACTGCGATTGCGAGGAAGAACATGAGATTTATTTTCTGAACTCAGTTCTGTCCGTCAGCAACTGCGATTGCGAGGAAGAACGTGAGATTTATTTTCTGATTATTGTTGTTTTGTAATCAGATTCATATTATAGTGTTCCTCTTGGATCTCGAAAAATATCAGAAGGTAAATGTTTGTTGAACATCTGATCTCGACATCGAGTCTACCATCTTTGATCAAGCCCCGGGACTAACAATCTCAAAGCAAGATCCTTGTAGATGGAAAACTCTCGTGCTTCTCTTATCGATACCAGCTTTAACAAGTTGGAAAAATTCGACGGAGAACATTTCCAAATTTGGAAGAGGAAGTCACCCTTAATCTTCAACTTGTGGACGTAGACCATGTGTTGATTGAGGATGAACCGACGATTCCAGAAGGAGGAAATGTCGAAGCTATTGCTGCTGCACTCGTCAAGCAGAGCAAATGGAAGAGAGAAAACAGCATATGTAAACTGCTGATTCTCAATTCTATGGAAGACTCTCTTGCAGAGTCATATTCCAAGAAGGTGAAGGCCAAAGAGATCTGGGATTCTTTGTGTAAGCTATATGAAGATGATGAGAACAGGTCCAAAATCTTCATCGTCGAGAAGTACCACAAGTGGCTCTTCGAAGACGCGATGGCGATGCTACCTCAAGTGAAGGAATTCCTGAAGTTGCGCCAGAAGTTAGATGACGAGAAGATGCCCCTCGACAAGTTTGTCGTTGGAGGGATAGTCTCGAAACTTTCTGCTGGTTGGAGCAACTTCTATACTAGAATGCATCGGAAGAAGCTGGACATTAGCTTGGAAGATCTTCTACAAGAGATCCACATTGAGGACGAAATGCGATCTCAACAGAAGATGGACTCTCTGTCCAAACAACTGGCTAAGGCCAACTTGGTGCAGACAAGAGAGTTCAAGGGGAAGCAGGTGGCTTCTCATCACAAGAAGAAGGACTCCACTAAATCTAAAAGTGAACGGTCCTTCGTTCAAGCAACAGAAGTCCAAGTCCCACGTGACTTGCTTCAACTGTGACAAGAATGGCCACTACATGAGTGAATGCAAATCCAAGCCCAAACCAAAATAGCAGGTATAGCTAAACTTGGTTATTTTGATTACTTAACTTGGTTGCTATTATTGCACAGGTTGAGTTATCTAGCGTGGTAGCTGACTAGTGGTCTGACACTAGTGCATCTGACCACGTGTGCTCTCAAATGAGCTGTTCACCAAGGACGAGCCATGTTATGACGAAGGTCTCGATGGCGAACATATATCTAGCAGAAGTTTTGAAGATCGAGACAGTGGTTATTAACCACCGACAAGGACACTGGAATGCGTGTTGCACGTACCACAGATTTTTCGGCGATCTGATCTCAGAAAGTCTGTTATCTGATACAGACTTGAAAGATGGACATTTGTACTAGCCAGATGGTAATTTCTTGGCGAGGAACATGCTTCAAAAAGATATTCGGTGCTGAAGGAATGTTCAAAATTTGCTGATGGCGATGAAGTTACTTCATTGAGTGGACTGAGAGTTGTTCTATGACAGCAGACTCAAGCTGTCCTACCGGGACCTTATCTTCGGAATATGGGGGAAAGGAGGTGGAGGAGTTTAAGATCTGTGCAGATACAAGACTGTTGGGAAGCTGCTCAAACGATTGAACTAAAGTACTGATCATCTGGAGTTGGTACACTCAGATATCTGTGACTTTTATCAATTCTCCACAAAGGCCGGTTTGAAGTGTTTCTCGAAGTGCACATTCGCATGACTTCTCAAGTAGAAGGATGCAGCATTCGAGTAGTTCAGAGACTTCAGGGCTGAAGCTGAACGTTAAACCGATCTACAACTACTTAGAAAGTGATCGAGATGTAGAGTATAGGTCTCATGAATTCGCATCGTTCTACAAAGAACATGGAATCATCAATGAGACTACTGCTCCGTATTCTCCTCAATCTAACGGGATAGCGGAGAGGAAGAACAGAACGTTGACAGAAATGATGAACTCAATGCTGCTAACTGCGGGTCTTCCTAAATGCTACTGGGAGAAGCTGCATTGACGGCCACTTTTATTCTAAATAGAGTGTCGTATGCAACTTTGGACGTAACTCCTCATGAACTCTGGTTCAAAGTCAGGTCTAACTTGAATGTCATTCGAGTGTGGGGGTGTCTGGCTTATGTGAAGCTCCCAGATCTGAAGATTCAGAAGCTGGAGACAAGGACTACGAAGACGATCTTCTTGGGGTATGCCGAGAAGAGCGATGCTCGGAGATTTTTGATATTGAGTCAAATCATATCATCGAATCTCGCGATGCTGAATATTTTGAAGACAATTTGCAAGACACAAGAATACTGTTCTTACGGATAAACCGGAGAACAATAAGGGTGCACAAGAAACTAAAGTTTTCAATAAAGAAAGTCCAAGAAGATGTTGTTGTTGAAACAACGGTTGAACCAGAACTCGCTGAGCCGTCGTTAGACCTGTCAATGGATAGTCGAAAATTCGAATCCGATCCGATTTCGTATCCAAACTTTCGAATATTTTTCGAAATTTCGGATATCGGATTCGGATATCCGAATATTTTTCAGATATTATCCATTTTCGGATACGAATTCGGATATTAAGGTATTCGAATCCGTTAATATTCGATCCGACTTTAAATTGCAAATTTCGGATATCGAATTCGATATCGGATTCGGATATCCAAAATTTTATATATTATAGTATAATGTATATATAATATATAATTAATAGAGAAGATTAAAGTATTTTATTCTCAACTGACTTTTACATAAATTAATTATAATATAATTTATATATAATATTAATATATATTAATTACAATTTACAACAGAAGAAGAAAGGACTCAAATATGTAGAGAAATTGAATTTGGTTTTCGGATATTTGGATAATAACTAAATTTTTAATATTTCGGATATTCGGATAATAACTAAGTTTTTAATATTTCGGATTTCGGATATTCGAATACTAGCATTCGAATTTTTTAGCTAATCGGATCGGATATTATCCGATATCTGTTAAACTAAATGGATACGAATTCAGAGTGTCAAAAGAGATATCCGTTCGGATATCGGATCGGATTCGGATATTATAAAAAAAATTTGGATACGGATACGGATATTATTCTGTCCGTACCGATAAGCATCCGTTGACAGCCCTAGCCGTCGTCGAAGCGAGCGAGGAGGCCGAAGAACTTCGGAGATGACTTCATCACCTATCATGTGGAAGCAGATCTGCTTACCTATGATGAGGCGATGAAGACCAGAGATGATGTTTTCTGGAAGGAGGCGATTGACAATGAAATTGATTTCATCACCTCAAATAACACTTGGGTGTTGGTTGATCTTCCTGAAGGAGCAAAACCCATCGAATGCAAATGGATCTTCAAGAAGAAGATGAAAGCAGATGGAACTATTGACAAGTTCAAGGCCAGGTTAGTGGCCAAGGGGTTTTCTCAGAAGCAGGGGATCGACTACTTTGACACGTATGCTCCAGTAGCCCGGATGACCACCATCAGAATGTTGATTGCTCTCGCAGCGATACATAATATGGTGATACATCAAATGGATGTGAAAACGGCATTCCTGAATGGCGAGCTGACCGAAGAGATCTACATACAACAACCAGAAGGTTTTGTCATCAAAGGTCTTGAAGACAAAGTCTGCAAGTTGCTGAAATCTCTGTACGGTTTAAAGCAAGCTCACAAAATGTGGCTTGAGAAGTTTGACAAAGTCATAAGGTCAAATGGCTACAAGGTCAGTGAATCAGACAAGTGTGTCTATACGAAGTTTGCTGACGGAAGATGAGTCATCGTTTGTCTATACGTGGACGACATGCTAATCCTAGGTACGGGTATAAGCTGTGTCACGGAGACAAAGAAGTTCCTCTCGACGAAGTTCAGTATGAAGGACTTGGAGGATGCTGATGTTATCTTGGGACTCAAGATCATCCGGACAGACACTGGACTAGCGCTATCACAGTCTCATTATGTTGAGAAGATGATCACTCGTTACGGATATCAGGATCTTCAGGGATCGATACGCCGTACAAGTGTGATATAAAACTGAAGCCTAATTCAAGGGAAAGCGTCAGGCAGCTGGAGTATACAAGCGTAATCGGGAGTTTGATGTATGCTACTACTGCCACAAGGCCTGACATAGCTTTCGCTGTGGGAATGCTGAGTCATTTCACGAGCAACCCAGGCATTGAGCACTGGAAAGCTGTGAAATGGGTTATGAGATATCTCAAGAAGACTCAGACATATGCACTGCACTACAGTGGAGATCCGCCGGTAGTGGAAGGCTTCAGTGATGCCAGTTGGTGCTCAGAAGTGGAGAGCGAGAGGTCCACAGGTGGATACATTTTCACAATGGGTGGAGCTTCTATATCGTGGAAATCGAAGAAGCAGACTATGCTCTCGCGGTCATCCATGAAATCTGAGTTCTTTGTACTTGATACCGCAGCGGAGGAAGCATAATGGCTTTGGGAGCTCATGTATGATCTTCCAGTGGTTGGGGCATAAATACCGGGGATACCGATATATTGCGACAACCAGGCGACTGCGGCGGTGGCATCAAATGACCTCTTCAACGAAAAGAAGAGGACTGTGCGGTTGAAGCACAGAACAATACACGATCTCATCAAGAGGGATGTTATTACATGATTGATGTTCGGAGTCAGGAGAACCTGGCGGATCCGTTCACCAAGGGCCTCAAGCGCCAGCTGGTCGATGACACATCTTGTAAAATAGGCTTGAATGCATTCTGATATTGTGTTATTACAATCCTACTATAAAGTTTTATGCTATTAGTTCAAAGAGAAATCTACTAGGTATCTAGCTTTTGGTTCAAGGAAGGACTATTAACCAGAAGAATATCAGGAACGGTGGGTACTTGTCCTCTGTGACATGGAGATGTTACGGACCTACAACCACTGTTGTCTACTGTTATTTTCTGCGAAAAACGGATCCTGTGGGAAGGTTGGCTTAAATGCCTTAATGAGTTCTCAGGCAGAGTGAATGCCTGGAGTGCTTTACATGAAGCACGGTAGTGCAGCACTACAAGGAGTGTAACTCCATGCTACAGTGGGGTGACTCCACCATGAGGTTCCCAGGTAGGGGTAATGCCTCGGCTTTACAAGACAAATCACAGCGGAGTAGCACCGCAAATAGGCAGGTAGCCTAATGCTGTATGATAATCGTAATAAAGAGAGGTAGACAACACTACAAAGAGGACGATGTCCTCATGTTACAGTGGCATGACACCACGAAGAGGTACCAGGTAGGGTAAAGCCTCGGCTTTGTGAGCCATGTCATAGCGGCGTAACACCGCACGAAAGCGCAAGGCTTCATGCTGGGTAGTTTGGCACTACAAAGAGGCTTGTGACCTCATGCTACAGTAGTATGACACTACGATGAGGTACCCAGGTGGGGTAAAGCCTCGGCTTTAAGCCATGTCATAGCGGCGTAGCACCGCAAAGAAGCACAATGCTTCATGCCATGACTCTTTATAAAGAACTCACCTATAGTGTATGGAGAGATATCAGACCGTCTCTTGAGGGTAAACTTGTAGACGCCCAAATTATACACTGAAACCAGGCTGGCACAAGGTCTTTAATGTGCAGCCAGAAGCACAGTTGATGTCATTATGTGAGTAGGAAGAATTACAGTTATGGTGCAGAATTCAAGGCTTAGTCCATTCTTTTCATGCTGTTATTTAACCTATGCGGGAAGATTCAAGTCGTAGCGACATCTCTCCTAATGCATGATGGACAGTCACTGTGGGGAACGCTCAACCCATATTGAGATATGTGGAGGATTGTTGGTGTTTTTGTCTTTGGACTAGAAAAGATAGTCCCACATCGGCTACACCAAATGGTGAGTATCTCAATATAATGCATTGCTTGTGTTGAGGTGTGCACATGAGGTGTAGTGGGGCACAAGTTTGTACCATGTGGGAGTATTTTTCTAGAAGGAAAAAGGATTAATTCCAACAAGGATGCAAGTTGATTTTTGTTGTGCGGACTCGGACTCGGATACGGACTCCAGGATATCTCGTGCATGCACGGGAGTGTTCGGGGGGTAGGCGTGGACTGGCACACTTCTATGCTGATTGTGGGATAATCTAAAATATCAAACTCTATTTTGAGTATTGGTATTTTAGTCCCACATCGGATAGAAGAAGAGGTGAAGTCTCAACTCCACTCTATAATAGAGCCCCTTGGCCTCCTTTGAAAGATTCACCAAGAAGAAAGTTAAGGGAGTCTGTAAAGTCCAGGAAGCCCGTTCAAGTCTCAAATATTGACTTACGAGCGTTCCAGAAGTTCTTCGTGAACTTGCTGGTTCCTGGGAGCAGATCGTGTTGGGGCGAATCTTGCTTTGAGCAACGGTGATCTTAATCACCCCAGCAAGAACCTTTCTTCTTTCTTCTCTTCTTCTCCTTCATCTGAGTTGTAACTCAGTTCTGTCCATCAGCAACTGCGATTGCGAGGAAGAACATGAGATTTATTTTCTGAACTCAGTTCTGTCCGTCAGCAACTGCGATTGCGAGGAAGAACGTGAGATTTATTTTCTGATTATTGTTGCTTTTGTAATCAGATTCATATTATAGTGTTCCTCTTGGATCTCGAGAAATATCAGAAGGTAAACGTTTGTTGAACCTCTGATCTCGACATCGAGTCTACCATCTTTGATCAAGCCCCGGGACTAACAATGTTGTTTTTCATAATGTTATTTTTATTTTATATGTAAGGATATTATTGGAACATTGCTATATTTTTGCTTTTCTTTCCTACACCAACCAAACAAGGGAAAGGAAATGTGACAGTAATCCTACTTTTCCATTCCCAGGAAAATACAAAGGAATGCATTTTCTTTCCGTGAACCAAACGAGGCCTAAGGGCTTAAGGTTGCTTTCGGTTTCCAAGCATAATCCCAACAAGAAGGATCTAAAGTATCGGTCCTGATTTTTATTAGCTTGAAGAAAGGAGAAGCTCATGACTCAGTTGAGTCGTTTTTTATCGAAATCAATGTTGGACACATGTTGGTTTCAACTGTGGATTGGTTGGTCATTGTGTGAAAATGTGTCAATAGAAGAAAATTTTCTTGTTATAGACCTTTAAATATCCGATTCAAAAGTTTCATTACAAGGCATGTGAAATAGTCTCGAAAGGTTATATTTGAAAGGAAAAAAAGAAGAAGAAGGTAAGATCCAACCTTTCTAATTGAACATTTCATGAACACTAAGGCCATCTCCATTTGGAGTTTATATCTTTCATATCTCTATGGTAGAAAACTATTTTAGAAAAAACATTTTTCCAACCATGATCTATTCCAAATTCTATCCTATGTGGTGGTGATGTAGGATGAAGGGTTTCTAAACTCTCATACAAATTATCAATCTCCCATACTAATTAATATTGGATAACACATCAATTGATCATTTTAGTTGTTGCTATATATGGTAGAAATGGAGAACCATTTCAGAGTATTTTTTATATTGCAATTTAAATTTTTATATACAAAGTCTACAAAATAAAAGATAGAAACTCTACCAACGAGGATTTTTTTCTTTCTTCTTAGGGGCTGTTTGGTTGGAAGGATTTGGGACTGGATTTGCCCAAAATCTGGATTTTGGGGTTGGATGTGCAAATGAATCGTTTGGTTGGCAGGAGGGAGAAAAATGAATTTTGTATTGGGTTCAGTGTGCAATTCCTGTCCCCTGCTTTTAAGAGCACTCCCACATCCTCTTCTCTCCCTTGGATGTGGAGGAATAAATCCAGCCAACATCGCCTCTTTGATGTGCCAGTCCGACCGCCACCTCTCCGGCGACCTGCTCCTCGCTCTCCAGAGCATGAGGAACACCACGTGCCTCCTCCGGCCGCCCGAGAACGTGACGACGCCATGCGTCTTTGCCGTCGACGTCTCTGCGCCTTTGTCGTCGACGCCTCTGCGTCCTTTCTGCCGACCCTTGCGGCGACCTCTCCGCGTGGAGTGTCGCGAACGACACCCCGTGCTCGTGGCCCCACGTGTAGTTCGACACGGCCAGCTCCCGCTTTGTCCATCTGTGCCTCGACTCGCTCTCGCTCTCCGACCCTCCCCCTCTTCTACGGCCTCGACCAGTTGTCTTCGCACGAGTCGCTCTCCCTCTCCGAGAACAACCTCTTGGGACCTCTCCTTCCTACCCCGCCTCAAGGTTGTCGACGTGCAGCCTTCCTTCTCTTTGTTCACCGACAACTGGCTCTCCGATACCCCGGACTTCAAAGCTCATATGGTCGCTCTCGAGGTTGAGAGCTCTCGACATGTCTGACAAAACACTCTCTTTGGTCTCGTTGCGGAGGGGGTCCAAAATTCAGACTCAATTTTCTTTTGATTTATGCAAAAAAAAAAAATTTGGATTAAGTTCAAATCCAAGACTCAAATTCAACTGAAGCAAACAAGGTTTCTTTAAATCCAAATTATGGATTTGGTCCAAAATTCAGAATTTGGAAAAGCAAATCCAAATCTTTCCACACTTACAGTTTTTCAAACATATCCTTAGGGGATGTTTGGTACGCGCTATTTTTTTATTTCCAGAAAAATTTAAGGTACGAATCTATGACTATCATATTTTTTCAGGCTACAGAAAAATTATTCCCGAAAATTTAGAAAATCTGGATAAATAATTTTAACCCACAAACCATGGGAATCCTATCCCTTGAGAATATGTGGATATTTTTTTGGCTTAATTGCACTTTGATACCCTCAACTATTCCCGTTTTTCAACTTCAAACCCTAAACTTTTTTACTCAACAACTTAATACCGCAACTATTATTTTTTTTCAACTTAATACCTAAAATTTTAAAAATTCCGAAAATGTCCTTATCCCTTCCTTCTCCCCTCCCCCCCTCCCCCACTCCGGCCACCCCCTTCTCCCGCACAGCCCCAACCCCCTCTCTCCCGCCCCGCCCCCCCTCCGGCCACCCCCTCTCCTGCTTCCGACCACACCCCCCTCCCGCTTTCGGCCGCCTCCCCCAGCCCCCCCTCCTCCCACGCTGCCGTGCCCTAGGGGGAGAGGCGGGGGCGGGTAGCCGGAGCGGGGAGGGAGGGGGGGGGGGGTGGACGGAAGCGGAAGGGGTAGGAGGCGGCCGGAAGCGGGAGGGGAGAGGGGGGGGGGGGGGGGGGTGTGGCCGGAAGCGGAAAGGGGAGGGGGGTGGGGGGTAATTTTCAAGTTTGACCATGGGTATTTTCGTCCAATTTTTTTTCGGGTATCAGCTTGTTACAAAAAAAAAGTTTAGGGTATCAAGTTGAAAAACAAGAATAGTTGAGGGTATCAAAGTGCAATTATGCCTATTTTTTTACTAGGAATTTTTTTTTGCTTTAGTTTTATTAATTTTTTGATCATTTTTGAACATATTTTTCTTTCATTTTAATCGTTTTTGTCATTTTTTTTCATTTTTTGTTTTTTGTTTTTGATCATTCTTTCCTTTTTTTTTTGTCGTTTTTCAGTCCAGCTTTCCTTTTGGTCGTTTTTTAGTTTTTTTTCGCCTTTGTGTCCTTTTGTTGTTCTTTTTTCTCTTTTGTCATTTGTGTCGCTTTTTTTATCGTTGTTTTGGGGTGGGGGGTAATTTTCAAGTTTGACCATGGGTATTTTCGTCCAATTTTTTTTTCGGGTATCAACTTGTTACAAAAAAAAAGTTTAGGGTATCAAGTTGAAAAACAAGAATAGTTGAGGGTATCAAAGTGCAATTATGCCTATTTTTTTACTAGGAAATTTTTTTTTGTTTTAGTTTTATTAATTTTTTGATCATTTTTGAACATATTTTTCTTTCATTTTTAATCGTTTTAGTCATTTTTTTTCGTTTTTCGTTTTTTGTTTTTGATCATTCTTTCCTTTTTTTGTCGTTTTCAGTCCAGCTTTCCTTTTGGTCGTTTTTTGGTTTTTTTTCGCCTTTTTGTCATTTTTGTCCTTTTGTTGTTCTTTTTTCTCTTTTGTCATTTGTGTCGCTTTTTTTTTATCGTTGTTTTGTCGTTTTTGATCTTCTTAATCAGTTTTGGTCAAAATTTTCCTTTTTGGTCCATTTTTGGTCTTTTCTCTCTTTTTTTCATTTTCTGATCGTTTTTCTCGTAATTTGGCCTTTTTTTTCTTTTCGTTTTCTGGGTCTTTTTTTGGTTTTTTTTTTTGTCATTTTGTCGCTTTTTTATTTTTTTTTAAATTTTTAATCAAATTTTTTTTGTCCCTTTTTGGTTCTTTTGGGTCTTTTTATCGTTTTTTGTATTTTTGTCGTTTTTTGTTCCTTTTAATCATTTTTTGTCTTTTTTGTTCTCGTCGTTTTCGTTTTTGATCTTTTGTCGTTTTTTTTGTCGTTTTTGTCGTTTGTCTTTTTTTAGTTTTTGGTGTTTTTGATCGTTTTATCATTTCTTTCATTTTGGTCGTTTCATTGTTTTTGATCATTTTTTTCATTTGTTTTGATTATTTTTGCAATTTTCTTTTTATATTTTTTCTTTTTCGTTCTTTTTTTTCGGTTTTTATGCTTTTATGTTTTTTTGTGTTATTGTGTTTTTTCTTTTATTTTCATTTTTCATTTTATTTTTTCAGAATATTTATATAGTTATCAAACATGAAAACATAATTTTAAATTTGATGTTCGAAAATATATAATTTCTGGTTATATAATATTCTGCCTGCCAAACGTTTCCTTTTAAGCCTTGTTTGGTTCGCGGAATGGAAGGAAAATGAAATCAATTCCTTGTCATTTCTTTTTCTTTGGAAAATTATAATTTTTATTATTTTTTTTCCAATATTTGGAAATGTCAAGGAATTTGGAAATGAAAGTGAATACTTCAATGTGGAAAAGTAATTTCTCGCTTGGATGGATGAAATCATTTTCTTTCCTAATTTTTCTTATATTAAAAAGGGTTTTTTGAGCAAATAACCCTGTCAATAACTTGTATTTGAGTGGTAACCCCACTTTTTTTATAATTTAGGAAATAACCCTGTTTTGGACGGAATGATAACATCCGTTAAAGTTAATACATATATTAACAAATATTTTGTTAACAGAATGTTAACATCCGTCCAAAACAGGGTTATTTCCTAAATTATAAATAAAGTGGGGTTACTACTCAAATACAAGTTATTGACAGGGTTATTTGCTCAAAAAAACCCTATTAAAAATTACTTTTTTTTCTCCTTAATTCCTTTGATACCTAAATATAGAAAATAATTAAATTTTTTTTCCAACCGATGATTTTGCGAACCAAACGAGACCTATACTTATAGTAGTACAATGAATAGAAACCATTGGAGATGGCCTAATCTACTACATCCAGGGTCGAAATGCTAATTAGCCCTTGTAAATTTGGGGCTACTAATAATAAAATAGAAAACAAAAAGGTTTATAGAGATAAAAGGCACATATCAGAAAAACCCTAACCCTAACTCTAAACGGAAGCATCCATGGGGAAGCGGATGAGAAAAGGAGTCCGTTCCTCCCCCTCCCCCTCTGCCTCTGCAAACATCAAATCGATCGCGCGCGACATCGAGTCCCTTGGCCTCGCCTCCTCCCTCGACGCCGACGCCGTCACCTCCCAGCTCCGCTCCCACTTCCAGCGCTCCTACCTCCGCCACAAGGTCCGCACCCTCACCTTCTCCGTCGACAAAGCCCTCCGCTTCCTCCGCACCAGCACCAGCAACACCCCCTCCTCCGTCACCACCTCCACCTCCTCCGACAGCGACGATGTCGGGGGGACTCCCGCCCGCAAGCGGCCCAACCGATCCGATCCCTCCGAGCAGCGCCTTCTCCGCGCCGAGTCCCAACACATCCGCTCCCGCAGTCGCATCAATCGCGACCCTTCGGAATCCTCCGACTCCGATGACTCGACATCGACTTCAAAGTCGGAAGATGCCGACTTCGAGGCGAAGCTCGACCCCGAGTTCGACGTCACGAGCTCCTTGCTACGGGAGAAGTACGCCAAGCTGAGGGCGGCTGCGCCGGTCCCGGCTCGAGAGGAGAGGAACGTGGAGATCGAGGCTGCTGTTGGGAAAAAGAAGAGGACTTTTGGGTCGCCGGAGAAGGAGGCGGCGGTCAAGGGGGATGTGGCGGTGGGGAGGGAGGGGCCGAGGTTTCGGGACCTCGGCGGGATGAAGTCGGTCATAGAGGAGCTGATGATGGAGGTGATCGTGCCGCTCTGCCACCCCCAGCTGCCGAGGTGGCTCGGGGTGAGGCCAATGGCGGGGATCTTGTTGCACGGGCCTCCTGGTTGCGGCAAGACGAAGCTTGCACATGCGATTGCTAACGAGACTGGTGTGCCCTTCTACAAGATATCGGCTACCGAGGTTGTTTCGGGTGTTTCTGGTAAATATCAAGCACCTAGGGTTTTTTTTTTTCCCCCTTTTTTAATTTGAATAATCAATGTGTGACTAAATTTTACTTGTAAAAGCTAGTATAGGGTTTTATTGCTTTTACTTTAATTTATGTAAACACATAGACGACAGTCCAATTAAAAAATATAACCATCGGATACATCAATTTCCAACAATTTTCCCACACAAGGGGTAAAATTGTAATTTGTTAAAGAGATATCTCGGCATCATAACATATTAAATGTCAAGATAGGTGTCTTTCAACTCGAACGTATACCCTGTGTAACTAAGTCCTGTTCCCAGGCCTATAGTCAATCTATCCACCTTCGAAACTTTTGCCCGTGACTCGATCATTTTTACGTATTCTAATTGTTGGAAATTGTTTTTTTCGGTGAATTTTTGAACATGAATTAAAGGAAAGGGATAAAACCCCATGTTAACTTTTACATATAAAGTTCAGTCCCATATCAGTTATGAGAAAGAATTTAGGCCTTATATGAAGTCCTTCTCATAGCTCTTATATATATATATATATATATATATATATATATATATATATATATATACACACACGAAGAAGTTAATTTTATTAAGAACTTCAAAAAATGCTTACAAGCATTGATCCCAAGCTAAAAACTCTACAACATTTACATAGGATCAAGCAAGCATATATCAGCTTCTATATTTCTCTGAACAACATACGAACTTAGGTCGAGCCCCTCGAAAATGTGTCGATTTCTCTCCCGCCACCTCTTTCTGTGTGTGTGTGTGTGTAAGCATGTATTTGTTAGTAACTAGGTTCCAAAATGTTTTAAGAAGGATTAATTGCCACAAGATGTTGGTTCTCATATCTCAATTATGTTTGGCACCATCATGGACATGCCAAAATCACTTTCAAATATGTTATGGGCCCCTCTGGAGCCTTGGCATGGGTGAACCATATCTGATAGGAGTTGTAGGACTGTAGAATTATTGCGTCCAATATTGTCGAATATGGATACGGTCCTTCCGAGGAGTATCTGTGCAACATATGTTCTGACCTATCAAACTGTGAAACTTATTACTGTTCTTTGTCGATGATTCTGAATTGTAGTGAAGGATATTTGCTTGAACTGCTTATTATTATTTTGTTCCCTGTAAGATTCTTTTTTGTGCTCCATAACAATGCTAAAAATAATTTATTGTTTGAATTTAATGTATTACCTGTATGATCCCCTCCTACCTAAAGTACAAAAAGTTTGTTGGTGACTGAAGTGCTGTATGTTGCATAATTGTTTTGCCAGGTGCATCTGAGGAAAATATACGGGACCTTTTCAAAAAGGCATACAGGAGTGCTCCATCGATTGTATTCATTGATGAGATAGATGCCATCGCATCCAAAAGGGAAAACTTGCAAAGGGAGATGGAACGGCGGATAGTTACACAACTTATGACTTGCATGGACGAATCACACCAAACGCTTAGACCAGAAGATGCCAATTCTGAGTCAGAAACATCTGATAAAAAACCTGGTTATGTTCTTGTTATTGGAGCAACAAATAGGCCGGACGCGGTGGATCAAGCTTTGAGGAGGCCGGGGCGATTTGACCGGGAGATTGCTTTGGGTGTTCCTGATGAAAATGGACGGTTGGAAATCCTGTCAGTGCTTACGAAGAACCTCAGACTGGAGGGCGAGTTTGATCTAATGAAAATAGCTAGGTCTACACCAGGTTTCGTGGGAGCTGATTTGGCAGCATTGGTGAATAAAGCAGGAAATCTTGCAATGAAGAGAATAATGGACAGGAGGAAGTCTGATATTTCTCAGAAACTTCATGGGGAGAAGGTTGAGGACTGGTGGAGGCAACCGTGGTCTCCAGAGGAAATAGATAGTCTGAGCATGATCATGGCTGACTTCGAGGTAACACTTCTTTATTGCTTTCTTTATTCTGAAGTTTCTATATATGGGATGATTGGGATCTCTCATACAAAGTGTCTTGTACACACATGAAAGAGCAGTCAGCTCAATTTAAGATTTTATTTTGACGTCAACATTTTCTTTCTATTGCCAGTTTGACTATAGTTATATATTAGGATCAAAAACTATATGTTGTACAATATGTACTATGTGTTATTACATAATTTGAGCAAGACAGGTGAAACCTTTTCTTTATGTTACTAGATTACTGTATTATTGAAAAAAATCTGTATGATTGACAGTATGCTATTGTCCTAGACCATGTTACTAAGTGCCAAAGGAGAGGACAGACTTACTGCCATCCAAGTTATATTCAGCATAATTGATCCTCACTTTATAGACTTGTCATCCTGAATGATGACCGTAACTTAACACATCACCTCTTACCAAATTAAAGTTTGTCCAAATTGGGAATTCAATCCCTACATTCTCAAAAGCAGTTCATTTAATGGAAACTAATTGATGTGGTTAAAGATTAAAGAGCCCCATAGGGGCACCGAGAACTAGATTTTCAGATGCTCTTACTCATGTCACATGTGTCCACTTATCATTCGGTTTGATGCGCACCGTAATGGCACATGATATTTTGGTCTTCTTTTAGCGACCCAAGTCTGCCCTACTTCGTGACTAGAGCTTTCAATGATCCATGTCCCATGGTAGTCAAAGGCGTGCCTTGCAGAAAGGCACAACAGTTGTGCCTTGCCCCTCACTAGGCGAGGCCCCTTTCTCCGGGCGCACTCATGGCGCGACTAAGGCACGCCTTTCAGCAAGGTGCAACCAAGAAAAGGCACGCCTTATGGTTTTTTTATATACATACAAAACATTTTGAGGCATGAAAATAATCCTTATCTCATACAAGTGGGAGAGAGAGAGAGTCATTTCCACGGTTGCTAAAGTTAGTTACAATTGAACTAGATAAAAACGTGGTAGGAAGAATACAACTCTTGTTAATTCAGTTGATTACTACTGTTGTTACTGCTATGCTAGTTCAGTCCGTTATGTTTTAACATATTTTTGTTGGTTTTAATGTTATTTGGTTTTATTTCTTATATTACTAATTTATTTATTTATTTATGTATATTTTTATTACTTATTATTTTTGCGTCTCACTTCGCTCAGACGCACGCCTTGCGTCTCGGACGATATGGATCCTTTGCGCCTCAAGTGCGCCTTGCGCCTTTGACTACTTTGCCATGTCCTTGCCAAGCAAATACCATAATCTAGATGTAGAAGATATATCATATACATGAGTGCGAGAGGAATAATGAAACTATGAAAGTTAACATGTCAAGCATATCACCTAATTTTATCTCAGTTGTTAGTTTCAGTTAGTGTTGGCTGCTAGAGTATGGTGTACTCTGTAGTAGCTTGAGAATGTGATGCAATTCTGAAACATCTTTGCTTGGTTTTATTGTTTTTGCTACTAATGAATTTGAAGACCACTTGGTGTTTATATCCAGTACTTGACTACTTGCATATAATTTCAGAGAAAGGGTTAGACTAGTATTATGATTGTAGATAACATCTTTTTAATGCATTACCAATTTGCCATAGGAAAGAAGAATAGCTACCATCGATCATCCTTCTTCTGATCTTCCTCGCGGACATGACTGAACAATGTTAATGCTGACAAATTATTGTGGCTTCTGACTTTCTTATTTTCATTAGTATGCATATTTTTCGTAATCCAGCTTTGCTCTATTTCCCCAAAGTACTTTGTTCACTGTCCTTGCTAGTGACTTCCCATCTTCCACTGGCACATATCTTTAATGTTTCATATCTGCATGCTTTGGTTACTTTTAATGTTTCATAGGTGCATGCTCTTCAAATTAGTTGCCCATAATTGTATTTTCTTCAAAACAGCGGCTTGAGTGGGCAGTAGTCGTTCTGAACCCTTTGTTCATTGTTTTTCTATCTTGTAGAAGTAAACCTCTAGGTTCTTTCTGAGCACATACAGAATGTGACCAATTTTAACTCCATACTGATTTGAGGATTGGACCCTGTTTGCCCAATTTGGGTCCTGGTGACAGGTCCAAGTGGCAGCCCTAATTTCAATCGTATAAGTTTGTCCTTATCTGTAGTCTTATATGTTAGTTGATACTCATAATAAATCTAGTGCGTAGCTATATTTAATTGATCTTCCAAAATTTGTTGTTAGATTTGGTTTCTAAACTGCTGAAATAATGTAGATTAAGTCCACACTGTAAATTAGTAAGTCTCTAACTATCAAGTATTTGTTAAGTGCATATATACTGAAAAACAAATTTAAGGTGGATCCATATTATAACACATGGTTACAATTGAGTGTATTAATGCATGTTATAATTCTTCACATATTCTTATATATACAATACATAAAGAGCTTTTAAGTATCAATTTGTTTTCTGTGTTTATGCTTTGTTTAATTACATACTGTTAGCGGTCAGGAGGTATAAGATAGCTGCTAGAACGAGGAATAGGCCGAAATGAACCTGGATTGAATCCATAGATGCTTTGTTTAATTACATACCATTAGCAGTTAGGAACAATGTTCTAAATTTTGCTACGCGGAGACGGTGCGCCAAGGGCCCGCCTAGCCCCTAGGGTGCCTAGGCGCCGAACTGTTTTTATTTATTACACACACGACACACACATATATATGTGTGTGTCATATATAAACAAAACTTGCTCTTGAGAAGTTGGTTAGCTAGGTGGGTTTAAGAATGCAGGTGGGAGTGGGGAGGTCCACTGTTTGAGTGTACAAGTCTATTTCAATTTTTTTTCCTCTCCTCCTCTCCTATCAGTTCCTTTCCTCCTTTTCCTTTTCCTTTTCCTTTTCCTTTTCCTTCTTTTCCTTTTCCTCTCTCCTCCCTCCTCTCCTCTCTCCTCTCCCCTCCCCTCTCCTCCCCTCCCCTCCCCGCTCCACTACCGCCTCCACCACCACCACCACCACATCACCACCGCCTCCACCACCACCAAATCACCGCAGCCTCCACCACCACCACATCACCACCGCCTCCACCACGGCACCAACACCACCACGGCACCACCACTACGACGACCACCACCGCCGTCAGCAGCAGCAACACCACCATCACTAGAGCCACCACCACTGGTCCACCGCCGTAAGTTTTTTTTTTGATTTTTTGATTTTTTGATTTTTTTGATTTTTTGATTTTGGGCCGCCTAGGGCCGCCTAGGGGATCCTAGGCCCGCCCAGCGCCTAGACAGGCTGCCTAGGCCGAGTTTTAGAACACTGGTTAGGAGATATAAGATAGTTAGCTGCTAGAACTAGGGGTAAACCAAAATGAACATGGATTGAATCCGTAGAGAAGGTCATGGTTTTTGTTAGTGTTACATAGGACATGGCCCTTAAAATGTTGAATGGAAGACAAGGATTCAAACAGCTGAACCAAAATTAAGGCTATAATGTTGTTGTACTTACTCTTAGCGGTACCGCATACATATATGTTTGGACCCGGGACCCGATTTACTGAAGTGGATTGTGACCCGGCCACCCTGCCTTGGACAGCTATGGTCAAGTTCTGAAAGTAGACCCAGAAGTCAAGAACATGTAGTTTCGAGGTCCACATAAATTATATCTGACCAAAACTAACCCCAATCCAAACGTTTGAAGGTAGGTTATGAGAATTATGAGATTCACTAGTATTTTTGTAATATAACGTAGTGAAATATGTGGACCGTCTGATAGCAGCTCAATATACATACTATTTGAAATATTGAGGCTTGCTGTTCTGATTACCGCAGAATCAACAAAATTCCAAATGCAACAATGAAGTTTTATGGCAGATAGTACTGGAAGAAGATTTGGTTAGGTCATCTTGAATGACAAGCATCTATAGAGAGCAGTTGAAAGAGAACAGGGCTTTAATTGGAAATTGGTATATGTGCAGAAGTAGATCACTGATAAATCTCTTCCTACCTCTGTGTTTCTCAAAGTTGTTTCCTGTTTCCTGCTCATAGACATATACATAGAATCTTTTGTTGTCTCCAGTTCTCAAATTTCTGCACATGTTTGCACCTTAAAAACAGCATTTAAATTATTTATCAACCATCAATGTGGATGGATATCTTTACTGCTCTATGACCCCTAGTGCCTAACTGGACAAGAAGAAAATAAGATATTATCTGGACCTTTTCGTCTTATAGGCCAATATGTGAATTCTTAAATATCTTTGGTATGCTGATGCCTACACCCGTTGGACTGCGCCCAAGGAAAATATAGAGAAGGTGATAATCTGGATCTGGATTGCGCCTTGATGCTATTGCTAGTTTATCTTGGCCTAGTTAATGATGAGGATATATAATATTTAAAACAAGTTGCATCTTGGCAAGTGACAATATGGATATGTCAGTGCCTACTTCTCTTGAAGCAATTGTACTGAAGTTATAGTAGTATAGTTTTGCAATTTTTTTGCGGCGCTTGTTATATTACCTTCATTAATCTCGTAAACAACAGAGCTGAATCCGAACCCTTCATGATTGCATGTAAACATAAACTAATTGGCAGTGTATATGTGTATGTTTTTACTAGTGATGGTTATATTAGCTATCTCCATAATGGAAGAAATGATGTAACCAGCAGCGCTGGCTGCTGAGATCAAACCCTTCCTCCCTGATTGCATGTAAATGTTTCCTGATTGCATGTAAATGTAAAATTCCAGTAACACTTAGACACATGCAACCACATGTGATCACATTTCTTGTTATAAAGTATAAGGTTGTGCCTTCTCTTTGATTATTTTTAGTGTTTATACATCAAATACTTTGATCATTGAGCGATCTTATTATATAACTGATTCAGTATGCATTCATTTCTTGTATAATAATATCATAAATCTTGTTCTCTTCCTTAAATGAGGTTTGAAATTGAAGTTGCATTCTTTATTTTGTCTTCCTCAGGAAGCAATTAAAATGGTCCAGCCTTCTTCCAGGAGAGAAGGATTTTCCTCAATACCTAGCACTAAGTGGGAGGATGTTGGTGGTCTGAAGTCATTGCGGAAAGAGTTTGACCGCTATATTGTTCAGCGCATAAAGAATCCCGAGGATTATGAGGTAAATTTATTTTCAAGTTTTTTGTGCATGGGCAGCCTGAGCAGATTTACAGTATTAAGCTTTGTCCTTCCCTTTTTACTTTATTTAAATATATATTTATTTTTTATTTTCACCCATTAAATGAGTTCTCTATCAAGGGAAACTCAGAATGTAATGTTATACCTCATGCACAGTGTAATTTTACCACATGTTATTGTTTTGTAGACAATCTTTTTGATATCTCACTGGAGTTGGAAATGTTTCCAAGTATGCAACTAAAAATCATCGCTTCATGTCTCGTGCTTGCATTTGTCAGTTGAATCTTAGTTTCCACCAGAAGGTTTATATGAATGTTAGTGGCAGTCCATATTCTTTTTCTCGATTATAGATTTGAAGGAATAAGTATTCCCTATGAGAGCGAGATAATGTTCTTGTAGTTATATGAAATTATTTGAGTCTCTTATGGGAAACTATTCTTCGAACTCTTCTTAATAGCATTTGTAGATATATATTAAGTTCCCTCAATCCCTCCAGAAGCATCGTTACATTGCATGTGTAACAAAAATGAAAATGTTGCATGTGACATTCACGCTTTAGCATCAACGATGCTGATATCTTGAGTAGTTCAAGACATCGAGAACTAGGGTAGGCCTAAATGGACTTAGATTGCGAATGTAAAAAAGGACATGGTTTTTGCTAATGTTACAATGGATGTGGCCCTCAACAGAGCTGAATGGAAGAAAAATATTCAAATAGCTGACCCAAAAATTTGGGATACAGGCTTTGTTGTTAGAGTAAGTGCTGCCACAACCCCACCCCGCCCCAACAAGCATTCATGGGTTCTGGCTAAGAACACAGAGTGGCCCTTCCAAGCACTTGACATTGTAGGTGGGTTGTGGCCCCAATACTGGGTGTCACTCCTAGCACTGCTCAGGTTGTTGCTGGATGCTCCTTTGATTCAATAAGCTATTGTTGTCTCGGATAAATGAGAGAGTGAACAAATGAAATAGAAGGAATCAAGATCATAAGAAGCTAGAAAATAACCAACAACAACTAGAGATAGCATTATTGCATTTTTTTTTTGGGTTATCCATATTATCTAAGATTTGGTAACATTAGCAACTCTATAACCTTTTTTACCGTCTCAATCCATCTTCGTCTGATCTACCTCTATTTCTAGCAGATCCTTTAGTTAACATCTTATCACCTTTTGAAGTTGCTTTTTTGTCCTAGTCAGGCCAGTCTTCTGCTGTGCATCAGCCTATAACGTAAGTAGGTGTAATTCCTCTTTTTGCTAGTATGGTCGTGGTTTCCTTACAAGATATAAAATGTCTCTTGATCTATGTTGTCTTAAGCGTGAGGCGAGGCGAGGCTGTCACCTCGCTTAAGGGTGCTTAGTTAGCGCCTTACTGTTTTTTTGCTCCTACATGTATACTCTATATACACATAAATTTCAATATTTTCCATACAATCCTACTAGTATATGCATGAATAACAATACCAATTATCAATCAAGCAAAGTACAATATAAATACTAGAATCAAAATGCAAACAACAAGCCACCCAATGCATACATACTACATAGTCATCAAAATTCGATCAAATGTAAATGTCATATTCGTCCTGGTTAAGCCATGTCTGATTTCAGTTTTAGAGTTTGAGCAAAAAAAGCATATTTTTATGTTTGGAAAGATCTGTTCTTCTATTATTTTAGAATATGTGAAGTAATGTTAACTTTCCATAGGATTTGGAAGTCATAAATCATCTTTTTCACCCTCAGGAACTTGGTGTGAACATGGAAGTCGGGTTTTTGCTGTATGGACCTCCTGGTTGTGGTAAAACATTGATTGCTAAGGCCGTAGCAAATGAGGCAGGTGCAAATTTCATACACATTAAGGTTTGATCTCTTTCCCGTTGTATTATGTTTCTTTACTTCTGTTGGATTGCATTATATTTTACTTCCTACTTTTTGATAGTTTGAAGTCTGTTGAAGTTTTATTCATTAAAGTTATCCTGACACGTAGAATTTAACTTCTTTATATCCCCAAACATTAGGGCCCTGAACTTTTGAATAAATATGTTGGTGAAAGTGAGCTGGCAGTCAGAACAATATTTAGCCGTGCTCGGACTTGCTCTCCTTGTATTGTTTTCTTCGATGAGGTATGTGATCAATTCTGTGTTTGTCTGGCCGATTCATATTCTTGCTGAAATTGTGAAATAGTCTGTCTCTACTTCTCTCATTAGTTGATGTTGATGATTGATCCTTATATGCTTTATCTTTTGTATTGCATCATATATTGAATGACATGGAAACATTGTCTAAAGTCATATTCATACATATTTTCCTTGTCCAGTTCATGCTGACTACTTCATATTGTATCTTGTATTAGTATATGATAATATTATGCACACTGCATTTACATATAGATGAGCTTTAATGCAGTGTGGGAAATTCTACTTGAGTCTGGGTTTGTCTTCTCCAAACTCCTAGATATGTTCATAGTGCACCAAAGCACCAAAAAAAGGTAACACCAATTTTGTTTTCCTTTGAATGTGTTTTGCAACAGTAAGTCTTACAATTTGTACATACAAAGAGAGGAAAAAACCTAACTCCTTTCTAAATTGTAAACCTTAATCTAACTTGGTGGTTGCTTACATCATGTGATAAATGTCAAAATGCAATTATATATATAGTTATAGATAGAGATGGTCTGAGGTGCTATACCTAAGATTCTAGGTGAAGTTCTGTCATTTTTGTAACCATCGGATTAACATTCAGATTCGGGACACATTAGAATTATGTGAAATATCACAATAATAATGTAATGTTATCTTTCTATATTCTTCCTGGGGTATCATTCATTTTCCAAGATATCATTTCCATACTCTCCAGACGGGGAGCCTCTACGTTTTCTTTTTCTTCATAAATCATAAGGGTCACCTCTTCCTATGTTTTCTCTTCTCTGGATACATAGAATGGTTTCTTCCATTATAGATAGAAGACATTGTTTCTTCCTCTAATGGCCAATTTAGACCGTGGACACAAATATTTTCTTCCCTCTCCCTTCAATGCCATAGTATACTGACAACAATTATATATATATATATATATATATATATATATATATATATATATATATATATATGGGGTCTTCTACAATACAAAATGCCATTTTATTGTATTGATACATGACAAATATGGACCATTCATTTTTGATCCAATGGTTCTTATTAAAAAGGCTTTCTTGAATATGATTAGAGTAGGGAACATCATTTAATGCAATGTTTCCCTTTTGACCGGTTGGTAAACTTGCTATTGTAGGTCATTGTAATCTAGGACGGATTTTTAAAATAAGTTACCAGGTTAACTTCCAAGTCAAGGAGACAACTTTCACACTTTTCAATGCACTTGTTTTGTCATGTATTGATACATTCATGTATTGAAGAATTCCCCTATATATATTTTTTCTTGAAAGAAGGTAATTGTGGCGAACGCTCCCACCGGGAATCGATCTTCTGACCACTCGGGCCGCATGCCTCACCACCACTACCACTAGGCTAGGGGGTCATTGGCTCCCCTATATATATATATATATATATGACTCCTTTCTAAATTGTAAACCTTAGTCTAACTTGGTGGATGCTTACATCATGTGATAAATGTCAAGTTGCAATTATATATATAGTTATAGATAGAGATGGTCTGGGATGCTATCGATAAAATTGTAGGTGGAAATCCTATCAATTTTGTAACCATTGATTTAACCATTGATTAACATTAAGATTCAGGACACATTAAAATTATGTGAAATATCACAATAATAAGGTAATGTTATCTTTCTATATTCTTCCTGGGGTATCATTTCGTTTTCCAGTATATCGTTTCCATTCTATCCAGATGTGGAATGACGACATTTTTTTATTTCTTCATAAATCATAAAGGTCACCCATTCCTATGTTTTCTTTTCTCTGGATACATGGAATGGTTGCTTCCATTTTAGATAGAAGACATTGTTTCTTCCTCTAATGGCCAAGTTAGACCGTGGACACATATTTTGTTCCCTCTCCCTTCAATGCCATGATTAAGTATACTCAAGGGATGAAAGATACTTGGAAGTATATGTGGAGCGAAGCAAATAATCATGTTCAATGTCATAGCCAAGTTGCCAAGACCTACCACTTCTAATGGTTCTTGAACAAAATCCATGCGTCATATATGTTTCTTGGACCATTGCTGGTTCACCAGGGATCATTGCCAGTCCACCAGGTTGTTATTCTTTGTAGTTATATGTTTCTTGGACCATTGCTGGTTCACCAGGGATCATTGCCAGTCCACCAGGTTGTTATTCTTTATTAAAAAAATTCCATACAAACTTGTCATCAAACTGGAACAAAGTGCCATAGGTAAAACAAACTTATAGCCGGTGCAAGAAAATGGTAGAAAGAGAGGGAAGCGAGATACGTAAACTAAAAAAAACAAAAGAATTTAAAAGGAAAGATGACAATCAAATAGTAGTATATCTCGGAAAAGAGATTGGAAAGATGTTTCATGAAAAAAAAATTCTATATCTACTTCCTTAATTTGCTATCGTCTATCCCGTATCTCAATGTTAATCCGGCATGGCAAAATTGATAGGATTCCACCTAAGAATCCTAGCCATGGCACCCTAGATAAACTCTCTCTCTCTCTCTCTCTCTCTCTCTCTCTCTCTCGTTATCAAATACACTTTCTTTTAGATGGTGTACCAAAGGCACTTGAAAGATATAGCATGAACTAGTTTTAGTTGTGTAATACAGGGTAGGTTTCTTCAACTTTTTTAAACATGTATTCTTTATAACTATTCATATTTTCTTTCCAAAATATATAGATAAAATGGAATTTCCAAGACCTTCTGTTAGTGTTGGCATAATCACAATATAAGCATACCTGATAAAAATTCTGGAAGCAATTTATACTTCTCACCATTGGATGTTAATCTCAGATGTGAGATGAGGTTTAGTCCAGTATCAGCAAGTAATTGCCTATACTAGCGAAATCGGAAGTTGCTAATATAAACAGGTCACAGGAAGTTTTATCCTTGAATCTTTATAGCCATTATACGGTGGTGCTAGTTGAGGATAAGACGAGAGAAAAATCATTTGAGGTGGCATGCATATGTGAGCAGCAGGGGCGAATAAATAACCAGTTAGGAGTGGTGATATTAGCACAAAAAGCCCCTAAAGTAGGGGTAAACCTAAAAGAAATGGCCCTAAAACCAGCAGTATGGAAGAAAAGGATTGATATTGGTCGCTTGAAAGTTTAGAGTGAAGGCTTTTGTTTTTTCTGTAATCCTTATAATTGTTCTGATTATCACCTATCAGATATTAGTCATAACCAACCCTCACCTCCCCCCCCCCCCCCCCCTCTTCCTCCCAACATCGTGCTACAGCGGTTTTGAGAAGTTAAATATTTCCAATTACCTATTTCTCGAAAATTATTGAATTTCATCGCAGTGTCTATCCAATGCTGTTGTAGGTGGATGCTTTGACAACTAAGCGAGGAAAAGAAGGAGGATGGGTTGTAGAGCGACTTCTGAACCAGGTTAGTTCTTCCAGTTCTTATCATTTACTCTTCAGCTCTTATGATCTTTACGGTTCTTTTCCTTTACTCAGCTCTGTAGATCTTTTAATTTAGGCTTCATGATGGTGTTATGGGTAACTTTGGACTACTCATTTCATGACCTTTTACTGTATTCAGCTGTTCTTTATGATTGCAGCTACTCATAGAGCTTGATGGCGCTGATCAAAGGCAAGGGGTTTATGTCATTGGCGCCACAAATAGGTGGTTACATGTATAATTGCTTTCTTTTTGTACAGTTGAATTTTTGCTGTTCGGTCATAATCTTACAAATCTTGCATTTACGGCAGACTTGAGGTGATGGATCCTGCTGTCCTTCGACCAGGGAGATTTGGGAGGGTTCTCTATGTTCCTCTTCCTAGTGCTGAGGAACGTGGATTAATTTTGAAGGCACTTTCTCGAAAGAAACCTATTGCTGCTGATGTAGATTTGGTTGCCCTTGGTCATAAAGAGGCATGCCGCAACCTTACGGGCGCTGATCTTACTGCTGTGGTAAATATAAACTTCGATTGAATTCTATATATTTCAGCCCCTTCTAGACTTTCTTATTAGTCTATCATGGAGGCTTATGTTAGATTTGTCACAAATGTGGAAAGAAGTTTAATGAGTGATTTTTTTAACTTTTCTGTGATTGGTAAAGAAATTAAAGAGAAAAAGGGTGGAAATAATTAGTAGTAACCTGTTTCCTGTACACTAAAAGTCCGCATCTGCGGAGTGCAATGGAGGAAAACCATTGCTTTGCTTTCTTTTCTTTTTTCGTGTCACCTTTTTGCAACAGAACACAGAATCAGTAAAAAGCTAATGTTTACATTGAAACAGAGATTTTTTGGATTTTAGTTTTACCCAGCTTCTCTTTGTCTAGACTCTATATAGTCTAGGGGAACTTGGAGGGTGGCTCGTTGGTTGCATGAGCTTAAACTGCAACCAAGAAGGTAGATCTACCTACGTGCCAACTGGCCACCTAGGTTTTATGCTCATAGAGTCATAGCTATCTTGACTAGGAATTTGACACCAACATAGAGGGTCGACGTCATGTCGACAACCGGTCATAAAACTTTGTCAAATCTTGTATGAAACTTTCTTATGCTCCAATCACTCAGCTCAATAGCCAACCCCATTCTGATGGGGAAGGCTTGGATATAGACAATGACGAGTTTCCCTAGCTTATTTTATAGTAATTGCATTCTTTCATTTTTGTTTACAAATTTTTTTATCGCCTATTTCACCAGATGAATGAAGCTGCCATGGCTGCATTGGAAGAGAAACAAATGTCTTGGGACAAAGACAGTTTACATATTAGACCTTTGATTATCGAAACGTCACATTTTGAGAAAGCATTGGGAAAGATCACTCCGTCCGTCTCGGAAAAGGTATGGAAACAATGTAAATCTGGGATTAGATCTTTGATATATACATAGCTTCTATTGTAATAGACACTAATAGTGCTATTCTGTGCATGCTTTATTCTTTATATCATAGTTTGCAGTATCGGCCAATTCCGATCCGATACGACCGATACCGATACGGTTTGGCATGTCCCGATCTGATACAGACCGATACCGACATTGTGGGTTTCTTTTCCTGTCAATTCGGCAAAGAAAATTGAACGAAAAAGACCAATCAGCAAGAGTGTAAAATCATAGTAAGGTTATAAAAACATGTAAAAGAAGAAAATTTATCTATCGTATGTAAAGTAAAGCAATTGGTAAGGGTGACTACTATTTCATTCAAGTTCAAAACTACTAAGAAACAACACTAAAAATATTAAAATTATGCCTAAATGTATAAAATATGTTTTCTAAAATGTTAATAATTTAATAATAATTATTTGTTTTCCGATACCAAAAAATTTTGATACCCCGATCCGAAACCTCCGATACTGTCGATACCGCCGATCCCGATACTTATAGGAATGGTCCGATACCGATTCCGTACCGATACTTTGAACCTTGCTTTATATCCTCTATATGACCTTGCTCATGTAAATTTGGTTCGAGGAAAAAAAATCCTCAAAATAAAAGTTAGTTCAGAAATCAATTATGGATCTCTAGTTATTTTGCTACTAGTTTGAATGGGTCAGATCCTGGT
This sequence comes from Iris pallida, assembly GCA_029216955.1. Lineage (NCBI taxonomy): Eukaryota > Viridiplantae > Streptophyta > Magnoliopsida > Asparagales > Iridaceae > Iris > Iris pallida. Next base: position 69,839 of record JANAVB010001648.1, on the reverse strand, counting down.
CTTCCAGATTTGTGTGGTTGCATGTGAACAGATGTGCACCCACATAAATACTGCCTTTGTTCATGCACCTGATAAGCTCTGCTTCATAAAACAAATTCTTGTGGACACTTTGTTTTCTGGTTGCCAAAGACGAGAAGTGGGCCAAGTGGCAGTACCCTGTAAATTGGAGAGTGCAGGAGTGAGACAAGCAAGCAACATAATTTATCATGTTTGAAAATTTATACCCTGCACAAGTTGGATTAGGACAAAGTGCTCAATACAGACAAATGTGTGGATCAACTCATTTACACATCCAACATTAGCCATGCTGTTATATTAATTTTAACTTGGGATAAAGGGAATTGTGCAAATCACCCAGGCTTAGGTGCACATGGCACTGTACATTCCAAATTTGTTCCATTGTGCGAGAAATTTGGTTTTGCACTAAATGGATAAAGAATTTCACTGCAGATATCCATAGTTTTTCGCAAGTATAGTTCCATCAACACTGTATGGGTAGTTGTAGTAATTATACTCATCTGTTGTGTCAGATTAGAGCATCAATCATGTTAGTTTCCTATCGCTATCAGATTTATAATTTTATAAATGTTATTTATTGTCGGACACAATTTTTCTTTGAAACAACCTTATTTTCTGTTATGTTGTTCTCCTTGCGATTGAGGAGACATCATTTTCATACCCATTGGCATGTTTTCTGGATGAAAGATGGCTTACTTTCGGTAATGTTTTCTGGGTGGAACAGGAAAGGAGTTACTACGAGGCCATGTCCCATAGATACAGAACAGCTGGGGTTGAGAAGCCGGAGCTACCTTTAACGGTTAGTATGAATTGTGAATTGTGATGTTTTTGTGCGGTCAGATTGTTCATTAATTTTGTAAAGCAGCAGCTTGTCATGTAGTCTTGCAGGGACTTTTATGTAACTATGTATGTGTTTCTGAAATGAACACTCCAATTTTCAACGGTGGGATTATATTATTTGTAGCTACAGTTAGTGGAATAGTTTTTCTTAATGTGTACACAAGGAGAGTACACTGCAATTCACACACAAATGAATCAAATAAATAGAATTTACAACTCAAATTGCCAAGACTATGGGTCCCAAATGATGAGCCTAGCAGAAGTCATGTTTGCAACTCTCCAGCAGAAGACACAACATGAGATTAGTGGATCATCTAAGAGCAGGAGTCTACACTGAAAGGAACAATTCCATTTTGATTATTTGATAGTCTCATCTTTCTGAACACGAGTTTAGGCCTGAATTGAAGCTTGCTGCTTCAGAATTGTGTAGGGCTCTTTACCTGACATTTGGATTCAGTTTATTATTATTATTGTTGCTGGCTGTCAATTAAGTGACTAGAAATGCCAAGCAAGCTAAGCTGAGGCGAAAGTTGAGAATGTGTTTGATTTTAACAAAACCTGACTGAAATATCCTCCCATTTTTTCCTATGAAGTTTGTACTTTCATTTTTTAGTTGACATTTAGCGTATCGGTGCTTACATTGTGATACTTTGTTTTTCAGAAAATTTTATATAGCGAAAGAGATTTTATAGAAATAGGTGGAGGTGAAAAGAGTTTGCAAATATTCAACTCACAAAGTATTTCGTCAGTCGGATTGATGGAATTTGTGCATGCTTGAATTTTGAAGTCATGCCAGGTGAAATGATTTTTTTATAGGGGCATATCAAAAGTTGATCAGGGTTAGCCAATTCTTTGCCATTGAAAAATTTACTCAGGGCTATCCAATTCTTAGGTATAAAAGACAACTCTTTTTATTTTATTTCTCTCTTCTCCTTCACAACAAGAAAAGAAGAAGAGCATGAACAAGAAGAAAGAAAACAAAAAAATCTTTTGGTTTGCTCTCTTCTAATTTTTCATATATTTTTTTTCTCAAAACCCTAGTTTATGGATGAAATTCTAGTTGTAGAAGAAATTGGGTTACCAAATTTATCAAATTTACTAATCTATTTATCAATTTTTCTTTATTAATAGAAGAAATTATGGATGAAATCCTAATTCTAGAAGAAATCGATTTGTTGAGCAAGTTTATATCAGGGCTGTCACAATTTCTGGCAGTCCTAGAAGTATTGAGAACTGCCAGGAATTGTGGCAGTCCTGAAAGGGACTTGTACATGACTGCTGACAGGAATTGTGGCAAAATTTTTGGCAGTGACAATTCTAAAAGGGACTTGCTGTACAACAAATATATTTTAGGACTGCCACAATTCCTGACATTCCTAAAATCGAAATGGCCGAATGAAAAACATATGTTAGGATTTATTTCCATCTTGATAATATAATGAAATATATATTTTATGGTTTATTTTCATGCATTTTTTGTGAGAAAGAATGAAATAAACATGTTAGGATATATTTTCATGCATTATTTGTGAGGAATCAAAATGATGAGAATGAAAATTGTGGAGAGGAAAACTAGGGTTTTGATGGAAATGATGGAGAAGAAAACTAGGATTTAGAGTAGGAAAATTGTGGAGAAAAGATGAAAAAGATGTATAGTTTGGGGAGTGAGAAATGGTGAAGAAGAAGAGGAGGAGGAGGAAGAAAGTTAGGATTTTGGAAAAGAGGAAGTGAAATTTGCAAATGAGAGTGAAATTTGTGGGGGGGGGGGGGGGGGGGGGGGGGTGTTGGGACAACCCTATGAGTAGAAAAATTGGATAGCACCAGTAATTTCTCCTCAAATATGGGCTAGCCCTAATTCTGGCTAGCCCTGATCAAGTTTTAATGTACCCTTATAAAAAATCGGTGAAATATGTGCGGCAGAATTTAAGCAAGTTCTAATATTGAATGCATGAACGAGGAATATCTGTGCATGCGCATATTCAAATTCTTTAAGTTGTTTGAATTATGCTAGACTGGCTAGCAAAAAAATTTTGGGCTCGAATATGTGTATACTTCTTTCTCCTCCGTATATTTCTATACCGTTTCTTTCTTGTCCAATAAATTTCATGTATTTTTGTTGTTGTTACTATTGCAATGTGAAAAACATCGTATGTAAGCTTGCAAAGGCTCAATTTGCTCTACAGAGCTTGGTATCATGCCCCAGGCGATGACCATCCCATTGTGATCTAGCAATGTCTCAACCTATGAACAATATTGAAAGCTCACACTTCAATTAGTAAGCTCATTGCCACGTATCTGTAGGCTCTTCAGGTTTCCTACCCATTGATGCAGAGAAAAAAAATGTGCTGAAAAAAATGCCCAGGTACACTTTTAATGGAGGAAAGCTGAACAGGGAGTAGACTTGAAGAAAAGTGCTAGAAAATACAGCAGTTAACAAGTGACTGAACAATGACCTGAAGTTTTTTAACTTTGAATTACAAAATAGTTCATCCAGAAATTCAATAAAATTACTACAAGAAAGGCTCATCTCAACTTACTTTGGCAAACTTCAGAAAATCCCAACTGAATACCCGATACCTACTGAACTCATCTGGCTCTTGTGGTCAGTAAGGAGAGGTATAATTTTCTTGGCTAGGCAGACGGTTTCGGAATAGAATCGCAGAGGTGTGTGGATGTGTGTAAATTGGGGGACAGTGGACCCAAATAGCATGCCACGCATCCTGCACAAAGTTTCGTACGTTATGCCAGACATAGCAAAAAAAGAAGAAGATATTATTGTGATCTCGACATTCTACCAACTTGGCAGGGCCCGGGCCACGCTTTTTAATATATAATATTAGTGTTCACATAACGTAACAAAATGACAGTAAATAAAGTTGGTTTCAATTTACATTTAGGCCTCATTTGGTTCGCGGAATCATGAGGTTGGGAAAGAAAAGTCATTTACTTTCCTATATTTTGGTGCCAGGAATGAGGAGGAAAGAAAAGTGATTCACAATAGAAAGAAAATTAGGATAAAAAAAAATTTCCTCAATCCAATTAAAGAATCACTTTCCCATATTGAATTATTCACTTTCATTTCCAATTTCATTGGCATTTCATCGGAAAGAAAAATAAATGAGAATTGTAATTTTTCAAAGGAAAGAAAATACCAAGGAATTGATTTCCTTTCCATTCCTGAACCAATATTCTGAGCTACAGGAATAAGTCAACTGGACTCGTGCACGTTACTTCGCCTCGAGCGAGCGTTCGTGCAGATGCGACCGGTTCGTAAATGTGCCTCGACTCGGGCACAGGATCATAAAAGTACCTCGCCTTGTGTGTGCGGTCAAGCGGGTGCGACCGGTCCATTGACGTCCCTTATCTCGTGCATGACCGAGATGGTGCCAGTGTTGACAGAGGTGCAATGACAATGATGAAATACCATGAGGACGTACGGTTGCTCCGCCCACGATCCCACAACATCAGAGGCCTGATGAACATGGCATATAATCTGAGTCTGCATGGGAAACAAAGGGAAAAAAAAAAGAGGGGGGGGGGGGGGGGGGGGGGGGGGGGGGGGGGGGTTGGCTAGGGCACCAGCCCTGCAGCTTCGCTATTAAGAAAATTATGTGAAACATATATTGATACACAAAAACACCTTAAGAGCTAAAGAGCCTACAATGGTGACAAAGAACGGTCGATCTCTAACTTCTCAACTTTATTCTTATTTCTCACAAAGAGAAATGCGTCAGTTATAATTAGGCTAAATTTTTGTAATTACATCCCAACTACAGCGTTCAGATATTTTTTACACCTCAACTTTTCACTGCTAGTTCTGACAACCCAATTTCATAAAGGTTTTTTTTCTAAGGACACCACCATTTTTGCTAGGGGCAACCCTTACTTGGGGGCAGCCCAAGGAGGTGGAAATTTTGCTAGGGAACAACCACATTTTGCTAGGGGGCAGCCCAACCCCCCAAACCCTTCATTCCTTCCCATAACCCATTCTACACTCTCTGTCCACCAAAAGAAAAAAAGAGGATTCTCCCTCTCCCAAAACCCTACTTTCTTCTCCTCCACCACTCCACTCCCAATTCCTCCACCAAGATTTCTTCAACAACATTTTTAAATTCGAATAGATGACACGCAAGTCGAAGCAACCGGAATCTAGGAACGTTCTTCCCTAATTTCTTCAAGAATTTTCTACATTCTATTCAAAACCCTAGAATAATTTTAATTCTCTAAATAGTTTTGATAAATTAGGTTTAGAATCTCTTTAGGGTTCATGAAAGGAATTTTCGAATACGACAAACCCACATTTTTTCTTGAAATTCTAACCCTAAAATACGACAAACGAGCATCTCGTTTTGGCCGTTCGGCTGATACAGTCGGGTTTGAGTACAGTAGGACTGCCAGGCCTGTGACAGTCCTAATGTAAAGTAGGACTGCCACAGTCCCTGCAGTCCTCTTTGACAGTCCTACTTTACATTAGGACTGCCACAGTCCTACTCTACATTAGGACTGCCACAGGCCTGACAGTCATAATGTATCTTATTAACCCGACTTCAGATTTCACGGGGAGCTCAAATCTCACCATCCCAGAGCTCTTAAGTAGGACTGTCAGGCAGTCCCAGTCCTACACTTAAGTAGGACTGTCAGGACCCTGACAGTCCTAATTGAAACTTGCTGTCACAGCAAGTTTCAATTAGTACTGCCAGGGTCCTGGCAGTCCTACTTAAGTGTAGGACTGCCAGGTTCCTGGCAGTCCTGGGTGTTGCGGAAAAAGAACATACACAGGGATCTACAGGCTGCTTTTAAGGGATTTTCTGGTATTGTTAATATAAGCCAGTCAGTTTCTGGGAATCGTAAGACTAGGGATCCTATTTGCAAGGGCTTTGCATTTATTGAATTCACGTCTGAGGAGGATGCAAATAGGTAATCACTCTTTTAACATATTATTGTTGTATTCTTTTCAATATTAATTTTTTAAGGTAAAAAAACTTCTTGGATTTAAGCACTTCTCTTATCGGTTGCCTTTGGGGATCGTCTTCCAAAGAATAACAGCTTCATATGTTCTGTTATGCTCAAATCCTTAAATCTGGTCCAAACATTGGATATCTCCAAGACTACCTGTGATTGCTGGCATGCCTACAACCAGGCCCCTTCGGAAGAAGGTGTAATTACATAGATGATGTCTGCTTCTTGCTCTTTCCCAATTTTACATGTGTATGAAATTGGTTTTGAACCTTATTTCGTCAAAGTTGGAACCCATATGTTTTAACCCATTTAAAAAGGACCATCTGTCCACCATGGCAAACCTCCTAAATCAGCTGAGTAAGGAGACTGCCTTAGCAAAGCTTGTCTGTAATGTACTGTTGCATTTCGAACAAATGTTTAGTCAATACGAGCCTGGCCAAGCTAGGTGGACTGAGCAAGCTTATTTTGCTAAACAAGAGTAAAAAAAAATACCAATGCATTTTCTTAGCTCTGAACCATTAAAAAAAAATACTGCCAGGGGTAGGACTGCCAGGGACCTGGCAGTCCTACACTTAAGTAGGACTGTCAGGGTCCTGTCAGCAAGTTTCAATTAGGACTGTCAGGGTCCCTGGCAGTCCTACCCCTGGCAGTCCTGAGTGCTGAAGCGGAGAAGAATGAAGATGTCAAGAGTGAAGCAGCAGCAGCAAAATAGTCCTTCAGTGGAACTATTACATTGAAGATCTATCTACTAAAGCAATCCATGCTCGTGTCCAAAGTGATTTCCCTTCTTATTTTTTCTTTGTTCTCTACTTTTTTTTTCTCGATACTGTCTGGTTGCTTGTCATTCGGTCCAAATGTCATATTGTTTGATAATTAGAAAAATGCGAAGTCTACTACCAAATGCTTACAACCTTCTAACAACCTCTCTCTTCCAAACTTGCTGTCACAGCAACAATCTTTCCAAAATTTAGGTTGGGGAAATTTTTTGGCTAGGTTTTGTTCTAACCTAAAATGAAGAGGAAGAGAAGAAAAGAGTCGAGGGAGAGAAGAAAAGTGTAGAGGAAGGAGAGAGGAAAAAAAATAGAAAAGTTGGCTTTTATACCAAGCCTTCGTACGCTGCTCTTTAGTGAGCGTACGCTAGCCTTCGTACGCTGCCTTCTAGTGAGCGTACGCTAGCCTTCGTACGCTGCTCTTTAGTGAGCGTACGCTAGCCTTCGTACGCTGCCTTCTAGTGAGCGTACGCTAGCCTTCGTACGCTGCTCTTTAGTGAGCGTACGCTAGCCTTCGTACGCTGCCTTCTAGTGAGCGTACGCTAGCCTTCGTACGCTGCTCCTTAGTGAGCGTACGCTCACCTTGATACGCTGCCTGTTGGCAGCGTGTCTTCAGCGTACGCTAGCTTGAGCGTACGCGTGCCTTGGTACGCTAGCTTAAGCGAGGAAGGCGTACGCTGGCCCTTTCGTACGCTAGCTTGAGCGTACGCTGACCTGTAGCTTGAGCGTGCCCTTGTGTACGCTGACCCTTGCGTACGCTTCCCATTGGGAGTGTATGGATCCTTTGGTACGCTGGCCCTTTCGTACGCTAGCCTGAGCGTAGCCTGGCTTGAGCGTAGCCTGATTACCCTTGATCTTCTATGGCCCTGTATATTGATATTTTATTAGATATTTAACGTCCATTTTATATCCTTACGCCTTTTGTTATGAACTTGATAATCACGAATTTACTTGATATGTTTGGAATTGATAATTGAGCATGACGTGATAGTGACCCGTAGTGGTGCACTCCTGACATAATAGCCTGACATGACATGATAGTGGCCCGCCGTGGCGCACTCTTGACAAAGTACACTTGGCATAATAACCTGACATGATTATCTCGAATAGCTGTTGCGACGGTTACCTGACATGACATGACATGTTTAATTAATCATGACACCGTGGGCGATTGTGCTTGTACAAATAATCCAGTCCTGTCTTGCATCATGTCTAGGAGGGGACTCCTGAGTACCACGGTCAGGAGTACCTACTGAAATGGACTAAGGTTAATGACTAGTATAATTCATTAGACATGAAGAGATGTTCTCCAGTTACAGGCGATCCCGTTATCCCGGCCGCAAATGTTTGGACTTGTAGCCTGCCGACGAGTAGGGCACATTTCCAGCCCACTGTTATGTGGGGCACCTGCCATTGTCACTTAAATGATTGAACTCTATTGTCACTCTAATGCATTATACTCTCTAGATTGTCACTATAATGATTGCATGGATAACCTGGATAGCTGCAGGGCCTGTGACTACTTGGAGCATCTCATTGCATCTTGCTGGTAACTAGGATTGTGATAACCCTAGTTAGTTAATGTAGAAAGCCGTAGGCAATGATTGGCCGTGATTGATTGGACGGAGTCTAGTCCAGTATGGTATTGTCTAGAATTGATTGATTGCAAGATTGTACCAGAATGATTGAATTATTGTCACTCCAGATTGTCACTCCAGATTGTTACTTGACCTAATTTTTTATATTTATCTTGCCGATAAATGGTGAGAGAAACCAAGTTCCGTTCAGACGAAGGGTTACAACCCCGGTCCTTGTTTGGTTTACGGGTTGTAACCTAGCTATCTGAATAGTCCCATGGTTATCTCATCGTATATCATCCTGGCATGCTTTTCCATATGTCCTGTCTTTTAGTGATTCTAGGCAAGATTGTCTTTTATAATTACCTATCATGCTTTTCTTAAATTACTGTCTCTTATTATGTAATTATATTATTGTGCTAATTTGCTGGCTTTAGTTCTTAAGTGAAGCCTCCTTTGTGGCACTTGCTCTTTCTGGGGTCTGACCCAGCTGGTTTTGTATGGCCAGATATCGGAGCAGCACCAAAGGATCTTCCTGCTTTCCAGCCCGATGGTGGTCACCAGGCGTAACCAGGGCATCGAGTGGGTTTCTTTTGTTCTCCCACTGTAATATTGTAAATTATTCTTTTGAGGCGTTTAGCCGACGAGCAAGTGTTAGCTCGATTGTACTTACTTACTGTCTGCCTACGGGCTTGTAACATGATTGACAAGCCCCGGGGGTTGATCATGTATGACTGAACTCTTGCTAGTCCTCACATTTTGTAACGACTAGCTTCATGATCATCTGGATATGTAATGTTTGGGACGCCTTACAATTGTATATTTGGAGATCTGATATCTTGTGATTATTATTAGTTGGTTGAGATTGAGACAATAGGCTATTTTATGACCTTAAGAGACTGATGGATTGTAGTGAAACCCTCACATATCTAGACAGCCGTGACCGTATAGCGGTGTGGATCCCATTTCGTTATACGTAGCTGGCTATGTCTGCCCCCGCTCTCCAGTATTCTGGTTCTGGGGCGTGACATAAGGTACCCAGTCTTATGTTCTATGGTAATGCTATAGCTGTGAACTAAACTTCACACTCAATCATATTAAAGATCAAACTCTATGTGTCATATGATACAATATTCCAGGGCTGGTAAAACCAAAATCTGAACTGCCTACTGGAAATTAGTCTAATCCTAAGACCCTCTGTAACTCATGGCATGATCTCAACTCAGCTAAGTTCAGTATGCTGGATTACAATACCCAGGTTAATAGGAATTTAGTTTCCAAGTCTGTTCTGAATTCCCAGTCAATCCAGTTCAAACTCTTTCCAGAATATGACTGAATGCTATGATAATCTCGCATTCAAGTTCCAACTCATTTTGTGAATATATATATAGCTGGACTGATAATCAACTGGTTACTTAGTAATCAATATCCTAATCAATCATCAAGAACTGAACTAATTTTTACAGAATTGAACTACACCACATAATCCTAAGCAATCAACTAGGCTTACTCCCTTCACTAATCTCTATTCAGTTTTTAAAACCAAACACCTACTCTTCCTTCTATTCCTAAACCCATATACAGCAGTTTAGATCATGTCCCTTATCCCAGGAAAACGTGACAGTGAAACTCATCCTCTTTACCAAATTGAAAGATTAATGGATAGTCTAATAGGTACGTTCTCCTCACAGATTTAATACTCAAACTCCGAACTGAACCTTGATCTTTATTAGAACAGAAACTTCATTTCTACCAACTGTAACATAGTAATTTGAATTGAGAAATAAGCTTAAACCTATCCTATTCACAAAGTCAAGCTTTAAACCTGAAACTGAATAATCAGAGACTGATATTTGAAAGGGTTGAAACAAAGTCCTTAATTGCAACGAGTTCAGTGATATTGTTCTTAAAAAACAGTGTTGAAGACTCAAAGTATCTGTGATGTTCTACTACCAAGGCTCGAGTGAACCCCACACAAATGATTTGAATCCTAATTTATATGTATCCCTCAGATTTCTGACACACAGCAGTTTTCACAAGGATAGATAACAAGAAAACTCAATTTATCCTTCCTAATCATGATTCTTAACCTGTACAACACTAAATACTAGCTTATTATTGTATCTCAAAAGCTCAATACATCACCATGTTTTTGAACTGAACTGACATCCATGTTCATTAGGAATTCTTTAAAATCATCAACATTCAAACTGTCTGAACAATTTCCCAGTAAGAACATAAACAAGGAAATCTATAATAGTTGTTCTCAGCCTATTGATACTATATGATACGTTTATGCATTTCTTCCAAAAATCTGATCTAAAGTCTGAATTCATAAAATTAGAGTTTACCTCGAAATCTGATTGATGCTAAAGATAAGAATTCTCTCGAACGTCTGGACACAAGTTTCCCCCAACTAATTCACAACTCTGATATGAAGATGATAAGGAAGGTTTAAAACAACTCAAGAACATAATCAATATCCAATAAACAGTCTAAATCCAAACATGGCTATGTACATCAATACTTACAATCTTGATGGTTCAGAGAATCGAATTGGTGGTTTATGATTTGGATAAATGACTTCGACAGAATTGTAGGCACTCTTAATGAAGAAGATCAATCACGTTCCTAATCGATCAGATCCCCAAATCAAACAGAGAACAAATTGAAATTTGTAGACTAAAACACTTTAAACAATTCTCACCTCGACTGTTCTTCAGAACAACGAATCGATTGCTTGCGCGCTGATCTGATTTCTCCAGATCTGATCAATCATTAAGAGAAGGGTGTTTCTAAATGAATTTAGCACTCAACTAGACGCAGGTTTATGAGTTTGAAGGGTTCTTACCGAGATTCAATGGATCAAAATATCAAAACAACAGAGTTCGTCGAGATCCATTGAATTACAAATGGATCGACCTGATCAGCAAAGAATTCAAATCAACAGGTTTTCTAAATTATTCGGAATTCCAAATCTACGATGTAATTAATCGATTCTTCACCTGTTGTCACTGCCAACACGTCGAGAGGAAGAGGAAGCCGAGGATCACCCACGCGTCTGTTTGCCATTAAAATCTTTTGATGTAATTTTAATACAAACAGAACAGTATTACAATGTAGGACTTAGATGTAGTCCTAGGAGTACACTTTTGTTTATCTGGGTCCCTTGTGCCGATGGAGCGAGTGGTAATGCGTTGACTCCGTTGACGATCTGACGACGGTTCTCGGTTCTCTGAAGGTCTGAGTTGCTCTGGGTGCTGGAGCTTGCGGAGAGAAAGAAGACTTTGAGTATCTGTATCTGCCTCTCTGTATATGTATATCGGTGGTTGTGCGATCTCTGTGTGTGTTTAAGAAGGAAGTGATCCCTCTATTTATAGCTTTGTAGGCTGGTTGCTCATGCGCGCATGTAGGATGCACCTGTACGCGAGGACGCCACGTGGTGGTTGCTGATGGAGGCGCATGGGCGATGCGCTCTGATTGAGGAGTTGAACCCTTCTTGTTGCTGTCGTAGGCTGCGGCTGAGCTGACACGTAGCAATGGAGAGGATCTTTCAGTTGCTGAGATCTTGGGTGATTAGCACCCCTTCATAGGCTGAATCAAGTCAAAGGACGCGTGTCGTAGGTCCATGGCTCGAAGATCTCGGATTTAGTGGGGAGTGATCTGATAGGATGCGCCTGGGATTGGGCGCATGAGGAGGCTTTGGCTCGTAACCTTTAGGAGTCACGAACCAGTCGGGCCGCATGGCTTTTGAGGCGCATGCGGGGCTTCAGCAGTGACTTTACTTCTGTCTTTAGGGATCAGAGAAAGGTCTGAGCCGCACGGCTTTTGAGGCGCATGCAGAGATTTGGGCGCATGGCTGCGGAGGCACATGCGAGATGGTTGGGCGGCCACGTGGCTTGTAACCACCGGAGGAGAGCAATGATGATGCTGACGTCGATGACGCTTCGTCTTCTGAAAAAAGTTATCAACTGTTCAGTCCTCGGGGGACGTGCTGCCAACTCTGTCAGACTTCAGCATTTAATGTTCTTGACAGGTGATGGGCTGTTGAGTGGGCGCGTCAGTATGATGCGCGGTCTGGCCGGCGCATCCGCTTTGCATGACACGTCTTTATGGGCCCGACTGTTACGTTTTTCGAGTGCTTTGAATAGCCGTTTTTAACTCGATTGAATTCGAAGCGTCAAGTTCATCACCATTTAATGCAAATTCATTGCACAGGATTCGGAGAGCCAGCCACTTGGCGCATGGGTTTGATTTGTCCGGCCTATAAATAGTGGCATAGAGAGAGTTTGCTTCTCGTTCTCTCACGTCCTTCCGAAATGAATTTGTTTGCTCGAGCACATTCTGTTGATGAGATGCTCCCGAAGGTGAAGATGCGACGTATTGTCTTCATTGATGCACTTGAAGGTGACTGTTACATCCAAAAGTCGGAGTCGAGGGCTTCTGAGGAGGCGGAACGTGCCTGTTGCATCCAAAGATCGGGATGCTCGAGCCTCGTCTCCGTTATGCTGGAAGAGCCACAGATCGGAATTACGGTGCCCCGATCATCTTCCTTGGGCTTTGGAAGAGCTCCTCCTCCCGCTAGAGTAGGTGTTGCCCATTCTGGTTGGGTTAAAAGCTGCTCCTTTAGCCGCGGGTCGATTGCGGTGCTCTCCTCTTCCTTGGTTTGAAGAGCTCTTCCTTCAGCTAGTGGGTTGATTGCCTACCCTCGTTCTGCTCAATAAATGCTTCATTAGTCGAAGCATTTGATGGCGCATATGCTGAGACTTCATGATGCGCCTGACTGAAAGGGTGGCACATAACTGAGCTGCTGAAGGGATGCGCCTGGCTGAGAGCGCATGGCGAGATACGCCTGTTTGAGAGCGCATGGCGAGATGCGCCTATTTTGAGAGCGCATGGTGGTTGCTGCGCCTAGCTGTAGACTTAGGGTCTTTTCTTTGTAGAAATTCTCCTTTGTACAGCTCTTTTTAAGACATGTAATAGACTTTTATATGAAATAAAAATCTTCTTTTAATGGCTATACTTTGCTGTGCCAAGTAATTCATCTGAGCTCCCTGGTGCATGTGGTGTTAGGCGCATAGGATTTCTGGTCCTGAAATTCCATGCTTCTACAAGACCCACTTCAAAGTTTTCAAAAAATTTTGTCAAGTTTTGGAATACTTTGAATAAGAAGCATGGTGGCGTCTTCTACGGGGCGCATAACTGGTCGGGCGCATGATTACTCTGCACAACAGTGATGGGGCGCATGTTCCTCTCAGTAAATGCAAATTATAACGCTTCGATAACCAAGAAGATTAATGATGATCTTTTTGGATTTATTTGCAGTTATCTCCTCACAGAACCCGAGGCGGCGGCTGAGGTCACACTTCATCAGTTCACACGTGCGATTGGGCCTATAAATAGGCGTGAGATGGAGAAAGAGAGAGTTCTTCCTCTCTTTGCTTTTTTTTTAGAGTTCTTCTCTTGAAAAATGCTAACCTTCTTCTTGCAAGAAATGGCTCCTAAGACTCCTCGTGGCGGTGCTGGCAAGGGAAAGGAGCATGCGGAGTTCGTCGATGAGGACGTTCCTGTCACCATTGTGACTCCGACCAACGTTCGGCCTGCGGTGACGGGTGGGTGTCATCTTTCAACCTTTTTAGACGAGTTTGGAGCACATGGCTGAGTGTTGTGCCCTAACTCTTTGCCGTCGACGCACATGGACTTCTGTCCTGATGATGCGCCAAGGCTATTCTGTCGACGCGCATGGGTTTAGGCCCTGATTATGTGCCGAGGTTTTACTGCTAACGCGTATGGGTTTACACCCTGATGTTGCGTCGAAGCTTCACTGCTAACGCGCATGGGTTTAGACCCTGATGATGCGCCAAAGCTCCAACGCTGACGCGCATGGGTTTAAACCCTGATGATGCGCCAGGCTGCTTGACACACTTTGTCTTCTTAAAGCTTCTTGCCTGACTTTTGTTTTTGCTGTGTCAGTGTCGATGACTATCCCTTTGCTGAATGAAGTCCTTCTGGATGCTTCTCTTTGTCAAATGGGAGTTGATTTCGACGAGGAAGTTATTAACCCCGCGAAAGCTAGTATCCTACTGAATTAGCCTTCCGAGAGAATGCTGCAAATCCAGAATCAGTCGCCTGTTTTCCTCCAGAGTATGATGGAGAGCGGCAAGCTGGAATCTGCTGAGTCTGAGGATGTGACCTTCTTGAAACCTACCTTTCTGTTCGGTGACCGACTGATCTCCACCGAGGCAAAGATACTGAATATCAAAGAAGACTGGCTCTTCTATGCGAAGGGCACGGTTCTGTACATGCGACAACTCGAACGCCAATTGCCGCTGACGACCTTCTACCGTTTAGCTTCCAAGAGAAGGATGTCATGGGAACTTACTCCTTCTCAAGGAGGGGCAGTGGGGGGTACTCTTTCGATTGACGTTACTTCAAATCAAAGGGATACCTTGGCCGCCTCGCGAACCGGTCCCTCATTCAGTTGCCGAACTTTGCGTCCTGGGAGCCTTTATAATAAGGTCCCTAATGACACCTTTGCCTTTAGTGCTTCGACCTTTGCAAATCGGATGCTAACATCGAAGGTTATATATCCGAAAGGTAGCTTTAGGGTTAAAGGTTGGTGTCACCATGTGCTAAAGTGGGACGAGTTGACCCTTTGGGTGTTATCGAAGTTCAAAGCTGAGCTTAAAGAGATTGGGCTGACGGTCGCTATCCGTGCCACACAGGCCGACGTGGATCTCAACAAGCATATGTTTCTTGCGCTCTTGGAAACGTTCAACACCCAGACTGGCACTTTCTTTACTCCAGTAGGGGAGTTGGGACTGGCCCTCCATGAGATGTACGTGGTGTCCAAGCTTTCCTGGGGCTCAGAACCGTACGAGGAATATTTCCCCTCAAACGAAGAGATCGTCGTTCTGGAAAGGAAGAACCCGGAGATGATGGCTGTTTTCAAAGAGGTGGCGAGCCATCATTATCTGATGCAACGGAAGGACAAAGGCAAGTCTCAGCCTCATATAGCTGCTCGGAAGGATTACGTCTTCAAGCAGGATTTGGCGGACTCCTAAAAGATCCGGTTTACGACTCCGCAGGGGCTGAAACCTGCGAAAGTAACTTTCGAAATGAGCCGACTAGACGAGAGGGCCTCCTGTTCAAATGAGAGTGGCGAAGATGCGTACAGTTGTTTCTGGCACTGTGTGCACCGGATGTCATCCAAGGCAGTATTGACTGCATACTTGATGATATGGCTCCGGGATTGTGTGTTCTCGGGCGGATCTGGCTCTGTAGAGAGGGTAAACCGGAACCTCATTTTGCCAGCAGTGAAATTAGTTTTTGGTCGCCCTTTGGCTCTCCGCCCCGCGATGGTGTGTAACCTGTTGCGGGGCTTGAGGACTTTTGCTGATGATATGATCCATGGGAGAGGTAGGAACGACAACTTTCCCCGGGCCGAGCTACCATTCCATTATCTGATGGGATGGTTGATTCTGCATCACCCGAACGTGATGAGTCCAGGTCTTGAAGAGGATCACGTTGAAGGTGACGCCTTTATCCGCCGCTTCTACAAGAGGAAGTGGTTACACACCGGCGTCCCCGTCTGCAGGAGAGTCTTGTCTTATCTTCAGGGGTGGGAGATCGTCAAGGTCAGTCCCATCTTCAAAGATTTTGAGGCTGACCAAGATTTGGAAGACTCTGGTGAGGATGCGATCACTCTGCCGAAATGGGGATTTCGTTGGTTGTAGAGTATTCGGCCTTTCCACTTGGTCTACTGCAACCAAAATAGGTGTTATCTGACGACATATCTGCCAAGTCGGTTTGCTCGACAATTTGGTTACACCCAGTTGATGTTACGAAACCCCAGTAGCAGTCTGGGGTTTGCTGGGAGTTTACTGGATGGAGCCCGGGGTTGGCAATATTACAATGCCGGGTGTACTGGAGTTCATTTCAATACGCCAGTTCGCAAACCTCGGCCACAGATCCTGTATTCGGCCGTTAAGCTGTATTGCACCATGAATACTGTGCCTCCTGATTATGATAGGGAGACCAATTTTATCATTGGAACTCAGCTAGAGGCTATGAAGAACATGTTGGTGGCGGCTTGGTCATATCGTCCACCAGAGTTGGCGGGATATCGGGCTGCTGCTGTAGCATCAACGAGAGGTATTCGGGAAGATCCCCCTGCTGGGAAGAGGGGGCTGACGCAGAAGTCGGTTTGTCTGTACCAAAAAGGCCGAGAAAAATGACGACTCCAAAGGCTACAGGAGTGCCGCCTGTAACGCCAATGGAATCTGTTCCTGTTGAGGTAAAGTCATTTTCCATAATCTGGCTCCTTCTGTCATTTTTGTGACATATGTTTTCCTTTTGTAGGAACCGTTGAAGAAGAAGACCCGGGATACAAAACTGGGCGTCAGTAAACCGAAGCAGGTGGCAATCTCTTCTGATGAGCGCATTCCTCCAATTGTAATGTCTCCCGTGGAGGAGAATCCTGACAATGTCATTCCGGCGGAGATTTCAGTATCTCCAGAATATGTTGGAAGGGAAGCTGAGGTTGAAGCAGTTCCCAGAATGGTGCAAGCCGCCGTGGGGGCCTTGGACGTTGAGGGTCCAGCAAACACGGGACTTCCAGATGAAGAAGTGGAGTGGAGTTCGTCGTCTTCAGATGACGTTCCTCCAGAGATGCGTGAGTCTGTTGCGGGGGTGACAGACGTAATTGAAACATAGGAGAGGGTTGATTCCCATCCTTGTCATGATGAGGGGAGGTCGGCTGTAGCGTTGCCGAGCCCTACCCCAGATTCAACAGCGGAGGCTGAGGTGGCTGCCGACCGGGAGGTAGCGGCAGATTCTATCCCTGCGGAGGGGTTTGATGGTGAAAATGAGACTCGTCCGCCGATCCTGACTCCAAGGGAGCCGAGTCGGGAAACAAGTGCTGATCTTGCTGCTCTGCTGGAGGGGGGATGTCCCGTACGGCCTGCTGATAGTGTGTTGGGGACGGATGAGGTAGCCCCTGACGTCGGTGGTCCCTCCGAGCTTGAGAAGGGTAAGGGTTTGATGGAACCCTCTGTTGCTCCTTCTACTTGGGGTACGATATCGACGGCTCTCTCGGCTCCTTCTGTTCTTTTGGCTCCTCGGGCTAGTAGTCAAGCCCTTGTTGAGGAAGAGTCCGTTGATGCCGAGGTTCCAACCTCGCAGGTTGAAGCCGGCGGGCCCTCTTCCGGTCCGCTGTCTAGAGCAACTCCTCCAACTCCTGCTATGACGCCGCAGGTGCTGGCGGATGCAGATGAGTATGTGAAGTTGATTATTGAGGCGGTGTATAAGATGCTGCAGAGAGGCGTATCGGCCGTGATGGATGCCAATGGGAGTTTCGCGACGGCAAAAACCCTGGCACTCCCTCACATCAGTCTGATACGTTCCCACCAGGGCCATGATCATATGGCCGAGATTCTGGAGGCCTCGGTGGTCGAGCTGGACCAGCTGCTTTCCGAGTTGCAGTGTATCCAGCGAAATAATCTCTCCGCCCTGATAGACGCGGAAAAGGAGAAGTTGATCGCTGAGACTGAGTCCTCTTATCAGGCCACTGTGGGTGTCTGGGAACGCGAGGTGGCTGAAACTGAGGCTGCGGTGGAGAGGCTATCTCAGTCCACGCAGGAGAAGATGGAGTTGCGAGCCGCGTTGGACGCTAGTATAGCGGAGGTTGATGCCAAGATTCGCCTCCTTGAAGACCAGCGGGCCCAACTCTTATTAGATGTTGAGCGAGTCCAGGCTGAACATGTAGCATCTAAGGAGGAGGAAGCAGCTTTCACCCGCCGGGCTCTTATCCTGGCTCAGCAGCGACAACAGTTGGACGAAAAGCATGAGGATGACACTTCTCCTGAGGCCATAGAAACGATGCGTCAAGAAGCCGAACGTCGGGTCCTGGCGACCGTAGAGACTCGGGCGGCAGACTTGAAGCGTCGGATTGAAGAGCTTTCGGCCAACCCCGGGGATGTTTAGGGATTGTAGTCTCTGTCATAGCTGCTTTTCAATAATTGATGTATTAATATTTTATTATATTTTCAACTAATTAAATGTTTTGCTCAAATTTTTTTTTGATATAAACAATAATTGATGTAATAATAATAATAATTTTATTTTCATTTTTATTTTTTTTAAATTTTTATTTTGAAAACCCTAAGAAAAAAAAGAAAAAAAAGAAAAAAAGGAAAAAAAGAAAAGAAAATAAGAAATTATAATAGAGAAAGAGATAGGGGCAGCCTCTCTCCCGAACCCTCTCTCCCTCTCTCGAAATCTCTCTCTCCCTCTCTCTCTATCTCTCTCTCTCTATCTCTCCCTCTCTCACTCTCCTCTCCCTATTCCTCTCCATCTCTCTCCTCCACTCTTCCTCTTCTCCTCATTCCCTTCCCTTACTATTGCTACTGCTGCTACTGTTACTGCGTTGCTGCTGCTGCCGCCGGACTTCCCGCCGCCGCCGCCCGCCCCCTCTCCGGCCACCTCTTCATCCCCCTCTTCTTCCTCCCTCGTTTCCACCTCCAACAGCATCATCTCCATCCTCCATCACCAACCCCAACCACCATCATCTCCATCTCCATCTCCATCATCATCACTACCGTCACCAAACCCTAACCCCTTAGTCTTCAAAAAAAATTGGGGGGGGGGGGAAGAAGAAGAAGAAGAAGAAGGATTGGAAGAAGAAAAAGATTGAGCAAGAGAAGGTGGAATTGGAGAAGAAGGCTCAAGCCCTAATCCCCCAATTCCAAGCCCAAATCTATTTTCCCAAGGCAAGTTCTCACTTCCTCCTCTAAATTTTCACCTTAAAATTCTTAGAACAATTTATGCTTGTTTTAGAACAGAAATCTTGGGATTCAATCTCAATTTTATTAGCTTAATTTCTGAATTTAGGAGTATATAGCCTCCTTGACATAAATTTTCTTACGCCAAATTTTTTGAATGTTGCTAGTAAATGAAATTTTCCATTTTATTTTCCATTTGCTTTATCTATCATTTTGTATTTATTCTGAATGTTCAGTTAGTTGAGGCTTCAAGTCTACTTTCTTATGCATTTAAAATAAGTGATCCTCTTAAACACAATTATAATTATATGATATATATATGTGTTAAGTTTGTATGATACCATGAGTACATAAACAAAATTGCTACACACACACATGACATAAATATTGCTAGAATAAGCACATATGATATGAGTTTTAGGTATTTCTAGATAGGTAAAATAGAGTCATTCATATTGCACGAATGAGGACATGCGGGTACATATGCTATTTTCTAGTATCCAACATAAACTAGTATATTTGAAGCAAGAGGATTCATTCATTTTAAATAAGAATATATATATGATGTGCTTATGTTGGAAAGATTTATAATAGGTCATATTTAGGAGTAATATTTGTTAATATTAGCGTAACCTAGAATTTCAAACATAAATGCCTAAAGTACAACTTAGAAAATTGTCTAGATGATTATATGAGTTATATTGGAAATTGACAAGAACAATATATATATATATATAATATAATATATATATATAATATATATATATGCAGTATATATATTAATTGTATATATATATTAATTGTATCCAACATTTTGAGACAAATAAGTATGCATATTGTTGTGTAAGAACAAAATTTAAGTTAGAAAATTTATTAGTTTTTAAAATCTTATATAATATGTATAGTTATGCATATTAACACAGCATATGAATGATCCCTCAATACACATAAATTTTGAATTTAGATTTGCTTATTTATCATGTTTCTAACCAATTGTGATTTCAAGTCTAGTAGTATAAATAAGAAAAGCGATTGCGAATGTAGTGATTTCTAGACTTGAAAGGTATGAAAGAAGTCGATTGCGGTTAAAATAGGCTTGCTTGCATGCTAAGGTAAGAAATTGTACTTAAATTTTATATCGAAATGTATATATATCATACATGCATGTGATCCAGTGTTGAGGGTTGCTCCACCGAAGGGGTCGGCGAACCCGATATATACCTGCGTGGTTCCGGTGTCGAGAGTTTCTCCACCGAAGGGGTCGGCGAACCCGATGTATATACCTGCGTGGTTCCGGTGTTGAGGGTTGCTCCACCGAAGGGGTCGGCGAACCCGGCTTTTAATTTATACATATATTGCGTCTCTTGTAAATTTTCGGGGTCTCATAATACAAAGGAGACTCTGCCGAAATTTTTGGAAATTTCAAGGGAGTCAATTTCCGACTTTCTGGAAAATCGGATTATTCCCTAAGACTTAAAGTCATTTAGGAAAGGTACTTAGAAACAGCTAGGAAGCATTGGGCGGGAGAGAAAAACCTGGATATTCCTAAATAGTCCCATAGCATAATAACATTAAAAAGCTGATCAATAAATATCCTACTCATTCGTAAGGCCATGCGAATGGAGTTTGTGAGGCTTAGCTCACGTATTTTCGTTTGCTCAAGGGAGGCAAACTAAGCCCAAGGGAGGCTCTTGATTTCGTGCTTCAGATTATTACATCTATTACGACAGTAACATCGAATAGATGATTGTTAAGCCCAAGGGAGGCTCCAGGCCGGATACTAAGCACCGTGCCGCCGAATTCACAGCCTGATCCCAGGTTAACGGGATTGTTGATGGGAAACTATTTCATGAATATTCAGGGATTGTTCTCCAAATTGCATTGCATTTTTTGTTCACTAAATTTGTATCTCACTGTAAAAGAAACTCCCCCTATTAAATGAAGGCATTTTTTTTCGTTTTGCTCAAGGGAGGCAAAACTATATTGTAAGCTCAAGGAATGCTCGGAATTTTTACATCCACATCGAAAGTAACAATATCCTTCAAATTTTATTCCATTCTAGGAGGAAATTATCCCATTTTAATTAAAGCCAAAAGGACGTTTATACTGCTTAAATGAATGAAATCTATAACAATGTAAAATTGCATATTTCTATTCTTCTAACAGAAAATCCTTACGTTTCATTCCTTATTATATTTTCCTTAAGCATTTTTGGCTGAGGACTTGCTTGTCGTTTCTAAACGACCTAGTATTGTTCACTAGATTTTGTAGCAGTGTACCAAGTGAAGCCGCTATCAGGTACTGAAGGACAACCGGAGATCAAGGACGTGATGATACCATTGAAGATGTCCAAGTCGGAACAAGAATTCTTTTTCTCTACTTGTTTAAGGTATAATTGTATAAGTTATAGTTGGACCCAAAATTGTACTGGGTAGAAATAGTTATGCTCATGTTCAATTAGTTAGAATGTCTTAGTTTCAGATTATTGCTGACCTAAATTTATATAAGTATGACCTGCTTTTACCTATGCATGAACCTTACGGGTGACAATCGCGAATATGAGTACTGGCGTATTCGTATGTCGCGTAGCCTGGGGATGATGTTACGTACCCGGCTCGCCGTAATTCTGGGAAGCGGGGCGTGACACGTCTTTTAGTGGTGGCCCATGCAGGTTAGACATTTCATAGAGGAATTAGGATATGATGCAGGTCAGCAAAGAATGGAAAATCTAGGTTAGTTTGCAGGTCAGACATTGCATAGAGGAAATAGGATAGAGTACAGGTCTGACAACCCAAGGATATGATATAGACCAAGTTCTAGGAAAACCTATGCAAGCTGAGAAAATATGTTGATCAAGATTTTTGGGGAGACCCTATAGGCTAAGGTATAAACTTTAAGATGTGTTTTAGGAAATATCTAAGAGATACCAAATAGAATTGTTTATGTTAGACTGTATTTCATAGTGTCTGTACCTAAATAAAATTTCTATAGTGAGTATATATAATCAGGTGTACTTACCTAGGTCATGGGTAGTATAAGGATATACATAATCATTCTAGGCCTATTAAGTTAGGGAGAATAGGACAAGTATTCTCGTCTGAGCTGGTAAAAGAATCTAGAAGACTCCTTAAGAATCTTGGACTTGGTATCTCTAGTAAACCCGGAGTTCATATATATTTTGAACCATTACGTAGTTAGAAATAGTGAAGGGGTAAGTATAGATATAAATATATTTTGAATGATTACTGGGTAGGAAAGTACTAGCAATAACTTGTCTAGGGTTTTGCCTAATAGTTATTGTATAGAGTATTATATACATATTATATTAAGAAGCTAATTCCTTATTCCTTACTCCCTCTAGACTTCTATCGATGCCTAAGTCCCGACTCGTTCTCTTATATCTGTTGAATTTTCTGTGGTCTGGTTATTTCACAAACCCAATCTCCTTCAAAATTTTCAATTTTGTTGCTTCACTTAACATTCACTAAATGAAAATCTAGAATTGTATCCTCAATCTTTTCTTCCATTTACATCTTTTCTTGGCATCCCTATTTCAGGAATTGTCCTCTATCTAATATCCATTGCAATTTACTCTTTTGATATTTTTCTTTTCTGTGAAGTGAATATTTTGATTGGATTTTGTGTAAATGATATTTATGTGAATGAATACTTGTGTCTTGAGACCAAAAATTCTCTAATGAATTGTGAAGTGAGAAGTTGTTGCAGCCATTTGGACTGGCCATCCAAATTGGCGAGGCACATATTCTCGAAACATGATTCAGGAATTCAATAAAATTTCGGGGATCAAGACATAATTTTTTATAATGAATTTTTGAACTTGATATTCGAATTTTGATTTCACTTTACCTTGATTTGGAATTTGAAAGAAAAACGTTATTTAAAATGACATATAGTGCTTTTGATAATATAGATATATGAGTTTATTTTATGTTATAATATTATCTATTAGTTTGATACCATGATGAAATAACGTTGATGATATTTGGAGAACTTGAAAATAAGTATTGCTTCTTGAATATATTTTGGATTACTAAAAATATCATGATCTGTAAAGCTACTTCACAATCATGATTCCTACTCATTCTATGGATATCATTGGCGTGGTAGCAAAAGCTGCAGCCATGAATTTTGATAGTGAAACGGTATCTTAATTGCAGCCATATGCGCAATGGCGAGGCATAAGATTACTATATCACGCCAGAAAATGAGAATAAGAAATATGATTTTGAATTCAAAGATCATACATGTTTATGGTTTGAAACAACATGGTATCTGACCAATTCTATTTGGTTTTATGGAATTTCAAGAATCTTAATGATTTCTATTATTTTCAGATTGTTCTCATCTTCGTGAAGCTTTTGATAACTGTATTTCAAGATATTTTGTTTAATAATTTAATAAATTACTACTTCACCTCTGTAAGGTGGGTAGAATATTTGTTTTCTCTGTGATCATTTTTGAAAAGCTTATCTTTAAATTTAAATTTCGAGGACGAAATTTTTGTAAGGTGGGTAGAGTGTCATAGCTGCTTTTCAATAATTGATGTATTAATATTTTATTATATTTTCAACTAATTAAATGTTTTGCTCAAAATTTTTTTTTGTGATATAAACAATAATTGATGTAATAATAATAATAATTTTATTTTCATTCTTATTTTTTTTAAAATTTTTATTTTGAAAACCCTAAGAAAAAAAAGAAAAAAAAGAAAAAAAAAGGAAAAAGAAAAAAAGAAATTATAATAGAGAGAGAGAGGGGCAGCCTCTCTCCCGAACCCTCTTTCCCTCCCTCGAAATCTCTCTTTCACTCTCTCGAAATCTCTCTCTCTCTCTCTCTCTCTATATATATATATATATATATATATATATATATATATATATATATATATATATATATATATATATATATATATCTCCCTCTCTCACTCTCCTCTCCATATTCCTCTCCATCTCTCTCCTCCACTTTTCCTCTTCTCCTCCTTCTGCTACTGCTGCTACTGTTACTGCGCTGCTGCTGCCGCCGGACTTCCCGCCGCCGCCGCCCGCCCCTCTCCGGCCACCTCTTCATCCCCCTCTTCTTCCTTCCTTATTTCCACCTCCAACACCATCATCTCCATCCTCCATCACCAACCCCAACCACCATCATCTCCATCTCCATCATCACCACTACCATCACCAAACCCTAACCCCTTAGTCTTCAAAAAAAGGGAGGGGGGGAAGAAGAAGAAGAAGAAGGATTGGAAGAAGAAAAAGATTGAGCAAGAGAAGGTGGAATTGGAGAAGAAGGCTCAAGCCCTAATCCCCCAATTCCAAACCCAAATCTATTTTCCCAAGGCAAGTCCTCCCTTCCTCCTCTAAATTTCCACCTTAAAATTCTTAGAACAATTTATGTATGTTTTAGAACAGAAATCTTGGGATTCAATCTCAATTTTATTAGCTTAATTTCTGAATTTAGGAGTATATAGCCTCCTTGACGTAAATTTTCTTACGTCAAATTTTTTGAATGTTGCTAGTAAATGAAATTTTCCATTTTATTTTCTATTTGCTTTATCTATCATTTTGTATTTATTCTGAATGTTCAGTTAGTTGAGGCTTCAAGTCTATTTTCTTATGCATTTAAAATAAGTGATCCTCTTAAACACAATTATAATTATATGATATATATATGTGTTAAGTTTGTATGATACCATGAGTACATAAACAAAATTGCTACACACACACACGACATAAATATTACTAGAATAAGCAAATATGATATGAGTTTTAGGTATTTCTAAATAGGTAAAATAGAGTCATTCATATTGCACGAATGAGGACATGCGGGTACATATGCTATTTTCTAGTATCCAACATAAACTAGTATAGTTGAAGCAAGAGGATTCATTCATTTTAAATAAGAATATATATATGATGTGCTTATGTTGGAAAGATTTATAATAGGTCATACTTAGGAGTAATATTTGTTAATATTAGCGTAACCTAGAATTTCAAACATAAATGCCTAAAGTACAACTTTGTCTAGATGATTATATGAGTTGTATTGGAAATTGACAAGAACAATATATATATATATATATATATATATATATATATATATATATATATATATATATATATATATATATATATATATATGCAGTATATATATTAATTGTATCTAACATTTTGAGACAAATAAGTATGTATATTTTTGTGTAAGAACAAAATTTAAGTTAGGAAATTTATTAGTTTTTAAAATCTTATATAATATGTATAGTTATGCATATTAACACAGCATATGAATGATCCCTCAATACACATAAATTTTGAATTTAGATTTGCTTATTTATCATGTTTCTAACCAATTGTGATTTCAAGTCTAGTAGTATAAATAAGAAAAGCGATTGCGAAAGTAGTGATTTCTATACTGGAAAGGTATGAAAGAAGCCGATTGCGGTTAAAATAGGCTTGCTTGCATGCTAAGGTAAGAAAGTGTACTCTCTCTCTCCCTCTCTCTCTATCTCTCTCTCTCTCTATCTCTCCCTCTCTCACTCTCCTCTCCCTATTCCTCTCCATCTCTCTCCTCCACTCTTCCTCTTCTCCTCATTCCCTTCCCTTACTATTGCTACTGCTGCTACTGTTACTGCGTTGCTGCTGCTGCCGCCGGACTTCCCGCCGCCGCCGCCCGCCCCTCTCCGGCCACCTCTTCATCCCCCTCTTCTTCCTCCCTCGTTTCCACCTCCAACAGCATCATCTCCATCCTCCATCACCAACCCCAACCACCATCATCTCCATCTCCATCTCCATCATCACCACTACCGTCACCAAACCCTAACCCCTTAGTCTTCAAAAAAAATTGGGGGGGGGGGGAAGAAGAAGAAGAAGAAGAAGGATTGGAAGAAGAAAAAGATTGAGCAAGAGAAGGTGGAATTGGAGAAGAAGGCTCAAGCCCTAATCCCCCAATTCCAAGCCCAAATCTATTTTCCCAAGGCAAGTTCTCACTTCCTCCTCTAAATTTTCACCTTAAAATTCTTAGAACAATTTATGCATGTTTTAGAACAGAAATCTTGGGATTCAATCTCAATTTTATTAGCTTAATTTCTGAATTTAGGAGTATATAGCCTCCTTGACATAAATTTTCTTACGCCAAATTTTTTGAATGTTGCTAGTAAATAAAATTTTCCATTTTATTTTCCATTTGCTTTATCTATCATTTTGTATTTATTCTGAATGTTCAGTTAGTTGAGGCTTCAAGTCTATTTTCTTATGCATTTAAAATAAGTGATCCTCTTAAACACAATTATAATTATATGATATATATATGTGTTAAGTTTGTATGATACCATGAGTACATAAACAAAATTGCTACACACACACATGACATAAATATTGCTAGAATAAGCACATATGATATGAGTTTTAGGTATTTCTAGATAGGTAAAATAGAGTCATTCATATTGCACGAATGAGGACATGCGGGTACATATGCTATTTTCTAGTATCCAACATAAACTAGTATATTTGAAGCAAGAGGATTCATTCATTTTAAATAAGAATATATATATGATGTGCTTATGTTGGAAAGATTTATAATAGGTCATATTTAGGAGTAATATTTGTTAATATTAGCGTAACCTAGAATTTCAAACATAAATGCCTAAAGTACAACTTAGAAAATTGTCTAGATGATTATATGAGTTATATTGGAAATTGACAAGAACAATATATATATATATATATATATATATATATATATATATATATATATATATATATATATATATATATATATATATATATATATAATATAATATATATATATAATATATATATATGCAGTATATATATTAATTGTATATATATATTAATTGTATCCAACATTTTGAGACAAATAAGTATGCATATTGTTGTGTAAGAACAAAATTTAAGTTAGAAAATTTATTAGTTTTTAAAATCTTATATAATATGTATAGTTATGCATATTAACACAGCATATGAATGATCCCTCAATACACATAAATTTTGAATTTAGATTTGCTTATTTATCATGTTTCTAACCAATTGTGATTTCAAGTCTAGTAGTATAAATAAGAAAAGCGATTGCGAAAGTAGTGATTTCTAGACTTGAAAGGTATGAAAGAAGTCGATTGCGGTTAAAATAGGCTTGCTTGCATGCTAAGGTAAGAAATTGTACTTAAATTTTATATCGAAATGTATATATATCATACATGCATGTGATCCAGTGTTGAGGGTTGCTCCACCGAAGGGGTCGGCGAACCCGATATATACCTGCGTGGTTCCGGTGTTGAGAGTTGCTCCACCGAAGGGGTCGGCGAACCCGATATATACCTGTGTGGTTCCGGTGTTGAGAGTTGCTCCACCGAAGGGGTCGGTGAACCCGATATATATACCTGCGTGGTTCCGGTGTTGAAGGTTGCTCCACCGAAGGAGTTGGCGAACCCGGCTTTTAATTTATACATATATTGCGTCTCTTGTAAATTTTGGGGTCTCATAATACAAAGGAAACTGCCGAAATTTTTGAAAATTTCAAGAGAGCCAATTTTTGACTTTCTGAAAAATCGGATTATTCCCTAAGACTTAAAGTCATTTAGGAAAGGTACTTAGAAACAGCTAGGAAGCATTGGGCGGGAGAGAACAACCTGGATATTCCTAAATAGTCCCATAGCATAATAAAATTAAAAAGCTGATCAGTAAATATCCTACTCATTCGTAAGGCCATGCGAATGGAGTTTGTGAGGCTTAGCTCACATATTTTCGTTTGCTCAAGGGAGGCAAACTAAGCCCAAGGGAGGCTCTTGATTTCGTGCTTCAGATTATTACATCTATTACGACAGTAACATCGAATAGATGATTGTTAAGCCCAAGGGAGGCTCCAGGTCGGATACTAAGCACCGTGCCGCCGAATTCACAGCCTGATTCCAGGTTAACGGGATTGTTGATGGGAAACTATTTCATGAATATTCAGGGATTGTTCTCCAAATTGCATTGCATTTTTTGTTCACTAAATTTGCATCTCACTGTAAAAGAAACTGCCCCTATTAAAGGAAGGCATTTTTTTTCGTTTTGCTCAAGGGAGGCAAAACTATATTATAAGCTCAAGGGAAGCTCGGAATTTTTACATCCACATCGACAGTAACAATATCCTTCAAATTTTATTCCATTCTAGGAGAAAATTATCCCATTTTAATTAAAGCCAAAAGGACGTTTATACTGCTTAAATGAATGAAATCTATAACAATGTAAAATTGCATATTTCTATTCTTCTAACAGAAAATACTTATGTTTCATTCCTTATTATATTTTCCTTAAGCATTTTTGGCCGAAGACTTGCTTGTCATTTCTAAACGACCTAGTATTGTTCACTAGATTTGTAGCAGTGTACCAAGTGAAGCCGCTATCAGGTACTGAAGGACAACCGGAGATCAAGGACGTGATGATACCATTGAAGACGTCCAAGTCGGAACAAGAATTCTTTTTCTCTACTTGTTTAAGGTATAATTGTATAAGTTATAGTTGGACCCAAAATTGTAATGGGTAGAAATAGTTATGCTCATGTTCAATTAGTTAGAATGTCTTAGTTTCAGATTATTGCTGACCTAAATTTATGTAAGTATGACCTGCTTTTACCTATGCATGAACCTTACGGGCGACAATCGCGAATATGAGTACTGGCGTATTCGTATGTCGCGTAGCCTGGGGATGATGTTACGTACCCGGCTCGCCGTAATTCTGGGAAGCGGGGCGTGACAGTCTCTTCTTTTTTGTGTAATGTGCAACTCTTACTGGGGGTGTAATCCTTTACTTTTGAATAAAGAATACAGAGTTTTTTGTGGTGTGTTCATTTTTGCTGTCATGAACTTGATGATTTGTGTGGACCTATTATCTTTTGTGTACCTTGGTTTTTAGGTACAGATAATAAGTTCGAGAGAACCGACATGCTTGCTCAGAGGTGATGTGGACGTGGCAAATATGGGGTTCAAATGATAGAATCTTCCTACTCAGAGGTGTTATGGACGTGGTAGGAATGACTCTGGAGGGTACGCAGAACTACTCAGAGGTAATGTGGACGTAGAAGTTCTGCGATCAATGTACGGCAACACAGGGGTTGTCCGTACGGGATATTTACTCAGAGGTAATGTGGACGTGGTAAACATGGTGGGGTAGCGTAGTCTTACGGAGTGTAAGATCCCGCTTTGTAGGGGAACAACTCAGAGATAATGTGGACGTGGTTGTTCTTCTGCTGGAGAATGCTACGGAACAGCTGGGTTCCGGAAGCGTAAGGAACTGTATGTGAGCCCTGATGGTTGGGTCCACAGACCCCCTTGTTGGATGGAGATGGAAGTACATGTCTGAAAGATGTCAAGAGTAGTACTTTTTTAGGAACTTGCCGTTGATGGGCATCATGAACAAGTCCCCATTGGATTTGGCGAGGCGGTAAGCACCGTTTGAGTATACCGTCTCTACGATGAAAGGTCCCTCCCACTTGGGCTCGAACTTTCCTGGTGTCTTGTGAGTCAACACCATCGGCCTCCTGACTGCCAGAACCAGGTCGCCTACTTGGAAAGTCCTCTGTTTGACTTTCTTGTTGAAAGCCTGTGATATACGGGCTTGATAGAGTTCGATGCGTTGTTGAGCTAGGAGATATTTTTTGTCAAGTGCCTCCAATTCTCGCAGACGGCGACGTTGATTGTCTTCTTCTGTGAGTTGATTTGTGATTGCAACACGGAGTGAGGGTATCTGGATCTCGAGAGGCAGTACCGCTTCGCTCCCGTAGACCAGGGAGAATGGTGTGTTGCCCGTCGGGGTCCGTACCGTTGTGCGGTAGGCCCAAAGGCATTTGCCGAGCTTTTCGTTCCAGTCGCGTTTGTTGGATGACACGACCTTTTTGAGTAGCTTGACGATAGTCTTGTTAAACGCCTCGGCCAATCCATTTGCCGCCGGATTGTAGGCGGTTGATGCCACGTTTTGAATGCGATTCTTGTCACAGAATCTGCTGAAAATATGGCTGATGAACTGAGGACCGTTATCGTTGATAATCCTCTGAGGTATCCCGAAACGGTAGATGACATGGTGCTTGATGAAGCTGATCACCCTAGAGCTCTTCACTTACGCCAGTGGAACTGCTTCTGTCCATTTGGAGAAGTAGTCGGTGATGGCTAGGATGAAGCGGTGTCCCCTTGATGAAGGAGGGGTGATCGGTCCTACAATGTCTATGCCCCAGGCTTCGAAGGGCCAGGAGGCGACCGTAGGATGTAGTGGTTCTGACGGTATATAGATGAAGTCAGCGTGAAGCTAGCACGTATGGCACTTTTTAGCATAGTCGACAGCGTCGGCTGCCATGGTTGGCCAGTAGTAGCCCATGCGTCGCAGTCGATCCTGTAACTTAGGGCCAGGTTGATGGGCCCCGCAAGTTCTGTCATGAGCTTCTCGAAGGGCTTCGGCTGCTTCCTTGTTAGACAAACATCGAAGGAGAAGTCCATCGTATGAGCGTCGGTACAGCATTTTCTGTATCGTAATAGAATCGAAGGGAGCGCCTCCAGACTGAGATGGCTTCTTTCGGGTCCTCTGGGAGAATTTTGTAGACAGCAAAATCGATAAACGGGAACCTCCAGTCTCGGACATTAACACCAGCATTTGTTGACATGGCATGGGCCATTTGTGAGGAAAGGTTGTTTTTAGGACAGACCAAGTCTCGACCAACTACCGTGACGTAGTGTTGAGTCCCGAGGGGTGCTGCCAATGAGGCTGCGAGGCCAGCCAGAGCGTCAGCCTCCAGATTTTGTAAACGAGATACATGTTCGATGAAGAACTTGATGAAGGTTGAAACGATGTTCAATACGACTTCATAGTAAGGAATCAGATCTTCATGGCGAACTTCGTATTGCCCTCTGACCTAGTTAACGACGAGTTTTGAGTCACCGTAGGCTTCCATATGATCCACCCCCAGCTGTTGCGCCAGCTGGAGTCCTATGATGAGCGCGTTGTACTTGGCAACATTGTTGGAGCACGGCTTCGAAAGGGAGTAGGCACGCTGGATGACCAGCTGATCGGGGGAGACTAGGACTACCCCCACTCCTGCGATGATTTGGCCTTTGGGGCATGTTCTCGAAGCGCCATAAAAAAATATCCGCCAGACGGAGCTTTCTTCAGTGACGTTTGATTCTTGGACCTCATCCGGGATGTCTTCATAGAGTTTGGAAGACTCTGGGATGGGGTGTGCAGCTAAAAAGTTGGCCAGAGCCTGACCCTTAACGGCTTTTTGTGGAACGAACACCATATTGTATGGCGTTAACAAGATCGCCAATGTAGCTAGCCGGGAGTTTAATGACCCTGGCTTCGTCATGAGAACTCTGAGTGGATTGACTCAGGAGATGACATGAATTGTCTGGCCCGAGACATAATAGCGAGTCTTCTGGATGGCAAATACCAAAGCCAAACACTCTTTTTCAACGGGGTTGTACCGGTGTTTGACCCCGATTAGTGTTCTACTGAGATAGTAGATAGCTTGCTCATAGCCTGCATCGCTGTTCTGAGCAAGCAGAGCACCGAGGGAATGATCCATGGCACGGACGTAGAGGAGAAAAGGGTTGTCGGCGACGGGTGCTACCAGGACCGACGGGCTCGTCAAGTAAGCCTTGATATCGTCGAAAGCTTTTTGGCATTCCTCTGTCCAGCCGTAAGAGACTCCCTTCTTCATGAGCTGGGTGAAGGGTTGACATTTTCCGGAAAGGTTTGCTATAAACCTCCGGATGTATGCCAGACGCCCTTGCAGGCCTCAAAGTTCTCGGAGGTTCTTCGGAGGGTCCATGTCATGGATGGCTTTGGTCTTCTCAAGATCGACATGAATGCCTTTTGTCGTGATAATAAAGCCCAAGAAAACCCCTAGGAAGGATTTAGCGGGATTCATCTTGAGTTGATGCGCTCGCATGAGATCGAAGACTGTCTTAAGGTCTTGTAGGTGATCTCCTTTGAGACGGCTCTTGACTGCGATGTCATCAACATAGCATTCGACTGTCTTGCGAAGATGCTGACGGAAGATGGTGCTCATAGCTCGTTGGTATGTCGCACCTGCGTTCTTCAAGCCGAAAGACATCACTGTGTAGCAGAAAACCCCCTTCGGAGTCCTGAATGACGTGTGTTTTACGTCATCGGGGAACATCTTGATCTGGTTGTAGCCCGAATACCCGTCCATGAAGGACATGCGTTCGAAGCCACACGTGTTATCGATCATCACGTTGGTGATTGGAAGCGGGAATTCGTCCTTCGGGCAAGCAGTATTGAGATCCCTGAAGTTGATACAGACTCGTATCTTTCTATTCTTCTTGGTGACAGGGACGACGTTGGCCACCCAATCCGGGTGTTTTTTTTATGAATAAATCTGCTGGTCAGGAGTTTGTCTACTTCCTGATCGATAGCGTTCATGATGTCAGGACGAAAATGTCGCTGTTATTGCTTTATAGGCTTGGCATCAGGTAAGATGTTAAGCCTATGCATCGCGATCTGGGGATCAAGTCCCGGCATATCTTCGTAGCTCCAGACGAAGACATCGATATATTCTTTAGCCAGTTGGACTAAAGATTCCCGATCTTCTCCTTTTAGGCTTTTGCTGATGAAGATGGGTTTGGAAGAAGATCCATCCCCAAGGTCGATCTGTTCGACTTCGTCTTCGGTAGGGGGTTCGCATAATTCAAAACGAGACTCCCACTGTTCTCCTAGGCGTTGAGCCCAGGGTTCTTCTTCAAAGAATTCTAGCGTTTGGTTTTCGCCTTCATCTTCTTGAGATTGTGCAGATGTCATGTTGGCTGATAGCACTTTCTTGAAGACTGATCCGGTACTGGTATCGGAATCCCAAGTTGATGCTTCAGATGAATGAGAATTTTTTAGTTCTTCTGCCTTCGAACTCTCTGGAGTTGACGGCGGCGTAAAATAGCCCACCCCCCCGTCGAGTTCGATGATAGTAGTCCTGTGACTTTCCTTTAGGTGTTGGAAGTCGGAGAGGAAGACGTCTACCCTTGCCGTAGTTCAGGCCTTTGTTGCTTTTTAGGTCGTAACCCATCTTTTGGATGAGGTACTTTGCCTTGTCCGTGTACCGATAGTCTTGTATTCTGCCGGTATCTGGTTCTTGCTCGGGTGGCGGGAGGTCTTGATGACGCTCGACTTTGTCGAAGATGATGGATTCTTCGTCTCGATTCCGCGGCGGGACTACAAAACAGACCCCTTGGGATGGGAATACTCGATTTACATGATGGACGGTCGTTATTTGTGTTTGCAATGACCGTAGAGCGTTATCTAATGTATAC
The DNA here is from genome assembly GCA_029216955.1 of Iris pallida. Lineage (NCBI taxonomy): Eukaryota > Viridiplantae > Streptophyta > Magnoliopsida > Asparagales > Iridaceae > Iris > Iris pallida. The sequence continues at coordinate 36,574 of JANAVB010001648.1, read as the reverse complement.
ATGGCATTCCAATGTGGAAGACTAGAATAATTAAAAGACACTCTATTATTGATGAAACACGAGATTTTGTCCTGCAGGATTACATTGTACAGAGAGGGTGCATCTATATCAGCAGATATATACTCCCATAGGGCTTCATCTGTGAGTACTGGGGTTGGATCGGGAGAGTCCACCACAGTTTTGATCTTGGGGTCCGAGAGGGCTATGTGGGCCTTTTCCGACAGCTTGGATAAGACAGAGGATTGCGACGGCTTGCCCTTAAGACGCACCTTTAGAGGTGCCTCAACTGCGCCTTCGGTGATTGGTGCCTTTCCCTGTAGTTTTGCCACAAGGGGAGCCGATGTTTGAGGCGGCTTTCCCTTGAGCCATATCTTCAAGGGAGCTTCAGTGGGTGTTCTACCTGGAGCAGTTGGTGTTTTTCCAGGTAGCTTGATGTTCATGGGAGGCAACGTCTGAGGCGGCTTCCCTTTGAGTCGAATTTTTAAAGGAGCGTCGGGAATCATCTCTGGCTCCATGTCGGTCTCTGCTGCCGTTTCTGCTTCATCGTCAGCATCATTGGCTTCCTCTTCGTTGGACGACTTGTACAAGATGGAATCAGTGAAGTAGGCTTTAACCCCTTTGAAAGGGTCGATGTCCGCGAACTCCGTCCGGATGATGTCATTGGTGGACACATATTTCATACATTGGTGGAGTGTAGATGGCACCACCATGTACTCATGAAGCCACGGACGACCCAGTAGGAGGTTGTAGTTGACGTCAACGTCCACGACATAGCAAGTGACCTCAGTTCTGAGGTTACCAATATGACACTTCAGCCGTATTTTGTCCAGCGGCTCGCTTTTGCTAGCATTGAAGCCACTGATTGTTGTGTTGGAAGGCACCAGTCGGTACATTGGGATCCCCAGTGTTGAGAGCAGCATCTTCGGGATGATGCTGAGGGAAGACCCCGGATCGATATGAATCTGCTTCACCTTGACTGAACCGATATACCCTGTATAATACTGTCACGACCCGCTCCCGAATAATCGGACACGAGTCGGACACGCCCAGCCTTCGTCGTTAGACACGACGAAGTAAGCTGTACCAAGCTAGGGAAAACTAACCAGATAAACATGAAAGTATAGAATCACAGCATCTAAAAACGTATCCCAGAATGATCACCATAATCTACAAATCCAGATATCATAATGTACCAGAATCAACAGGAATGAAAGTGCTATGAACTCTAAAGTCAATATCTCAAAGTAAAGCTAAGTAATCTAAACCTGAAACCTCAAGCTAAGCCTCATCCTGCTCAGCTAAATCCTGGGCTCTGGCCCATAGAGTAAATCAATGTCCTGCAAGCATACCTGCAACATATCCTATTCAGGAGCGGAGCAAAGTACAGTTCTAGGTAATGAAACATGAACATGATATGAAATGTGTACAGGGGTACATGAAAAGATATACAGGAATGTACAGGAAAGTAATACAGAAAATGAGTACAGGATCTATAGTACAAGAATGTAAAGAACAGGAACATGTAAAGTACAGGAATAAAACTATAATCCTGAAGTACCAGACATGACAAGTGCACAATATTGAAATACATCTAGTCCATGTGACCGGCTGGGGTGAGTACAGGAGCATGCACAGGAGTACATGAATATGGTACGACTTAGGACCCGCGTGCACAGTGCGTGGCCTAAGCTAGGTACAGGATTATATAGTAACCGGGATTGGTCACATGGCTAGTGTATTTTCCCACCCGACACTAATAAGTACAAGAGCAAGGGTACAGAAATACAGGAGTACATGAATATCGTGCCATGACGTGTCACAAGAAAGGGTACAAGAATGTAAATGTACAAAACCGTAGAAAAGTACTTGCCTGGCTCCAGAAAGTACTGGTAATCAGAAACTGGATGTCTTCCTGTATTTATAATGATGTGTACAAGTTGGTTAATAACTAAACAGGCTCTAAATTGGTATGTTGTAGTTCTATAATTATAATATTGGTTAAACCCAGATATTAACTATTCAGTAATTATTCTTCCTTACAACTATTCTTAAAACCATTATTAGAATAGAAATTAGCTAGGTCCCTAACCTGCAACAGAACCACCCACACACAACACTAGCTCTCTGCTATTGTCCTGACCCAAATTTATCAAAACCAAACTTAAGCAAAATATGAAACTAAATCTATCAATGGAAAATATATATATTCATATGACAGAAGTCCCTCCAATATTTAAACATCATATTCTTACTAGAAGAAAGATATTTTAGAGCTAGTTAACATAGTAATCAAGACTGTTATAATAAACTTATATAGTAACCTAGCATTGACAACACAACTCTACTGCTAAACAAACTGTTTAGGCTGCCTGACTTATGTTAAACTTATACTGTGGCCCATTTGAGCCTAACTAACTTAATCAGGTTATTTACATTCCTGCCAATACTAGAAATAGTAAAAACATATGAACCTGCCATTTAAACCCATCACACCAATATACCAATTCACTCCAACACCCATTCGAAACTCATGGCTGCATTACTCAAGATTATAGAAAACTGCTAAACTCAGAATTTAGAAAAAAATTTAGAACATAATACAATCAAAATCCACAAGGAAGTTATACAGAAATTTATACATAAAAATATAAAATCAGTTTAACCAAAACAAATTTTTCCAAGCCCGCCAACTGCTACTTCTGTCAATCCTTCACATGCATCAAGCTAAACCAGCTTAAAATCGTGCACCCGACTTCTCTATGCTGGACACGAGTAGAGGCCATGATGGACACTCGACCAATGTTCAATCACGAACTGGACACGCACCCGTATCACACTCTCAAAGAGTTTGCCACTGGTAGCCCTGCACCACCTTCCAGGGACACGGTCGAGAGCCACAGGACACATACCACACAACTGGTCATGCACAATGGCTACTGCTAAGTTGTTAATTCCTGCTCTCCTTCATCCCAACAAATCCGATCTGTTGCCAATCAATACTACGTCTACACCAGCCAGAACCGATCATGAACTAAAAGTTGGACACGATCTCAGTCTCGAACACAGAACGACCACCACCTACAACCCGACCAAACCCCACCAATTCCACTTGTTTAAAAAGATCGATCTCCCCCACGCAATAATGCTAGAAACAAGAAGAAAATAGAGTAATACCTGGAAGAGAATCGCACTAATAAGTCGGACACGCTCCTCTGACTCAACTGTACCAAAATTTCCTGTAACAGTCGATGAACAGATCGTGCACAAGGAGAAGAATCGCTTTAGGAGAATTGTCGCTAATCCTTAAGAAATTGAGAAATCAAACAAAATGGAGAATCTCAGATCAATTAACTCACAGTTCTTCAATTGTCCTTGTGTCGAGCCGTAGAGCCATCGATGATCACTGAAAAAATGGCCAGTTGCTCGTTGTCGAGAGCACCGCACCGTCTTCGCAGCTGTCGCGGTGGAGCGCTCGTGTAGCTATCGAATCTTGCCCCAAGATCCGTCGAAGAAGAGGATCGGCTGATCGATGCAGTCGTCGTCGGAAAAATACAGCGCCACTGAGGAGACGAAGAAGCACATTACGTGCTCGATGCCAGAGAGTGCGCCGCTGACGTCGGAAAACTGATCGGCTACTCCGCCGCCTGCAGTTGGAACGACCGCTGAGAACAGTTGCCTAGGCGTGGAAGCTTCACTTTCGCCATCGATATCACCAGGGAGCCTGTGTCCCCTGTCGCCGGAAACCACCACCGAGGGATCGTCATGGGACGGAGATGCGCCGGAGAACGCCGCCTGGAAACTCGTCGCCGTCGCTGAGAAAAGACCCGCGCGCCATCGCTGGACACTCGTCGCCGCTGGACACTCAGGGAGAAGAGATCGCCATCGCCATCGTCGCACTTGCCGACCATCACTGTCGAAATCGTCGTCGAAGTCGCCAGCTAGGGCTGGAACGAAAAGGAATTTGGGGACAGCTCTCGAAAAAATATTAATGGAGGAGAATAGGTTTCTCTCTCCACAGATGCTTTAAAAGAAAAATATAAATTTGCATCAAACCCCCCCGCATAAATAATATTTTACTTAAATCCTCCCACTCAGAAATTCTTACAATAAAACCCTCCCCCTTTTCGGAAATTACAAAAATGATAAAAAAATCAGTTAAAACTTTTGAGAAAAAAAGAGGGGACCACAAGTTGGTTGTAACAACTTTTCAAATTTGAAAATTTGCTCCCAACTTATTTTCCTCTAAAATAAGAATCACCATATTACTAATTAAAATAAATAAAAATAAACTTTCTATTTGAAACCCAATAAATCAATTGCTATTATAAAAATCAATTTTCTTTTTAATTTCCTCAAAATCGGGAAGTGGAGTTACAAATACAGCGGCCTGTTGTGTCGGTTGTGCTTGAGCAGCATGTCTTGTTGGGTGAAGGTTATGTTGGGGATAACTTCATCCGCACGATGACAGTGCGCACATGTAGTCGGAGTATCCTCAGGCTGCTTGACCTGACTGATGAAGGACTCAGCATCCTTCAGAGCTTCACAGAGAGCTTCACGAGTGTCCTTGGAAAGGCGAAGAAGCTCAAACAGAGATAGGCGGACAGGAGTACTGGCAAGTTGTGCCAGTATGTCGAAGTTGTGGGGCTTGGCTAGCCCCGAAGCATTCTCCTTTCGCAGAGGCTTGTCAAAACGGGCCTCTACATGCTTCGGCTTATTGGTTGTTGGGGGCTTAGATGGGCCCTCTTCCTGGGCAGCAGTGACGGTGCAAGGAGGCACCACCTCGACGGCAGCTTCGTCGGGTTGGGCGTTCTGATGTGAACGCGTTTGTACAGAAAGTGCCTCTTCCACAGAGGAAGAGACCATGCGGCAAGACTTGATATTCCTGCCCTTAGTTTTGGAGGTAGAGCGTACCTCCAGTTGAGTAACCTCAGAGACGAGATCAGGGTGAACCCATAAGACCTTTCCCCGAGATGTGGTGAGCGGGATGAGTCCACTCACGTTGTTACGAGTAGGTGGTAAGTTAACCACCTCTATTGTCGCCTTATGGATGGGGACGATGCCATCTTGTATTGTGGTTGGCGGCAAGGTGCCAAATTGGAGTGACACCAGGTTGGCCGAAACCGTTTTCTCCTCGTAGTCGACGGAGATAACATCCGTATTGATCATGCGCTGGATGTAGTTTTTGACGACGTAGCAGTCCTTAGTTGGATGTCCGACAAACCGATGGTAGTGACAGTACCTCGGATTGTCCACTTTCCTAACCTCGTCGGGACGCTTCGGGTCCGATAATTTGATCTTGTCACCCTGCTTCAGTATCTCAAAGAGTTGCAAGGTGTCTTCATCGTTGAAAGAATAAACCTCCTTTGGTCTTTGTGCAAGTGGAGGCTTTTGAGTGGGTATTGATGCACCTTTGGAGGCATTGACAGTCAACGCCTGTTTCCCCTTCGTCTCTCGTCCAGGGTTGTTGGCTGCAGGACGTTTCCCCTTGTCCTCAAAGGCAGGGAAACTAACTCCCAGAAGGCGAGCATTGGACGCCTTCTTTTCTGCTGCTTCGGCTTCGATGATCAAGGAACTCCAATCGGGAGAAGGAGTAGAGTTGAGCCAGAGTTTGACTGCAGGCAGCATGTTCATGCTGCAGGAGGAGAGGAGTGCATGTTCTGGCATGCCCGGGGGCAGTCTGAAGCAGGCCTGTCGAAAGCGTTCGATGAATACTAGAACTGTTTCCTTCTCTTTCTGGCATATCTCTATGAGGGACGCCATTGTCATGTCCTTCCCGCCGTCGTAGAAATGGTCGAGGAAGAGATGCGTCAAGTCGTCGAAGGAAGATATAGAGTTATCGGGGAGGCTGCAGTACCAGTCATACGTCACTTCTTTCAGTGCCCCGACAAATATGCTGGTGAGCAGTGCGTCCTCCTTCGGGAGATGTCCCGTTTGGGACTGGAAGTACGTCAGATAGCGACGCGGAGAGTCCTTCCTATCGTACGGCATCAATGTTTGTGGTTTATAGTTAGGAGGATAAACCACTTTGTTCTATTCGAGGGGATAGGGTTGGGGGATCCCCATCTTCTGGCGCTACTCTTATCTGTTCTTGGACTCAAAGCGCTCGCGCAAGTCCCTGATCATCTCCACAACGTCTTCCGTGGAGCTGGGAGTCGGGGAAGGTGGTACAGCCTGGAGTTGAGCATTTGATGGCTCCGACGTCCGAGGTGCTTCGCGGTGATCCGTATCCAAGGATACCCGTTGAAGGGGTACACTTGATTCTCCATTGGCCCCGGGGTCAGGGCCGGTAGAAGGTGTCACGCCCCGATTCGTAGAGTCATTTCTTCACATATTTTATCTCTTGGAATCGATCGTCCTCGCTTGGGCGTGATGCCGTACAAGTCTGGTATTGCACTTGTACTAGGCAAAGATGGTACATAATCGATTATCTTCAAATAGAAACACATCGCAGCGGCAGAAGCAGACAAATTGAAGTTAGTGAGGACAATCTTTCTCATTGAATAGAAGTACATCACTTCTTTATAGCAGCAGAGAAAAAGAGTAACTTGAAGCCACACAGAGATATAGAACTTTATTCTCTTTATTGATAATTGAAGAAGAGTACAAGACTTGTATTGAAGTACAATGATTACAGTACATCTCTCTTTATATTGGAAACCAACTGAACAATGCTATACAGCTTACATTTGATATTTGGATACAATAGATGACAACTCGATATACCGACTTGGCTTACAATCTCACTGGTACAACTGATTACAATGTTCCATACATTATGCCCTTTATAAACAGAAGACATCATCTTGTACAAGGAGAGCTTCTGTATGCCCAACAAATCTTCGATGCCGCGGAACCAATCAAGCCAATCTTCGCGTGTAGAATATTCCAAGCAAGAGCACCTGCCCACAAAATGTGGGTCAGCACATCATCTATGCACTGGCGAGTAGAATCCAACCCACTCGCATAAACCAACATTTAAAGTGATCATTTAAGCAAACATTATTAGAATGGTCTTTCTACTTGGGGCCTAGCATCAGTTTACAGTTTATGGGTAATAATCAGAGTGAAGCATGTAAACATATTCTTAATAGCATTCATGTGGACACATCATTTTAGCAATCTTCGTGATCATACAAAGGCATCATTGAGGCATACTAGGTGTTATCATAAAAAGGCATCATTGAGGCATCGTTAACAGTAACATCTTAAGCATATTATGACAGTTCTCACTTCAAGCATCACTTAGCATGTATGTTGTGTTTTGAGCAATGATTAAAGCATGGCATCTTTCTAGCATACTCAATTTAACATGTTAAGCAGGATCTCATTCTGAAAGGCTACATACAGCATCATTTACTTATTTGGAACGTAAGCACGAAAGTTAAACCAACACGTATATTGAATTATCACATTAAGTGATTTCTTACCGATAGCCGACTCTCTCGTACCTGCATAAAATACAGGATAATATGATATTCTTACTCTGTCTGCACAAAAACATTCATTAGCATGCATCCTGACTACATGACCACTGGTGATTGTGCACCATGTCGACGTGCCATATAGGACTTCATAGGGTATGGGATGTACCCTTCACCAGGTTGCGAGCCCGAATGAGGATCCCAATACCGTGCTACCAAAGCACCAATTCCTCCTAGGCCGACTCGATCCCACCGTCGCGGGTACCGTTCGAGGAAATCCTTGTATATAAGTACGTCTATGGTCATGCGAATGCGTGTCCGACCCGATCGTGTTCGAAGTCGCATGACACAATAATAAGATAAGAAAAGGCAACAGTTCATCATCTTCTCTTTCCAATATTTCCATCTGTTCACTTGGTGATCTCAATGATCCCAAGCCTCATCATTTCTCATTGCATCAATCATTGCAACATTTCTCATATCATTCCTTTATAAGAGGAACAAATAACATTTCATTCATACCGATAGGACCTGCATTATTTCATTCATATCATAGGGACAATATTCTTTCTTTCATTGCTTAGAAGGAAGCAAGCAACAGCAACAGTTATACAGAATATACATGATTCTAGTGTTTCATTCAATTCTTTGTGTTAATAACATAGCCAGTTCATTACTCATGTATCATTCTCGTAGCATCTCATTACTTAAGTGATTTACTCATTTCATCAAGATTAAGCATAAGAGACATTATCGATTCATTCTCAGGCATCAAGTTACATTAGCAGTTCGAGTGTGATTCAATCAGCAATTCAATATTCATGTCTTATTCATTTCAATAATCCACAACATAGGCATCTCTATTATTCTGCAACTAAGACATGGAACATTTAGGGAAGATTCATAGCATCACATTATTCCATTTATTAAGCATGCAGGAATAAGGAGGAAGGAGGACAGTTCCACTTGCCTTATATAACGGTCTTCCTGCTCCAATCTCATCAAGCGTAGCTCCACCAGCGAGCCACGTTCCAATATCCATTCCGTCTAGCCAGCTAAGAGAGACTACATCAGTCTCAACTCTCTTGATCTCCAACATAAGTAACGGTCCAACATTCTGATCCCATCCAATAAGCCAACCAAATGCCTCGTGCGGAGCGGGGCATTACATAATATACCACTCAGAAAAAGTTTCGTCCTCGAAACTTAAGAAAACAACTCATCTACTAGATTCACTTAATCACAATGAGTTACTCATTCAGCTTCAATTCAATATTTATTTCAGCCCACTCGGTCATTTCAACATAGCTATCCAACAGTATCATTTTAATCAATCAACGATTCAATCCATCTTTCTCTTTTTCCAAATACTTGCAACTTCTCATTGATTCACCAACATTTTTCTTGCATTCTATCTTGGTCGCAACATATCATTTCATTTGGATCCATACACATATTTTAGGCGTCCCCAAAATATATGCATTTCAGCCAAAGTCTGCGCTAGTGCGATAAATTCTTCCAACAATATTATCTCAGTCGCAACCTATCACTTCGGCTGGATCCATACACATATTTTAGGCGTCCCCAAAACATATGTACTTCAGCCAACTTCCATGGTAGTATAATTCAATCAGCCATGATATAACTCTCTTTCCCAAATCAGACTTAGCATCCTTTCAATTGACTTATCACTTTATTCACTTGTCACAATCACTATCTTTCAGGGACAACTCTCTATCCAAGCATAATATTTTAACATTCGGTCAAAGGTCCAATCTTAGATCCAATCATATCAAGAGTTCACAATATGCAATTATATTCCTTTCCAAATCTAACAATATTTCTCACCGAGGCAATTCATCTTTTCTAAAAGATACAATCCGACATCACCAACTATCGATTATCCAGTCAGGGTATAATTCTATGCAACAGTCAAGGTTAACCCAGCTACCCGACTATAGATACCTATCCAACATTTCCGTCATGAGTAGTCAATTCCATCTCATATAATAATTCACTATTCGATACATACAAATCAAGTCTCATCCCACGATTCTATTTCCCGCTATAGGCCGACACATAATCCTCAAGGGTCAAACATCTCTAAGGTTCATATTGGAGCATATACTTACAACTTATCATTCTTAGATCATACTCATCACCATCTCTCGTTCAATGCCACAAGGTCATTCTATGGGTCGCCAACGGCCATCTATTATTCGGTCCAGTCTCAATGGTTAGCTATACCGACAGCTATACCTAATCATTCAGGTGACTCCCCTAGAGTGGACGGCTACTAGGGTTATACTAGTTTCTGTTTCTTAGGGCCAACAAGCAACCGGTAGTTCTAAGAAACTCTACCCAAACCTATGGGTATCAATTCAGTCTGAATAATGAATCGCCAATTGGGCTAAGCCAGCAATTGGTAAATCATCAACTGGTCGCTAGGGTCAAGTCTATCTATTCAGGGTCTTCCTCAAGGAAATAATTCCCACAGAGGCTCATTCTAGACTTACCCAACAATCGACTAAGATCGATCTATCAACATTATGGTCAATTCCAAATCCGACATACGATCTTCATTGTTCTAATAATCCATCAAGTAAATTTCCAATGATTCAATTTCTGGTCCGATTCCTTCGTACCCACATAAACCCATAACCAAGGTTAACTATTCAAGGGTCATCGATTCCGATAGTTTTAATATAACTATAGAATCATACTATTCGGTCTGTATGACAAGGTTGCACCACTAAGTCATAAGCCAACAATTTATATCCCAACCAACAATCACCTATACCGACATTATCCAATACGTTTGAAATTTTTTGTTTCCATTCGTTTCTCCATCATCAAACTCTCTTACGGGCATTCTTAAATCTCGTTCTTTTTCCAGCCGTCAAAATCTCATACGAACATTCTTAAAATTCTCTACCTCAAGGGTCGAGTAGTTTATGCCATTCAATCCGACAATTTATGTATCAATTAACCATCCTCTATGCAACACAAATATTCAGGGTTGCTACTTGTCACTTTTCTGGTACAATTCAATTCCTCAACATCCATGCACATATCCAACGACTATCCTTTGGTGATCAAGATGGATTAATATCTATTACACCTTAGGATCAAGGCACAATTTCTAATATTCTTTTGGTTCACCGACAATATTTCTAGAACTTTCAGATTAGCAATCAACATTGTATTAGCCACAAATAATTTGCATCTAACCAATCGAAATCAACATTAAGATATTCTAAGCCACAGCATTCTCTAGCCAAATCCATTTACCCATAGCATACTAACGGTCTTACTAGTCTGAGTCATCACTCGACTAAATAATTTCTAACCAAGCCACCAGTTACCATATCCGACAATCTCGCTACTCAACGTAACATTATCGTCAAGGGACATTCGAGTCATCCAGCAACAATACATGACTCCCAGCTAAGTCTCGGTACTACCCAGTACCCACAGATAATCTCATTGCTATTCTATGGAAAGGGTCAATATATATCTCATTCTGAGGTGGTAGAGGCAATATACCACTCAGAAACGAAGCCATCCTTAAACAATACCAACCCAATTCTATTCCGGACATTCATGATCTACAATGATCATAATACTTAACCAATAACTCGAGGTCTTCATATCACAAGCCAATATTCTTAGGATCTCAAAGGTACTAGCCATCACCCTTGAGTCGACTCATCAGTTATGTCGAACTCGTCCATCAATTATTTCATTTATAATTCTTTTCCAACATCACATGTAATTCTCATCTTGTCGCAGCATACATAGCCACCTTTCTTTTATTCCCATAATTCCAACCAGCATTCACACTATAGCATATTATGGCATCGAGTCATTGTTAGGTTATTTGTGTCCAAACCAACAAAATTATTCATTCAGGGGCATCATAATGTATATAGACTTATTGTATGGAACATCCAGTGAGCAGCCAAGAGGGTCAACAAATTTTCAGACACAAGCAATATAGGATGATTGCAGAACGACGACAGCATAATCGCAGAAGCAATCTTTGATTTAATCTCGGAAGCAACGTTGAGTAATCGCGGAAGCAACTTTGGTTAATCGCCGATGCAACTTTGATTTGAAACGAATCAAAGAAGAGACCAAGGACGTAAAGCCGTGCTCTGATACAAATTTGTCACGCCCCGATTCGTAGAGTCATTTCTTCACATATTTTATCTCTTGGAATCGATCGTCCTCGCTTGGGCGTGATGCCGTACAAGTCTGGTATTGCACTTGTACTAGGCAAAGATGGTACATAATCGATTATCTTCAAATAGAAACACATCGCAGCGGCAGAAGCAGACAAATTGAAGTTAGTGAGGACAATCTTTCTCATTGAATAGAAGTACATCACTTCTTTATAGCAGCAGAGAAAAAGAGTAACTTGAAGCCACACAGAGATATATAGAACTTTATTCTCTTTATTGATAATTGAAGAAGAGTACAAGACTTGTATTGAAGTACAATGATTACAGTACATCTCTCTTTACATTGAAAACCAACTGAACAATGTTATACAGCTTACATTTGATATTTGGATACAATGGATGACAACTCGATATACCGACTTGGCTTACAATCTCACTGGTACAACTGATTACAATGTTCCATACATTATGCCCTTTATAAACAGAAGACATCATCTTGTACAAGGAGAGCTTCTGTATGCCCAACAAATCTTCGATGCCGCGGAACCAATCAAGCCAATCTTCGCGTGTAGAATATTCCAAGCAAGAGCACCTGCCCACAAAACGTGGGTCAGCACATCATCTATACACTGGCGAGTAGAATCCAACCCACTCGCATAAACCAACATTTAAAGTGATCATTTAAGCAAACATTATTAGAATGGTCTTTCTACTTGGGGCCTAGCATCAGTTTACAGTTCATGGGTAATAATCAGAGTGAAGCATGTAAACATATTCTTAATAGCATTCATGTGGACACATCATTTTAGCAATCTTCGTGATCATACAAAGGCATCATTGAGGCATACTAGGTGTTATCATAAAAAGGCATCATTGAGGCATCGTTAACAGTAACATCTTAAGCATATTATGACAGTTCTCACTTCAAGCATCACTTAGCATGTATGTTGTGTTTTGAGCAATGATTAAAGCATGGCATCTTTCTAGCATACTCAATTTAACATGTTAAGCAGGATCTCATTCTGAAAGGCTACATACAGCATCATTTACTTATTTGGAACGTAAGCACGAAAGTTAAACCAACACGTATATTGAATTATCACATTAAGTGATTTCTTACCGATAGCCGACTCTCTCGTACCTGCATAAAATACAGGATAATATGATATTCTTACTCTGTCTGCACAAAAACATTCATTAGCATGCATCCTGACTACATGACCACTGGTGATTGTGCACCATGTCGACGTGCCATATAGGACTTCATAGGGTATGGGATGTACCCTTCACCAGGTTACGAGCCCGAATGAGGATCCCAATACCGTGCTACCAAAGCACCAATTCCTCCTAGGCCGACTCGATCCCACCGCCGCGGGTACCGTTCGAGGAAATCCTTGTATACAAGTACGTCTATGGTCATGCGAATGCGTGTCCGACCCGATCGTGTTCGAAGTCGCATGACACAATAATAAGATAAGAAAAGGCAACAGTTCATCATCTCCTCTTTCCAATATTTCCACCTGTTCACTTGGTGATCTCAATGATCCCAAGCCTCATCATTTCTCATTGCATCAATCATTGCAACATTTCTCATATCATTCCTTTATAAGAGGAACAAATAACATTTCATTCATACCGATAGGACCTGCATCATTTCATTCATATCATAGGGACAATATTCTTTCTTTCATTGCTTAGAAGGAAGCAAGCAACAGCAACAGTTATACAGAATATACATGATTCTAGTATTTCATTCAATTCTTTGTGTTAATAACATAGCCAGTTCATTACTCATGTATCATTCTCGTAGCATCTCATTACTTAAGTGATTTACTCATTTCATCAAGATTAAGCATAAGAGACATTATCGATTCATTCTCAGGCATCAAGTTACATTAGCAGTTCGAGTGTGATTCAATCAGCAATTCAATATTCATGTCTTATTCATTTCAATAATCCACAACATAGGCATCTCTATTATTCTGCAACTAAGACATGGAACATTTAGGGAAGATTCATAGCATCACATTATTCTATTTATTAAGCATGCAGGAATACGGAGGAAGGAGGACAGTTCCACTTGCCTTATATAACGGTCTTCCTGCTCCAATCTCATCAAGCGTAGCTCCACCAGCGAGCCACGTTCCAATATCCATTCCGTCTAGCCAGCTAAGAGAGACTACATCAGTCTCAACTCTCTTGATCTCCAACATAAGTAACGGTCCAACATTCTGATCCCATCCAATAAGCCAACCAAATGCCTCGTGCGGAGCGGGGCATTACAGAAGGTGCCCTGGCCAAAGCTGACCGTATCTCAAATACTGCTTGAGTCAGTGTTTGCATGGAGGCAGAGAGGGTTTTGAGTCCTCCCTCCAGGGTATCCATGCGCTGGACGAGGTCTGCTGGCGGCGCATCCGGCTCGGTATCACCCCCAGTCATGTATACTGTCATGACACGACTGGAGTCGAATGGATCAGTTGAGACTTCGCTTTCGGTCTCGCTCTCTTGTAGAAGAGAAACTTCCCCCGGAGCTTCGTCTTGGCTACCCCCAGCTACATTCTGGAGGACATCCTCGTCTTCAGGAGCATCCGCCAGGGCCTGACTACCCCTAGTTCTATCTTGTAGGACTTCTTCGTCTTCGAGACGCAGGTCCACAGGGGCCAGACTACCCCCAGCTACGTCCGAGAGGCTGACTTCGTCTCCAGGATGAAGATCCACCCCAGCTGTGCTCTGGAGGACATCTTCATCTTCAGAAGGAGGATCAACAAGAGCTTGACTACCCCCAGCTTCCCCCAAGATCTTCTTTCTCCCCCGAGTGCCTTCAAACACTCCGGAGGATGGGACAGTTGTCTTGGTTTTCTTCGGCTGGCTCTTGGACGAGGACGAGGAATTGCCAGTCGCCTTTCGGACTGACGAGGAGTTAGAGATTACGTTGCATGAAGCAACCTTTAGTTCTGGCTCCTCTTTTATTGACACCTTCTTTTCGAGGCGACGTCGGAGGGGTGTTGATGATTGCAGCCGCTGGAACACCGACTGTCTTGATGGAACTGCTGTCTTGCAACAGCAGTTGATGGTGACTACAGCACAGGTGTGCCCTGTGAGGGGCGCATTTTGCTTATCAGTCGACTCTCCTGATCGGCGTTTGTGAGTGATCACGTTACGCATATCGTTGGAGGAGAGTGCCACCTTCGCACCCCCATCGGGCGCATGGCAAGGCCAAGCGCCGGGGTGGTCAAGTGAATGCTGTGCCCCCTGATCCAACTCCAAACAGGCGCTCAGATCAGTAGTGGGGGAACAACATTTACAGTGACTTGAACGAACCTCAGACGTACAACCAGAGGAGGCACGGGAGTTCAAGACCATAGGATTTGCCTTACTCGACTTGGTTACGAACGCAACAGATGCGTCTAAGTGAGACAAGGACTTTGAAGGTCGACTCGTTTCCGGTGCAGAAGCACCCGAGTCGACCTTATACATCTTACCATCAGCAGCGCGCATGATTATGAGCGCATGTTTCTGATTTGCTGCCGGCATAGCACGTTTGAGGCGCATGGCCCGTGCTGCCTTGGACTTCTTCGTACCAGTCTACTGGGGAGCATAGTACTCAGAGTCCAAATTCTCTTCGCCACTATAGCGAGTGAGTTTGTCAAAGACAGAGGCCTTCTGTGGCGCATCAGAGGTGATGCGCGGGATATTAGCTGCGCCCCTGCTCCGTCGACGCATCTTCCTCGCCTGAGAGGGAGATAGCTGGGGAATATGGTCAGCCGTACGTTTTCCCGAGAGATGTGCTACACCGGTGGGCGCATCTTGGTTGCTGAGGACGTCAGCAGGAAGGGAAGGCTGCATTGGCGCATCCCCTTCGGTGGTGGTGCCAGAGGCGTCGACCTTGCGCACCCAGACTTGGCGAGTCTTCTTCGGCTTCAGCAGCCGCTTCAAAGGACTCACACTGCCTTCAGAGATGAACTCCTCATACGCCTGTTGATTGAGGCGTACGACCAGCGTCTTGTGGGAGGAGCCCACCTTCACGTCATCGGATTGCGACACAGCTTTCTCGGTGGAGGAGAAAGAGGTCCCCAGCAGAGTCGCCATCTTGTTTGCCATTAAAATCTTTTGATGTAATTTTAATACAAATAGAACAGTATTACAATGTAGGACTTAGACGTAGTCCTAGGAGTAAACTTTTGTTTATCTGGGTCCCTTGTGCCGATGGAGCGAGTGGTAATGCGTTGACTCCGTCGACGATCTGACGACGGTTCTCGGTTCTCTGAAGGTTTGAGTTGCTCTGGGTGCGGGAGCTTACGGAGAGGAAGAAGACGTTGAGTGTCTGTATCTGCCTCTCTTTATATGTATGTCGGTGGTTGTGCGATCTCTTTGTGTGTGTAAGAAGGAAGTGATCCCTCTATTTATAGCTTTGCAAGCTGGCTGCTCATGCGCGCATGTAAGATACGCCTGTACGCGGGGACGCCACGTGGTGGTTGCTGATGAAGGCGCATGGGCGATACGCTCTGATTGAGGAGTTGAACCCTTCTTGTTGCTGTCGTGGGCTGCGGCAGAGCTGACACGTAGCAATGGAGAGGATCTTTCAGTTACTGAGATCTTGGGTGATTAGCACCCCTTCATAGGCTGAATCAAGTCAAAAGACGCGTGTCGTAGGTCCATGGCTCGAAGATCTCGGATTTGGTGGAGAGTAATCTGATAGGATGCGCCTGAGATTGGGCGCATGAGGAGGCTTTGGCTCGTAACCTTTAGGAGTCACGAACCAGTCGGGGCGCATGGCTTTTGAGGCGCATGCGGGGCTTCAGCAGTGACTTTACTTCTGTCTTTAAGGATCAGAGAAAGGTCTGAGGCGTACGACTTTTGAGGCGCATGCAGAGGTTTAGGCGCATGGCTGCGGAGGCACATGCGAGATGGTTGGGCAGCCACATGGCTTGTAACTGCCGGAGGGGAGCAATGATGATGCTGACATCGGCGACGCTTCGTCTTCTGAAAAAGCTGTCAACTGTTCAGTCCTCGAGGGACGTGCTACCAACTCTGTCAGACTTCAGCATTTAATATTCTTGACAAGTGATGGGCTGTTGAGTGGGCGCATCGATCGACGTTCCACTAGGCGTATGGGGACACATGGCGGCGCATCCTTATGAGGCGCTTGGAGCCGATGGGCGCGTCAGTATGATGCACGGTCTGGCCGGCGCATCCGCTTTGCATGACACGTCTTTATGGGCCCGACTGTTACGTTCTTCGAGTGCTTTGAATAGCCATTTTTGACTCGGTTGAATTCGAAGCGTCAGGTTCATCACCATTTAATGCAAATTCATTGCACAGGATTCAGAGAGCCAGCCACTTGGCGCATGGGTTTGATTTGCCTGGCCTATAAATAGTTGCATGGAGAGAGTTTGCTTCTCGTTCTCTCACATCCTCCCAAAATGAATTTGTTTGCTCGAGCATATTCTGTTGATGAGATGCTCCCGAGGGTGAAGATGCGACGCATTGTCTTCATTGATGCACTTGAAGGTAACTGTTACATCCAAAAGTCGGAGTCGAGGGCTTCTGAGGCAGGCGAAAGGTGCCTGTTGTATCCAAAGATCGGGATGCTCGAGCCTCGTCTCCGTTATGCTGGAAGAGCCACAGATCGGAATTACGGTGCCCCGATCATCTTCCTTGGGCTTTGGGAGAGCTCCTCCTCCCGCTAGAGTAGGTGTTGCCCATTCTGGTTGGGTTGAAAGCTGCTCCTTTAGTCGCGGGTCGATTGCGATGCTCTCCTCTTCCTTGGTTTGAAGAGCTCTTCTTCCAGCTAGAGGGTTGATTGCCTACCCTCGTTCTGCTCAATAAATGCTTCATTAGTCGAAGCATTTGATGGCACATGCTGAGACTTCATGATGCGCCTGACTGAAAGGGCGACACATAACTGAGCTGCTGAAGGAATGTGCCTGGCTGAGAGCGCATGGCGAGATGCGCCTGTTTGAGAGCGCGTGGCGAGATACACCTGTTTTGAGAGCGCATGGTGGTTGCGGCGTCTAGCTGTAGACTTAGGGTCTTTTCTTTGTAGAAATTCTCCTTTGTACAGCTCTTTTTAAGACATGTAATAGACTTTTATATGAAATAAAAATCTTCTTTTAATGTCTATGCTTTGCTGTGCCAAGTACTTCATCTGAGCTCCCTGGCGCATGTGGTGTTAGGTGCATAGGATTTCTGGTCCTGAAATTCCATGCTTCTACAGCATCGTCGACCGGAGTAGCACCCGTCGTTGTCGGGGTAGGATCTCAGTCGTCGTAGGAAAGCAGCACCATCAATGCCATGGTCATCCCCCCCAGAGAATTGAATTTGAAAATTTGGAGATTGGGAAATGAGATTTGGAAGCAGAGCTTTCTCAAAAAGTTGATAAAATAAAATGGAGAAGAAGGAGATTATATAGGGTCGGCTGGGATTTGTTGCATAGGAGTGAGGCTAACAATGGCGGGAAAAGCCACCACTCTCCCTGACAATTCAGTTAGAGGTGGAGGAGAGTTTTTTGAGAAATTTTAAATACTGCTACAGCATCCTCTTCTCCCCCAAATGAATATGTACACGAATATGTACACTCAACTGTTAAAATGAATGAAGGGTGGGCTGGGCTGAGAAGCCCAACAGAAATTAATGAACAAAACAAAACAAAAAATAATATAACTTAAGGATTAAACTGTTCAATTATAAAATATCTTATTAAAATTGATTAACTAAAATATCGGTAAAATAATTTAAATCTGGGAGGTAGGCTCACAGATTCGGCCCGGGAGGAACGAGTATAGCAAGCGCCAGCCTTACATCGGCGTGGATTATTCGAAAACTTTCGTACAGGGCTCGCTACCCGCCGTGAAAGGGTCGCCGTCTAACCCGGCTATAGTCCATGATGGCTTAACATTGCCAGTGACCTTCACACCTTTTTACTGCTTAACAAATGCACGTGACACGTGACCTATACATTTTCATATGCTTGTCTCAAAATATGTTGACATGCAAATCGATCAGGATGGTTAGAAAGATCACAGAAGTAGGTAGCTAACGTGTTTATAAAACTGCTTGAATCAAATACAGAGCTTGGATTTTAATTAGCCATTCACCAGTACATGTGATCATACTGATCCTCGCACTTTGCAGGTCCCGCGAATCAGGAAGGACGCACCAACTAGCTCGACGACGTTCGTGATTTTGAAGCTTCGGCCGCACGTCGAAGACTTGTCCCACAACTCTACTTTTGAAGACTCTCAACTGTCCAAGAAAGATGGCTCAGAGTCCCTCCATTCCAGGTCACTGGAGCACTCTGTTATATATTGAGGGATGTGTGCGATGTATGTGTCACGACCTGCACCCGCTTTTTCGGATACGAGATGTGTCCAAGCCAGCCTACGCCGCAGAGTCGGCGATAGAACGCTGTCAAGCCCGCAAGAAATAAATGCTCAAAATAAACTTTATTGCTGATTCACATTTCTAAATTTGATTACAACATTTATAATTTTGAAGAAAGTACAAAGTTCTCACAATTAGTAAAAATGATACCACTGTTATCTATTTCTAGGTTTCTGCCTGCAAGTACACCCGCATCTCCCAAAACTACGTGAAGCCACAACTAACCTGAAAAATGTTGGTTTCCAGTCAAGAATGGAACAAGCACACAAACCGACGACAGATCGAAAACACAATAGAATTCACAAGACATGAGAATAACATATGTGAGATAAAAACTAGAAAGTAACTGATGTCATGGCAAGCGGTAAAGAATAAACCAGGAAACAAATAAAAGACAACTATCTATGTGGTTTGAAATATCTTGTTCGACATGTGAACGGCTAAGGGATAAATACGGCACCCTACACGTGTCGTGTGCAGCTGCTATCAGTCAAGATTAGACATGTTGGGATGGGTAAGGGGTAGTTCACACGTCTACTAAGATATTTCTCCGCCCAGCTAGTACTCATGGAATCAAGTCACAAGCATGGTAATCATAAAAATGACAGTCAATATTGTATAATAAATCCATGATACTAATCTCCGTGTGATGAGCGTGTCAACCAGCAGCAAGACATATGTATAAACATGAAATAAAAAGACTACAATGAATCGAAAGCAATCAGAAAGTGCACTTGCCTGGGGTCCTTTGCTGGTGAAACCGACAATCCCGTTGGGTCCAGTATAGTCCATTTGTCTAGGTTTGATAAAGAGATATGAATGCGATTAGCTATGATCAATGATAATCTAACGATCTAAGAGATTTTCTAACTTAGAGAAAAGATAATTATTTAATTTGAAAATACGCATATGCATTTAAAAAATATTTATAGCATATTAATATTAACCCTTATTAAGAAAATATTTATTTTATGAATATGAGTCCTTATTAGCAATTTTAGAAAGCAAGTAAAACCCAACAAATAAGCCCATTAAATAAATCCCAATTTTACTACTAAATAATCTAAAATAGTTTAAGCCCGCGGAAAATCTACCACCCAGCCTATCAACCAAGTGTTACACAACGATTGCAGCTCCATATTGTAATAGTCAAAATAATACGTAGTCTTAGAAGGTACTTTATAAATCCAATTATGTAATTATACCTTTTAGAATCTATCAAGATGATAGCTAGAAAGTATTTATAATTTTATAAAACAATTTAAATAAAAACCCATATATGAAATAGGGTTCATATAAATATTATTTAAACCAATAATTCTTTGCTTATGGCTTTATATGTAAATTTTATTAGTTGAAAGGGGGTTTGTGAAAACTTGCTTCTTATTTGAAAGACAAACAGCAAGATTCCTTCTCATTACTTTAATCAAATATATATACATATGAAACTATAAAATCGTGCTCTCTATTAAAAGCCAAATTGTGCATCCAGCTTGAGGTAGCGCACTGGTGCTACATAATGCACTTCCACTTACTAAAAGAATTAGCATGCCACTAATTCACGTATGGATCTTATATCCACACAAGAGAAGCACATCATACTCCAATAATCAACATAATCATGAATGGTAAAAGTTACAATTCCAAAGAACTCGTCTACAAAAATCATATAAGTGCGTGTAAAAACAAAGATACATGTACTTTCCTTTCTCCTGAAAAAGCAATGTCTCTGGATCCCCTAAAATAGGGAAATAACATTAGAGAATATTCAAATCCTTCCAATCAAGTTTCTAAATGCCTTAAGCTATCCCCATTAGACAATACTTATCCTATATTACTATTTTTTTAACCTTATCTTAATAGAGTAGGCCCACCTATTGAGTCATAATGATTATTTTTCCATATTAAGCGTACCAAATACTCACTCCTGAGAACACATACATATCATCTTAGCCCATAAACAAATTAAGGATTAAAATCCCAACAATAATTTAAGTTAGCTCTCAATCTTATGTATCCAATCTGTATATATTAACATAACTTGTGAAGTATACAAACTAATCCTCCATTTAAAGCCCCATTTAGATTCAGGCCCAAGCCTACTATACTTAGGCTTAACTGAACTCAATACACTATACTACTGGCCCAACAATATTTGAACTAAAAGCTCTAACTCATCCAATCCGATAACCCTAACACAACAGTCACCTATATTTCAAATCTCTCATTCTATACACGATCTAAACATTTAGACACAAAGCTAAGGTTACTTGAATCCAGATTGTATCAGCTAGACTGTGTCCCAGCGTCGGGAACACCTGTGTCAAATGTGTCGATCTGACACAAACCCTCGTGTCCTACCACAATACACAGATGTGTGTCGTCTCAATATCAATAAATTAAGAGAAGATCAATGAGAAGCTGTACACCAGTCAAGTGGAATTGGCATCGAGTCTGTAGATGACAGATACGGCCCGTCCCGTATCCAATACTAATAAGAAGGCTGGTTCAGTCATAAAACTAAACACCCCACATGCATCGAATAGAAAAGAATCGATATAAGTCTCTCTGATTGTTTGACCAGAAAACCTTAAGGAACAACCAAAGAATAAAAAAAATAGAAGTAGCCTGTCCTCTTGAAATCGATCGACTCTCGATCAAATTCGAGCAAGCCCCAGTCTGTCGTCGAAGCAGTGGCGTTTCCTCGAGTCACCGTGGGTTCACTGGCCAATCAATCATCGCTACAAGTCATTTTAAGAAGAGGTTGGTGAAGTCGAACGAAGCCAGACACTGCCGCTGTCAGAAAGCCTTATCGCCATAGCCAGAGATTGGTATACAAGACGAAGATTGCTACATCTTCACAAAGGAGCCTTGTCAGTCGTCATGGTCGCAAGATCGATCGATGTCATGCCCCAGAACCAGAATACTGGCAAGTAGGGACGGACCAGGCCAGCTACGTATACCAAAGAACTCCAGTACTCCGAAATAACGTATAAGCTGTATAGATGGGGGTTACTACTACAAGCCAACAGTCGATCCTAGGTCAAGCAATCCTAGGTATCTCAATCACAGGCAGTAAACAATGTACAAGAAGTAAGATCAACTGGAATATAAAATAGTAAAGCGTCCCAAACTATCATATATCAATGATCATGAAGCTAGTAATACAGAGTGAAGATTAGCAAGAGTAATAGTCATACATGATAAGCTCTAGCTATAGTCTAGAATAATATAAATCATGTTCTAGCCTGTAGGCTAAATGTTAAGTCCAAACACGAGCTAAACAAGTGCACGGTGGCGAAAAGTCTCAAAAGAATAATGTACATAACTAGTGGGAGAATGATATAGAAAATCCACTATGGTACTCTGGTGCTCCGGGTAGTCACCGTCGAGTAGATGGTAAGAAAGATCCTCTGGGCTCCTCTATCAGATCTGGCCAAACCAAACCAGTGGGGTCAGACCCCCAATAGCAAGTGCCACAAAGGAAGCCAAACTATGAACTAAAACCAGTAATAACTAACCCAAACAACAGATAGAGAGAGATAAGTAAGTGCTAATCGAGACTTGTGCACTACCAATGCACTTATCCCGAGAATAGAAAGACAATAAGTAAAGCAATATGTAGCATAAAGTAATGGACATGTGACATAATATAAACTGTGGACATGTAAATTAAACTGAACATGTGAGCATGTAAGATAACTGAAACAT
The DNA here is from genome assembly GCA_029216955.1 of Iris pallida. Classification (NCBI taxonomy): domain Eukaryota; kingdom Viridiplantae; phylum Streptophyta; class Magnoliopsida; order Asparagales; family Iridaceae; genus Iris; species Iris pallida. The sequence goes on along the minus strand of JANAVB010001648.1, from coordinate 13,875 downwards.
GTATGATAACTATAACGTGTGAGCATGCAGGGTAACTGGAACATGTGAGCATGTTAGATAACTATATAGAACGACCAATGATAAGATGACTTAGGAACTATTCCGAAACCCAAGTTACAATCCGTAAACCAAATAAGGACTGGGGTTGTAACCCTTCTCCTGAACAGAACTTAGTCTCTAATCATTTATCGACAAAAGTAAAGCATAACAATGATGTACTGAAATAAACAAATCCAGACATTGCCTAGACAAACTAGACTAGACTGGACTCCATACAACCAACACGGCCAAGCAATGAGTACGGCTTTATTCATTAGCTAACTAGGGTTATGACAATCCTAATTACTAACAAATGCAAGTTTGAGAAATCCAAGTCCAATTACCTGCCTGCTACTACCTGAATAATCCAAGCCAAGGATGCAATGGTATATAGTGGATACATCGCCCGGAAGATAAATGTATCCTATAATAGTTGGTACATCGCCCTGGAGACAAATGTACCCTAAGACATATAATAATAGGTACATTGCCCAGGAGACAAATGTACCGGTGCAACACTCGACGGTGCGCTGGAAGTGTGCTCATCATGACAGATAGCTCCAAATCCCATTAATATATATAAGACCAAGACCAAAGGGGCAACAGGTAACTGGAAAATCTTCAATGATCTAAGTAATCAAGCTAGTTGTTTAGTCCTTAACATTTTCTTGTTGGATTCTGGGTGTGGCATTCCGCAGAATCCATCCTAGATATGAGACAAGCAAGACTGGACAAAAGCGAGAATGTGCACCATAACAAGCCACAACAAAAAATATAATAAACAAGAAGCTAGGAGTGTGCTACGACGAGCCACTATCAAGGAGCTAGACATGTACTGAAATCAAGAGTGTGCCATGACAGGCCACTATCATGTAAGCAAAGAAAGACATGTAAAAAAGTGCATCACGACGGGCCACTATCTAGTAAGCAAAGAAGACATGTATCATGAGTGCGTCACGACGGGCCACTATCTAGTAAGCAAAGAAGGCATGGCAACAATTATTATAGCTTGTAAGAAAGAACCTATCAAAAAGACATATCATGGCATGTGGAAAAGAATAATTAAAGCTAAGTACATTTCATAGAAAAATGATTGAAAATGTACTTGTGTCAAGTGTATATAGGGTGTACAATCTTTCTCTAACTATGCAATATCATCTAATCATGTTAAGAAATCATTGCAATCGAAGAAAATATCAAAAATGGACAAAAATGGGCAGAAACGGACAAAAACAGACTAAAACGGCATAAAACGGTATACCGACGGTATACAGCGGCATACCGTGCCACGCCCCGCTCCCGTAGGAGCGATCGTCCTCGCTAAGACGTGATGCCGTACGAGTCTAGATTGCGCTCATGCAAGGCGGGTTCCATAACGGCCGATTTTAGCGACTGCGATGGGGTCATCGCACAGAAGTCCCATGCAGAGACATTGAATAATAGCAGCGAAAATTAGAACAAAACACAAGTTATTCAAAAGAAGGTCTTTATTGATATTGAAACAAAGGTTACAATGGGGCGCAAGACCAAGATTATAAGTCTCTCAAGCTCACTCATCTCACATTACAAGTCACTCAGCTCTCTCTTATCTCTCAATACAAGTCTTGAGCCAGCGGATGCTTTGGAAGGCGATACCCATATATTATGTCCTGTATAAGTCTTGAATACATGCGGTCACACGCTTCGAATCGCCAAGGAACTCTATGCCTCGACGCATCCAAGCGAGCTCCGTGCCACGAGCTTCTACCTATGTCTGTACATGAAAACTATGTGGGTATCAGTACTCAACTGTACTGGTGGAATGAGCTCCTCGTCCACCCATACAAAACCAACACGTTTGATTTACTTTGTGTAACATAGCCCCTTTGATTGTATTTCTACTCTTGCCTTAGGATTATTTTAGGACCGACGCCTTGGCCTATTTTGTGTCTCTAGATTACCCCGTGCTTGCAACAACAACATCGACTCAACATCGTTAACCTATCAAGTCATACTTGCCTTTCGGCCAAAATCAGAGACGCAACTACGCGATAAGACTCCATTCCCGTGTGACCGTGCTATAAGTCCTTGTTGAGGCCGTGCCTCGCAACTCAATGAGACTCAATCATATCGCCGCCTCGGGGCCTTTTGCTACTAAATCATCATCCGACCCAATCAAGACTTGTGGGTTAAGTATCACTCGACCGATTTTGTCTTGCGGCATTTCCTGACTTAAACTCATGACAACTCACATCCAAACTATGCAACTTACATGCCGACAACATAAGACTCGATGCCACATTACGTGCCGAAGCACGTCGCCTACGTTGCAACCAAATCTTAGGCCCAACATTTTGTGTTCCAACTATACTCACACATTCAACTCAACTTCCTTGATATACTACACTCAATACTCGACTCAATCCAAAGGCATATACGCGGATCGCCGTCCATGCCGACTCATCTATATGAGATCACTAGCATAACAAGCTATACATGGACTCATAGCTTTCGGTTGATCGGGACCCTTCCAGCACAAGGTAGCTAGCCCCCAGGAAGTCCCCGACTAATCCGGTACTATCGATTCAGCACATCTATTACCGTGTTTCCTTAGGCTAAAATGGTCCCATGGCCCTGGATTGCCGTTATGGGGAAACTCTACCTTATCGAAAAGTTGTCCAATGACCATACAAGATACGACTCAAACTGACGTCCCACACAGTCATTCATTCTTCAGTGTTACCCTCTCTTTCAAAACCACATTCAGGACTTCTATCCTTGAGACCCATCGACGACCCAAGGTCGCGAGCATTTTTTCCATGTTACCATATTATTTCATTCAACTCATGAATGCCTATTTGATAGTCCTTTCTCCAAAACTCACTTGAATCAAGTGTGGTCCTTGCCTTAAACACTAAGTCCGTGCATCGTACCTTAGGCCCATCGTGCTCTACGCGACACTCATGTCCAAGTCGACGGGCCTTGAGATCGTGGGACTACTTAACTTTGACAAATCACGAAAGAGCGAGACGGTACTTGTAATGTCTTAGGTCGACCGGCATAACTTTGCCTAACTTAACTTCGTAACAACATAACGAGCAAAGGCTACGTCAAGCTTTGCCCTTACGGATCGTGCCGTGCACGCATTCGACTTGAACGACCAAGTCAATCGAGTGCCTAGACTTAGGTCACAAGCCTCTCAACACAACTTAACTCATGGACAAGCCAAGGCTATGCCAAGCCTTGGGTGATGGGACCGTGCATGCTTAATGAAGCATTCATACGGGCGACGCCTATGACTTAGGCTACGATCATAACTTCACCTACTCAACCAACTTTTCTTCTCCCAAGCCACGGGACAAAGGATCGAGTGTCATTTTTAAAGCACGCCGTGCACCAACTCTAAACCGACCATTGTACCTTTCTATATTCTAACTCATTTCGACCCGTCAGGATTATTCTCTTTAGCTATGTGGATTCGTCTCTTTTATTATCAAGCCTACTTGTGCAAGTTAAAAACATGCGATTTATTAAGTGAAGGCTAAGATGAGGCAAGTTCACCGAAACTACCCCACCTGAGCGAGCGGTCGTCTCGACCGAGTGATGTCTCCAAGTAGCCGTTGCAAGGCTAAGTCCGAACGCCATTGGCGTTTTGATTCCTCCGATTGACTGAGCGAGACGGGGCACTATATACCGGCGGTATACCGGCCTAAAGACAAAGTTTCTGGTGCAAAAATCGGCATACCATCGGTATACACCGGCATACCGTCGGTATACCGATTTTCCAAACATCAACAAAATTCAAATTTTTGTCAAAACTTGTTTCGGCCATAAAAACTTCGTTTTAAATCGAAATTCGGATTTTCAAAAGTCAAAATTGCATAAAATTGAATTCCCTACAGCATGGAAGTATTAGTTTTCACAAATCAAAATATTTGATAGATCAATACCTCAAAATACTCCTAAAAATAGGTCCTCGGGATACCAAAACGGGTTCCGATATCCACCAAACTCAAAATCCATGGTATACAAACTAGGTGAGGACCTCATATATGTATATGTGACCAAGATCCATGATAGTAACACTAGTATCACTCTTGATACCAAGTTTTCTACTAAGTCGATATCGAGTTTTAACAGAAAATCAAAACCTTCATTAAACAAATTTTGGAAACTTGCATATATACGAGAATCATAAGGAAAACATATTTAACAAAATGAGTTTAAGGCAATTCTAAGCATTTAATACCAAGGAAAATAAAAATGACAATAAAATACTATTGTTCAAGAATTTGGCAATATGTACTTGCCTAGGTTAAGCTCCAAGACTAATCTTCTACTCCTCCTCCTAGGGGGGTAGACACCACACCCAAGGCCTCAAGGCCAAGCTCTTGGCAAGCTCCAAGGGGGAGAGAAGGGAAGAAGAAATGAAGAGGGAGTGAAGAGAATGAAAAGAGAGAGGAGAGAGAAAGTGAAATGGTATATATAGAAGGGGGAATTAATCTTAGCCGTTGGATGGTGATCCATGTGAAGATCTAAGTCAATCCTAGCCATCCAAAGAAAACCAAGTATCTATTGGATAAAAGGGTGCATCTATACTATTCACAAAAATATCTAAACACTATTCATCAAAATATCCAAAACACTATTCATGAAAATATCAGAAACGCTATTCATGAAAATATCTGAAATCAAAAATATCTAAAATATGAAAAATCTATCCGGACGGTATGCCGTCGGTATACACCGGTATACTGGCGGTATGCCGGCCAAGAAAAAAAATCTATAAATTGAAAAAAAATTTAAAGCACTACGAAAACCAAAAAAATACGAAATATACTACAAAATACTTTTTCATATATAAATATCGATACTGTGAGACGAGTCTCACAATCGGTAGGAAGGAAGAAGGGGACGAGGAGAAATTCGACAGCTTCGTCGAGAGTCTGAATCGGTAGAGAACTGGTTAGTAGAAGCTCTATTTATAGGCAGCAAGGGGTTGCGGAAGTTGTGGCACGGAGGTAGACCGTCTCCTTGGCAGAAGTGGGGAGATAGGGGAGTGGTTTGGCAGGGAAGGTAGCTTTGCGGCTAGGGTTTTTAGAGTCCTCTGCTACACAACTTTTGTATTATATATAGGAAAAAAAATGGGTAGGGAACAATGTAAACTCATGTTAGGTTGGGCCCGGGCTTGATAACTAAAGCTTGGCTCACTTATAAAAAGAAATTAAAGAGGTAGAGTTGGGATGGCCAATTATTGTATCATTTAGGATAAATGAGTTGCGGGTATAACAAGTTCTTTCATATATTAGAGTATACAAAATTCAAATATAAATAATATATAGTGAAAATTATTATTGGCTTAATATAATTAAAAATAGGAGTAATTATAATTATAGTAACTAGTACCTAAAATTTAAGAATGTGCAATATATATTTAAATTATAGGCAGCTTTCACTTGAAAAATACTTAAATCCTGATAAAATTTTTGCTAAAATAACATGGACATATATCATTTCTAACAAAATGTTTCTAAAAATCTCAAAATTCTCAATCAGGGCAAATATGAATTTTATATATATATATATATATATATATATATATATATATATATATATATATAATTTTCTAAGAACAGAAGCTTTATATATATATATATATATATATATATATATATATATATTTAATCGGGGAGTTTACATCCTACCCACCTTAGAAATAAATTCATCCTCGAATTTAAGGACTATCAGGACAAGCGGCTTGGTTGATCGGTGAAAGATAGAAATATATATATATATATATATATATATTAATCAGGGAGTTTACATCCTACCCACCTTAGAAATAAATTCATCCTCGAATTTAAGGACTATTAGGACAAGCGGCTTGGTTGATCGGTGAAAGATAGAAAAAGTTAAAAGTTTTGGGTACGAAAATATTGATCAAATAGGTGATAAGAGGAGGAAAGAGTCGTGAAACTTTAAAGGCCCTCAATGCTCTCAGACTTTAATCTAAAACAAGTTTTGATAAAAGAAAATAACCATAAAATAGGTATTGACAAAATTATCTCCAGCCGCTATAAATAAAATAAAGTACATGAATATGTAAATAAAATCCTGAAAGTCTGTAAAGAGGGGATTCTGCGAGAATTTGGAAAATTGTTGTTGTGGAGAAGGAAAGGGCTCGCCTTTTCATAGGAGATAGGAGAATCCGAATTGGAATAGAACTAGAACGATCAAATCTTTCCAAGGTTTAAATAAACACTGAATCTCAAAAATTAATCCGTAATGATTTAAAATAATTCCAATTTTTATCGGTATTAATATTTAAAATACATTTTACCAAATCTAAATATAATACTTAATAAATAATTATAAATAGTCGCCAGGTATTATCAAATAACTTCAAAATATATTTGCATAGCTCAAACAATTTAGTAAATCTTTATCTAATAATTTGTCATCATAAGAGTATAGGGTATTAGGTGTTATCACTCAAATAAATATTTTTTTTTGAAATTAAAATCGTAGAAATAATTGATAATAATCTATAATTTTTAAAAGTCTATTTCACTAATTACATAAAATCTCTTTTAAAAGAAAATTTTGGCAAAACTCATTCTCTTTTGGACATTTATAACAAAATTTTAAATCAAAAAAAAATTTCTTCTAGCCAAAAATAAATAAAATCTAAAAAGAATTGGGGGTGAGTTTTCAATTATGCCCACCTTAGAAAAATATTCCTCGAAGTTTCAAAGGCCAGGATTTGTCGTAATTGAGAATATAATTAAGAAATGATATGATCAAGGATTAAAATGACTTAGATCGTGAATAAAATCGAAATAGGAATAGCTGAACGAGAAAAGTCATTAGGCATGATAAACCACTAATTGAAACGATCACAAGTTAGACACAGTCTAACGGGATTAAATCACCCAGATACAAGTAGAAAGTAGTTACAATCAAGGCTAGTCATGCAAATCATCCAAGCAAGATTTAGATTTGGCATGAGCATGAACACGACCAATATAGTCGTATTCACAATGGAATAGAAATTTAAACCTTGGCAATAATTGATTTGAATTATGACTGCAGTTAATTAGTTTGGTCACGGTCAAAATTATGTAAGAACGATCAAACTAAAATCATTTTGGCACGATCGACTAGTTAAGAAAAAAAAAATTCAGGCACGATTATAGAATCAAAATCAAGGAAGATATGAATTGACTTGATCGAATAAGAGTAGTCTAGTCCCGGTCGAAATCGTTTTAAGTAAGATCAAATCAAAATCATTTCAATATGGTTAACTATTTATCCATAATCACCTAGGCATGAGTTTTTAGAGCAAATCTAGATATGTTTAGGAACCTAGTGGGAGGAAATCAAAATAGATAAAACGACGATTCGAAAACAGAAAGACAAAAGAGAAAGGGAGAACAACCAGTTTATTGAGAAGACGGTAACCAAAAAAAATGATGCGCAAATCAATTTGAAAACTTAATAGTCATACGCCAATAAAAATATAGCCTTTATCGCATTCGAAAATCGTAAGCCCATCCGAAGTCACTTTACCGCAAATTTATGCCTCGTTAGTGTACATCTGGCTGCAATCAATCCCACGACTCAAGTAAGGATACGTTATCAAATACTCCATCAACTCTATCCCATATTGACATAATAACTCAAGGGTGAAATAGGACAAATAAGGCATAGTTTTTATAATATTCGATAATCTACTCTTACTTGAATTTACTTCAACTTAGGGGTCATGCCACGCCAGTGCGCTGCTGGCTGCAGTGAATCCACAGTCTTGATAATTCAAATAAGTAGCGACCGTGCGCTGCTGTCGTGCCATCATAAGTCATCAATATTAATCCAACTATATCCCTTAGAATTTCAAAGGAGTTTTCTAAAACTTTAAATAAATTGATCATGATAGAGAAACCGTACGTATATGTCCTTGAAGTGAAAGTATCCATTTTGAAAATAGAATGATTGCTTGAAAGAAGATCGAAGACGAGAGAGATATAAACTTTTATTTCTATTTCCCTATATTCAAGATCGAGGAGAAAACATATATGGCTAACTCAGAGTAGATATATGGATAATGAATCATGTTAAGTTCAAACATAATGGATTTGAAAAAAAACATTGTTAAAATAATTATCCATAGCAAAGGGGAAATGATTAAGCAATAAAATTTTTACCATACAATAATGATAGTGGAGAAAAACTTCACAAATGGTCAAGATTACAAAAATGTAAGTATCTTTCATATCAGTCCCAATTCTTGAAAATATGATGATTGATTAGGAAAATCATGGAAGAAAAGAAGTGTAACCATTATAATCTATATTTCATGGATACTCAATGATTGAGGTAAAAGTTTGATAAAAGAACTAACTCGAGATTCTTATGGGAACAATAAATAAGAATTCACAAAAGTAATTTCTCAGGACAAAATGAAAAATAAATAAGCAACTCGGATTTATGATATGGTGACAGTTATAGGGGCAAAATAATTGAATCATAAGAAGTCCTGGTTTACCAAACGAATAGTCTACTCACCTTGGATCTTACCATTATATCAAAACGCAATAGCACATCTATGAAATTTTTTGACTTGTCTAATTTTGATAGTTCCTTACCTAAATTGCATGGCCTATATAACAATCATTAACTACCCAACAGTCAAGTTGAATAAGGGACTCCTATCCCTAGTCATATTCCTAATTCAATTCAATCCTAATTGTAAATGAGCATTCCTAGTCGCAGGCTCGCAATAGTACGACTAACTTAAGTACTATCACGAGTTCGTAATCTTTGTAAAGACTGATCTGCATGGGCCACCACAAAATCTTGTCACAACCCGCACCCGCTTTTTCGGATACAAAACGTGTTCAAGCCAGCCTACGCCGCAGAGTCGACGTGTAACACCCAGTTTTCTAAAATAAGGGTAATTTTGAAATTTTGTAATTTTAGTCTTTTAATAATGATATTTAAATTATGATATGATTTTTGGTGTTTTGATAGTGTAACCCTGGAGACTGGTTGACCTAGAGCCTAATCATGTTATTGGGACACTTATTTGTCATTTAGCCTTGAGGGTATTTTGGTTATTTTTGAATTTTTGGGAATTATTTGGAATTATTATGTGTTATTTAAAATTATTGGATTTTAAGTGATTTTTGGTATATTTTAATTTAGTGCTATTCTAGACTTTGACTAGTGTTGACTTCGGAGACTAACCTAGAAGCTAACCCTAGTCATGACTACTTGGTTAGACTATGAAACCCTAGCTTGACCTAATTTAGTGATACCCTACTCATTAGAATTAAATTAGAATAGGAATTGATTTGAATAGAGAATGGCTTATGACTTCACAAGTCATGACTAATGACTTAAGCCCATAGAAGCCCACAAGCCCAACACCATGTAAACCCTAACCCTAATTGCTATGGCCAGCCAACCCACCTAGGGAATCCACCCTATAAGTACTCTTCTTCATTAGGGCTAGCCTCTTTAGAAATTTTTCAAGTTTTAGAAAGAGGTGAGTCCCCAACTTCAATAATCCCTAGAAAATCCTATTTAATTCCTTTTCCATCCAAACAAATTATATTAGGTTCTAATTCACCTGTTCTTGCTGTTTATGGAAGATTATTTCAGAGTTTGGACAATTTGGAGAAGTTTGGCTATCAAGAGGAACACCCCTCTTTGGAGTTTTTTTGAGGATTTGACACCTATAGGTAACTCCTTCAAAACCTATTGTAATTGCTGTTATTATTGCATTTTAGCCTAGATCTAGGTGTCCACTAGCTAACCCTAGATTTCTGTAGGATTTTGTGTCCTATTCGTGTCCCATTGGACACGTATCAGTCCAATATACCCACTGTTCGACGAAATGCCCCAAAGGGGATTTCGATCTGATTTTAGGAAAACCTTTGAATAGAAAATTAGGTTTTAACCTTGCTCAGGGGTTTTTAGTGTCCTGAGTCGTGTTTGGTGTCGTATCGTGTCGCCACGGACACGGGAACATGTGGTTGCACGCGCGCGCACGCGAGCAGGTTGCTTGCCCTGATGCTCGGGGTCTTTTACGCGCAGGACACGCCACTAGGACACATGATTTTTGACACACACCTTGGGTCGACCACTGACACCACGTGTGACAAGTGACACGACCTCTCGTGTCGTGTCGGACACGCACGAAGCCGTGCACTAGATTTATACTACATCGGCTACAGCAGATTTTTGACACTAATACGTGTGTCGTATCGCACATACGCATGTCGTGGACACGTATCAGGGTGTCCCTGACCTAGCCCTAGTCCCCCTCGACACTGGGACATGATCACGAGATCTGTGTCGTGTCGTGTCGTGTGCACGAACACTGGAACCACGTGCACGAGGATTGGTTCAGTGTAATATTTGTTCTTTGTTTTGATTCAGTTTTAAATAGTTTAAATTGTGATGTTAATTTCTATTTAGATCCTAATCATATCTAATTATCTATATTAAATTAAGTTTATATGTTAGTTAAAGGGTTGGATGAAATTTGGATTCGAATATGGGTTAAATGGCTTTCGACTGATACAAGTTACTGATACCTGAGTTATTCAAAAATTCTGAGCATTTAAATCTTATTTTAAGAAATGTTTCTCACTGTTAAATGTTACCCACATGTTGTTGTTCATGTTTAGTTTCATGTTACAATTTGAATTTGGCTTTTGGTTGGTGAATGTGATTTTGATTGGTGGGTTGGATTTCGAAAAATGCTGGAATCATTGGAATTGGGTTCCTTTCCTTCTTCAACCAAGTTGAATGAATGTTTTGTTTCCTTAACTGTTAACTGAGAATGATTTTCCTAAACCTGAGAATGAAAGCTTTCTTGCCTGAACTGATTTTCCTAAACTTGAACATGATACCTTCCTATACCTGAGTAATTTCATTTCCTAAAAGAACTGAAGTGAACTGATTTGTTCATTGGGACTGAGTTGATGGTTTATTTCCTAAAACTGAGATTTGATTTCCTTTCCCTTTTCAAAATGGGTATTGAAATGGTTCCCCTTAACTGATAACAGAAATTGGTTTCCCTTCCATTCTTATAACTGAGATTTAATGAATGTCTATTCAATGTTCTTGTCAACTGTTATTATATTTTTCCCTGTTTTCTTGTGCATTTCACTGTTTCCTGATTTCCAGGATATGTATTAGCCACTGATTTTTGATTAAGTATAATCTGTAATGTGTTCTAGTTCGTCACTCATGTACACAGGTTCACACCATTGTAATTATGATTCCTGTTTTTCCTTTTTTATCTTAACACACACTGTCTACTGATTGTTTTCCTACTCCTACTTGTATCACACTGTCATGTACACTACACTGTCCATGTTGGACTGTACCCTCACTCTTGACACACTCACACCCTAAAACCCTTCACACACACATGCCCTCTTGTACCCTCTTACACACACATGTCTATATCTCACACACACACACACATGACACATGAGCACTTGTGTCCTCCCTTTTCTCTATACATATGTGTATATATATATATATATATATATATATATATATATATATATATATATATATATATATATATATATATATATATATATGATGGCTCGCAGGACGCAGGCGTCTGCCCCGCTCCTCGCCTCTCCGCCCACCTCCCCTCTGGGGGTCTTGTGGCTGGGGTGGCCGCTCGGGCTGCTCGGCCCGGCGGCGCCCATCACGATTTTCGTCCCCTCCGGCGGATTCCTCCCACCCCTTAGACGACCGGGACCCGCCTGGACCCCCCCAACGTGGTTGTCCGGGCTCTGCCAGGGCGGCCCCCCACCGTGGTTGTCCGGGTCGGGTTCAGCCAGGTCGACTCTCCGCGGCCACGTCGCCACTCTCGTCGTCCTCGGGGGCGCCGGGCTCGGCGTAGGCGACCCTGCCCTCCGGCCGCCCCCACGGTCCCCCCCCGGCCATCCCTCCGCCGTGCTCGGGCCTTTCGCCAGGCCAGCCTCCCTCCGCTCCGGTGCGTCCCACCCTAGCCGCTCCCCTCTCGGCCACGTCTTCCATTTGCCCTCCGGTTGTGGCCTCCGGCGGACCTAGGCTGGCCCCCGCCCTCCGTCTTCCCCAGGCGATGGTCGGCCTTCCGTCCCCTCCTGCACCCGGCGGCCAGGAAGCGGCCCCCCCTTCTTTCTTCCCTGGCGGCCAGGTTGTGGCCCTTCCAGGCGTTACGGCCCTTCCCCCTTCCTCCGTCAGCCCCCCGGGCTGCATCTTCCGGCGGCCCTGCCCCCCCAGCGCCGGCCTCCCCCCTCACCGCTGTTGTCCCTCATGGCGGTCCCGCCCTCTCCCTGGCGCCGGTCAGCGGTGGCGCCCTCCCCTTTCCCTCCTTTGTGGGCTTGCGTGGCAGCCCAGTCGCCGGCGCCGGCCTGCCCCTCGCTCCTGCGTCGGTGCGGTCCCCTCCTCGCCGCCATTTGCGAGGGCCTCTGGCGCTCTCTCCGTCACCTGCCGGAGAACCGCCCTAACAGGGGGTAGGACCACCCCTCCTTGGCCGGCCGCCCCTCCATGCCCGTCGGCGGCCGAGACCCCCTCTTCCTCCCCTCAGCCGCCCCCGATCCTCCGCATGGGTGCCGCGGTGCTCCGGGCCTGCGCCATCGCCGTCACCCTCTCCGGCGCGTCAAACTTCCCCTCCGCCTGGCCCGGCTTCCCCCCCGCTGGACCACCTTCCCCTACCCCCCTCCCTCCCCCGCTCTCCGCTCCCCCGGGATGGCCCCCTTGGCCCTCTCGCCGGAGCCCTTCTTCTCCCCCGCTGGTCCTGCGCTCCCGCCGCCGGCGCCACCGCCAGCGCCAGGCCCACGCGCACTGGGGGCTCCTCGAGCCGCTCGCCATGCTCGGACAGAGCGTCCCTGCCAGTTCGCTGGTCGCCGCGCTACCCTCTTCGCCTGGCCCAGCGCCCCCGGGCTCCTCCGCTCCGCTGTCGGAGCCCCGCCTTTCCCCTCCCCAGCGCCTACGCCTGTTTTCTGTCTTCGTCGTCAGAGCCCCGCTCGGCGTCCCCCTGCCGGTCACCACCGCCGGAGCCCCCTGGCTCCGGGCGGCTCGCCTTCCCGCCTCGGGTTGGGCTTTGGTGCGGTCAGCCCTCGGTCTCGCGACCTCGGGCAGTCCCCCGCTCCGCTCGGGATGCGGGTCTCCCACGTGGGCCTTCCGCCCTTGGGCTTGCGTGCGCCCGCCCTTGGGCCACGCGCGTGGGCTTGAATTTTGAATTCTGTTTCAAAATTCGTGTCTTCTTTTTTCCCAAAAAAAAAAAAAAATCCAATCAGGGCAGAGTGCCCACACCCTCCTCCACGCCCTACTCCCACTCATTTTCCCTTCTCGAAATTATGTTTTGTAGTTCGAGTTCGGTTCAGGAATTTCGAAATCTAGTTTCTGATCCTTTTTCATTTTCTCCCATGTATCTCAGGACCCGTTTTGTGTTTTTGGTTCTGCACCCGCTTGTAATGCTCTCTCCGAGCCACCCTTTATTTTCAATAAAAGTTCTTTTATTATATATATATATATATATATAGGTATCATATATAATATATCAACGTGTGCCAACTATTATATATATTGATATACATGTATGTGTAGTATACATATAGGTAGCCTATATGTTATGTGTATTCTATAATATTTTATATAGCTATATCAATATGTGTATTATATATTAGATATATTTTGACATGTGTGTATGGTTTGGGTTCATAGGCATGGTATAGCCTAGGCTCTTAGCCTATGGTTGTATCTGTTGTCAGTATAGAGTCTAGTTAGACTTGTGTAGCCTTGTTAGACCTAGAATAGACTAGTTAGACTAGTGTAGACTTG
>JANAVB010001647.1:0-104082 GCA_029216955.1 Iris pallida | reverse complement strand
GATATTGTATTTGGAAACTGTTTATATGACTGTATTTGGTGTGTGTAACTGTCGACAGGGATGTGGAGTACAGGAAACACAAATATTGACATACAATATTGTATTTAGCGACGAAATGGCGACGGAACAGCGACAGAAAACCTGGAACATTATAGCCTAGCAACGGAACAGCGACGATTTTTCCGTCGCTACATGCCTAAAAAATTTACTTTGCATGCTACCGACGGAATAGCGACTGTAGTTTCTGTCGCTAAGGTTCTGGAAAATATATATTCCAGTATAGCGACTGAATAGCGACGTAAGTTTTACTTACTATTCCGTCGCTATGTTCCTGTCCGACACTAAAAGCGTATCGGAAACATCTTACCGACGTAATTTTTTCGTCACTAGCCCGTCGCCACTCTCATGCTGAATTACGCCGCTGCGACGTCGGTAGTTCGTCGGTAACTATAGCGACAAAGTTTTTGTCGTTATTACGTCGCATTTTCCAATAAATAGCGTGTCGCTAAATGCGTCACTAATCAGTCGCTATTTCCGAAAAACTAGCGACTGATTCAAATTAGCGACATGTGATTTTCCGACAAACCATTTTCGTCGCTGATATGTCGCTATTTGGCTTTAGCGACGGAAAAACGACTTTTAGCGACGGATCCCGTCGTCGCCTAAAGCCTTTTTTGTAGTGTTACAATACCCCTTATTTTTCCACATGAGCATGAGTTTATTTACAATGTTGCATTCAACTCCTTGCTTAAACTACATGTATAGTGCTTATGACACTTTAATTATGTGAACTGAATAGTGAATTATTGCATAGAGCATAAAAGAATTCCTATAATCTTATCTTTTCTAAGAGAATATTTCTAAATATTCTATGGCATTTTATGTGAACAAAGGAGAAAGGTGTTACCTAAACATATGTTTCCCCTGCTCGAAAAACAACAGCAGGAACAAAGCCTTGAGTCATGCGCAGAGGTTCCGGCTACTTTTGATGCAAGGATAGGTCATTGCACATGCGTGTGCAGTAGAGAGGCTGACCACGTTGGGGTCTGGAGGAGAATACTGGCACTGTCAACATGAGTGAAGGCTCCAATTGGTCTGCGACAGCAGTGTTAAAGCGATATGCTTCTCTCGGCAGTTGTCGGTCGAAGTCCGTTATTGACACGATCGGAAGGCTCGGTGAGTCAGCAGCTCACTGTGAACGTCCGATCGCTTACGGTGTCTCACGCCTTGAAGAAGCAGCTTCGTGCTGATCAGTCGTGCACCGAGAAGTCTCAGCCGGCAAGATGGATACATGCAACAGCGCAATGCTGGTGGCGTGGCACTGCAGGTTGCCAAAATACTGGACGGTGGGAGTCTGCTCGACGTCGTGCAATAGGGAACGGAGCCGCAGGGCTCACGATTGTGCGAACACGGCCGTGCGGCTAGGGTTACAAGCGTTGTTCATGCTTTATAAGCAGCCCCTTGTTCGGGTTTGCCTTCTAATGGGCCGGCTCTAAGGGCTCATTTCTTAAAATAAGGAGGAAGTAAGGGCCTGGGAATTTGATAATAAGTTGGAATTTAATTGATAGGGTTGGGCTGATCAAAATATTAAATATAAAAGGAATAGACTATATGGTTTTAGGCCTAAAAGGTATTCCTTAACTATGGCTTCATGCTACTAGCAGTGCACTCAGCATGTATGGATTTAAGGTCCTATACAATTAATATTATATATATACAAATAGGAATTGCAGGAACCCATATGACAAAAGGAGTTTATATGTCATTAAGGACCAATACAATTAAATTCTGAAGGGGCTTCAATTAAGAATTAAGAATCTAATAAAATAATACCATTACGAAGACATACTTATATTTATGTCGAAAACAAAATTAACATAAGGATAGAACCTACTAAACCTGAAGTAGGCAAAGATTCAGCTATAAAATAAATTAATTTTTTATAAAAATTACAGAGGGACTTTACAAGCACTGCCAAATAACAGGCCACACCACCTAGCACTATTTCAGGATGCACCCAGAGTTGAAGAAGAAGTGAACTGAAAGACAGCCTCAACACAACAGACAAATCAAACTCACCAATCTCCTATCCTACCTCTTCCTAACTCCCACACTCGATTCGAAGCCAGCTCCGGAGAATCATGCCCCTAATCTTTCGCCTCCCAAGCAGAGCCATGGTGCCCTACAAATCCCCAGCAATCAACCTCACCAACAAATTTGACATCCTTGCTTTAGCCCTACCAGACACCCCACAGGAGCCCTTCACTATTGAAGTCCGATATGGGGACCCCTACCCGGTAGAGGCTACAGAGATCACCGTGGATACTGTTAGCGAGGCAAAAGAGGACGATCATATACTGAAGAATCTATCGAAATCAACAAGCAAAGTGGTCCCCCAAACCCTGACCCAAATGTCCTCCCCCAACCCAAAATGCAGCGAACATTCGAGCAAACGCTCTGGCCAACATTGGTCAAGCACCAGTGGCCAAGTTCAAACAGGCCATTGACGTTGGCCTCACCAGCCCGAACGGACACTTCAGAGCCCTAGAAGAAACAGCTGGAGAGGTCTACATGCACCCGACAGATGAAACAACTAACCTTACTATAGACATAAGCAAGAAGGAAGGAATGGTGGCAGCCACCACCAAAACATCCAGAAAGAAAAAGATGAAGAGCGATAAAGAGTCAACGGCCATGACCACTAGATCGGCCGCAAAACTCACCAAATCCCCTCACCCCTAGTAACCTAAATGCTTAACATCCTTTCTTGGAATGTTAGGGGCCTGGCAAAAAAAATCCACCTTGAGAAGACTAAACTGTCTCAAGAAAATCCACAGGACATATTAGTGAACATTGAACCAAAACTCTCCCATAAGAAGCTCAAATCCATCCAGTTATAGTTAAGCTTCCCCTCCGATCGCTGGATGTCATGACATCTGGATCCTCTTTTCGGCCGACGTGAAGATCGGTATCATCCATAACTCGAGGCAGGCGCTCTTGTGTTGGGTGGAACACCCCATGCTCTAGTCCCGATCTCTTCTATCTGTCGTCTACGGTAGCTGTGACATTACCTGTAGGAACGAATCATAAAGCACAATAGTCTAAGGGGATGAATAGGGCAGGCAGCGAAATTGAGCTAATTAAAAAGTTAGCAGAAAGATCACACAAATATATGTATCACAAGTAAATAAATGTAAAGGCAGAGATCAGAAAGCAAACGCAAAGACAGCGATGTATATTGGTTTTCCTCTTGTGAGGACTATTCCAGTCGGAAGAACTCTGGCTTCCAGTTGAATCCACTATTGGAAAATACTGCAAGTTTTCATACGAAGTCCTTGCAATTCTACAACGAGAGCTTTGATACGAAGTACTCGACCAACTTCAATTGTGAAGTGTCTTTCTTCATTCAAGCCTCTTATTACAATCTCTCTAAACATCTAGACCGTACCGCACTGGCAAATTGACTAGAGGATTGTAACTGGCTTAGGATTTGAAAATGAAAGCTTTAGAGCACTTTGGAAGACGTTTAAGCTTAGAGAGATGAGAAAGTGAATGAGTGAGTTGAAATGATTGAAATCCTTCTCAATTTATAGGTTTTTCCAAAGTCAGAACTCTGACAGAAATCGGGCAGAACTCTTTGAGAGAATCTCGACAAATAGTCGTTGCATCCGTAACAGAAGGATGACCAAATTCAAAATCCAGTGGGCACTAGGAGAATTCGGGCCTAACTCTGGCCGAATTTTGGTCCGAATTCTCTTGAGGCCTATTTTGAATTTTTTTGGTATTTTATAAAACAAATTTTGGTTTTGGCTTCTTGAAAACTTTAAGCAGTTAGGAGCTTTTGTAAGAGAGGCTAGTTTTCGAAACATAGGATATTTTTGAAAATGTTTTGGGATAGCCCATTTGCCAGTACTCGGTATACAAAGTATTCATAGACTCAATAAATAGGAAAATTACTTTGCATATAGAAATACGACTCATACGACAAAAATGGCTTCGATATTGAACATATATATAGCAGTTCTTTGGCAGTTGTCCAAGTTGTCCAAATAATCCAAGTAGCCCTTATATCGAGACAGAGTTTGATCAATTATTAAAATCAGGTCCGACCATGACCAATGGACCAACAATCTCCCCCATTTTGATAATTCACAAACCTTGACCGATATAACATCTCGATCGTTTGATTTAAAAATTGTTTGAATTAAAAAAACAAAATATTGTGTTGTGTCCTCAAAAAAATTCCTGTATCCTCCTGCAATAGATTAGATCCTATTTCTCTCCCATTGTCACTTAGCAAAATAATTGTAAGAGAAAAGCTCTCCCACAATTCAAGCATAAGAAATAAATGTTGAAAAATACAATAAATATATAGAGATAAACATGTATTTCACAGACAATTTATATGTTGAAGCATAAGCGAAAAGAGATAGTGTTATATGTAAACAACATGATATGAGGATAAAGAATAGTACTAAGCTAAATAAAAGGCATGCTAAGAAAAGAATAAAATATGTTCAAAATACATCAATCCAACAATACAGTCTTAGTGCTAATAGAAAAGTAAAGATAAATACTGTCTTCGAATATCGGAGCATTTCCAAGTAAATATAGACAAAATAAAAGTCTAACTAGATAATCTAGAAAAAATACATCACGTCTAGATCACATATCCTCATAGTCATCATCATCATCAGCGCTAGCAGTGCCACCATATCCGGATTGACCAGCTCAGAAGGGTGTAGAGTAGCACCAAAACTACGGTACCAATCATATGCATTACCGGGCTGAAAGAGATAACATGCCGCCTCATCCTCATAGCGGTATCCTGAAACAGCTGGATCTCGGAGAAGAGAACTGACAGAATGTCCAGTCTGAGCAAAACGGAGGTCAGCAAATAAATTGGCGAGAGCCTGAAATTGATTGGCATCACAGAACTCTCGTTCCCTAGATGTGTCAGTAAAAAAATGCTCGCAGATCCGAGAGATGCTGATGGACACCCTCATAGGACATAGGGTAATCCTGAAGAAGTGGAGCAGTAGCAGTAGGAGGAGTAGGAGGGACGGCTGCATTGCGACGTGACAGCTGAAGATACTTGGGCTCAGAGTTAAGAGCATAAGTGGATAAGTCAATCTAAAAATGCTGAAAGATGATCAAAATAATCATCACATAAGCAAGATTGTGATTCCTTTTGCGACAATGCCCCATCATCTGAATAATAGTCTTGGGGACAGAAAAGGGGATTCTCTTACGAATGTGATAAAGGGCAGACAGTTCAAGGATGGTAATATTGTCTTTTGAAGTCGATTTTGGCAAAGAGTAAAGTAGATGATGCGATACAATTCATAGTTGAATAAGTTCAAGTTAACAGCCTTGAACTTACCAGAACGAACGCGGATAAGAGAACAGAGTTCGTTCTTAAAACTGCGTAGAGTAGTGCCAGCGGTGAAATCAAACTCAGTGATATCATCAAGCGGGGCACCTTCGTTAGGATGTCAAGGATTTTCGTTAGGAGGACAACATTGAACTCGATACTAATTCCACTGACATGAGTTCTAACAGCAAAAGTGTTCAATATGAAATTGCAATAAAATAGTCTAATGGCATTAGTGGCGATAAGATAGTGGTAGGTGACAAGTTTGTGTAACCATAATGCCTCAAAGAATGGACGATGTTTAGGAAGTACAGTCCATTTAATTGGGGCATCGGTGCATTTTGTGAACCGAGAAATCAGCATACCATAATAAGTGTGTCAAAGAAAAACTCATTGTATGCATCGTCGGTCGATTGGATCGGAGAAAAGAGTGAATCCGCCTGAGGATTCAAAGACGAAGCCTCTTCACTGGCTACGGTCTTCTTCCTCTTGGAGGGATTAAAGTTCATAGGCATTGTGTCCAAAAAGATGAAATACTAAGAACTTGAAAGAGATGGAAGGAGATGGTTATACATTCCAAGATTGGAGTATGATGTAGAGGACGAAAATCTCCGAACGAATCCAGAGTTTGGATGGATTTCTCTAAGGGGATTGGAAGTAGGGACATGATGCATTTCTAGGGTTTTAAAGGAGGCTCGGGTGGCTGCTACTGTGAAAAAGAGGATCTGGAGAAGATAAAAGGAAGGGGGCCCTCAGTTCTGACTTAAAAGTCATACCACCAACAGAACTTTGGCCGAATTTGGGGCGAGTTCGCATGGGGTTCTGTTGAGGTGATTTTCAAACATACATAAATACAGGCCACTTTTTTCATCAATTATTTTTAATTATTTAATTTCAAGTTTAGTTATTTTAGATTTCAATTAATATAATTAAAATTATTTATAAATTAAATTTGTTATACCGCGACTGTTTCAGATTAGCTGTAGGGGTACTGTTCCAGCTAACGGGAGTTCACCGGGGAACAATTAAATACCGTTCGCTTCGACCGTAGTTGTGGTGACAGACAGATCCTTTGTAAGCTTGTCTCGAAAACAATTTTTGATTATTAAAAAACAATTGATAAAATAAAATTAATTAATTATTGATATCTAAAATTCCTAATTTTCGACGTAAAAAATTGAAACGATCTTCCGCTAATGGTTTTGTAAAGATATCAGCCAGTTGATTTTCTGTGTCTACATATACAATGTTTATATCTCCATTTTGTTGATGATCTCTAAGAAAATGACATCGGATCTCAATATGCTTAGTGCGAGAGTGACATATAGGATTCTTAGTCAAATTAATAATACTAATGTTATCACAGAAAATGGGTATGTATGTGTAAAGTAAACCAAAGTCTTCTAGGTTTGTTTCATCTATAAATTTTATACAGAATAATGTCCTACGACGATATACTCAGCCTCAATCGTTGATAATGCGACATAATTTTGTTTATTGCTAAACCAAAAGACTAAAGTCTTACCTAGAAATGGCATATGTCTCTGATACTTTTTTAATCCACTTTGCATCCAGCAAAATCAGCATCCGAGTAACCGGTTAGGTCAAAAGAAGTGGTTTTGGGATACCATAAGCCGACAGAAGAAGTGCATTTAAGGTATCGGAAGATGCGCTTAACCGGCACAAATGTGATTCCTTAGCTTGAAAACGTGCACACAAGCAAACGCTAAATATTATATCTGGACAACTAGCAGTTAAATAAAGTAAACTAGCAATCATACCTTGATACTTACGTATGTCGACCGGTTTGCCTTGTTCATCAATATCAAGCTTGGTTGAAGTTGCCATCGGAGTGCCAAGTGGTTTGACTGTTTCCAGATCGAACTTCTTCAATAAATCTTTTGTGCACTTGGCTTGATTAATGAACGTCTTATTGTTGGTTTGTTCGATTTGTAGTCCAAAGAAGAATTTCAGTTCTCCCATCATGCTCATCTTAAACTCATTCTGCATACACTTTGAAAAATTTTGGCAAAGAGATTCATCAGTAGATCCAGAGATAATATCATCTACATAAATTTAAACTAAAAGAAGATTTCCATTAAAAGATTTTATAAACAGTATAGTATCAACCTTGCATTTTGTAAAACTGTTGTCAAGTAGAAATGAGCTTAGACGATCATACCAAGCACGAGAGACTTTTTTCAAATCGTATTAGGCTTTCTTCAACTTGAAAACATAATCAGGGTTTTTGAAATCAGTAAAACCTGGAGGTTGAGCTACATAAACTTTTCTTTTATAAAACCATTCAAAAATGCACACTTAACATCCATTTAAAATAATTTAAAGTTATAAAATATGCAAATGCTCACAGCATGTGAATGGATTCTAATCTCGCAACTGGAGCATAGGTTTCATCGTATTCGATACCTTCTTATTGGTTTTATCCTTGAGCTATGAGTCGAGCCTTATTATGAGTAATAAACTATTCTTATTCAGTTTATTTTGAAATACCCTGCGGGTGCCAATGATCGGATGATCAATGGGCTTGGAAACAAGGTCCCAAACTTGATTCCGATCAAACTGGTTCAATTCCTCTTGCATAGCATTTAACCAAAAAGTGTTGCTACATGCTTATTCAATAGTTTTGGGTTTAAGCTGTGAAATAAATGTAACACAGAAAACTATATCTTTGTTGAGGAACAAGTACTTACACCCTTGGTAATCTCACCTATTACCAAGTCCTTGGGATGGTCTGTCAAAAACTTCATTCTTTTTGGCAAACTCTCAAGGTAGCTGGTTTCAGCTTCTGGTTCTGTACATGATCTGCTTAGAGGATTGTTTGCCATAAAAATCAACAACAGGTATTACAGAACACTGGAATTGATTTACAAACTCGTTTGTACAAAGAAGAGCCTAGAAAGAAAGCCTAGGAAACAATCTAAGTACAATTGTTTAGTTTTGATTCTGGGGGGTGACGGTGGAGGCTCGAAAAAGTGCTATCAACTATGCCTTACTCCGTGGACTATCTGATGCAGTCCCTAGCTCATGAAGATATTATTTTTCTTGAAGGTTGCCAGCCTTTTGCAGGGGTGTGGCACCCTGCTAATTATAATAGAATGTATTTTGAGCCGCATAGACGGCTTGCGGCCACGTGGTTGATTAGCACGCGAAGACCCGCTCTTGGGCTGCCATCTGTCCGTTTGTTAGGATTTTGTTGCAGCAAATTGGGTAGTTAAGGAATTGGTCAGATTGCCACGTGTCCCGTTGCGCATAGCATTCTCAGTCTTCGATCATGTGGGGTCGCATGAGACTCATATATACGGCCTGGATCACAATTACTCCTAGCTACATAAAGTTTTGGAAATTTTGGGGCTGCATAATCTGGGTCGCGTAAGTGTCATGCGACCTAGATGACACTCTTCTGGCCGCATGGAGGTGTACGAACCCTGCTTTTGGGCGACATTCCACGTCTTATCTTTCTTGTCGAAGTGTTAGAACTGTCATGTTTTGTCAGAACTTGTCATCTTTTATCAGTCGAACTGCTCCTCTTTGGTCACATATTTTCCTTCTACAGCTATTTGTAATGGGCCGCATATGTTTTTGAATAGTCATGCAACTTTTCTTCATGCGGACCTGTTCGGCCCAAGGTACCTATGCGACAACTTGTAATCCGCGTGAACCCCATATTTTTTATGCTTCTATAAGATCCCCTTCAAAGTTTTCAAATTGTAAATTTGGAATACTTTGAATAAGAAGCATGAAAATATGTTAATCTATAGGGAGTCTTCAAGTTGCGGGAAGTTTTTCGAACTCCAAAAAGAGGTCTTGAGTTGTAGAGAAAGTCTTGAGTCGTAGGGACGCTTCGAGTCGCAGAGAGTCTGCCAGCTATCACTGCTACATTAAATTCTCCTACTTTCGAGATGAAGCCGACGGTTACTGGGGATAAAGTTCCCAAAAATGACTTTATCTTTAATGATCTCAAAATGAAGAGACGCTCGAAGGTTATTAGGGATAAAGTCCCGAAACGTCGCCCATATCCTTAATGATCCTGAGAATCGAAGAGTCTCTTTTCAGCAACTCTATAAATAGGAGTCGTTCAGAGAGAGATTTTCGCTTTCACCTTCTCCTCCTTTGAATTTATCATACTTTCTGCTATGGTTCCAAAAGCTTCTAAATCGATTGGTGCGGCGGCCAAAGGGGAGAGACTTGGTTCTCCATCAAGGGTGGCAGACACTCCTTTAATTCATTTCGATGTGCAACCTTCTCCCAAGGGTAAGGATGGTGAGCAGACGATGACTGAAATTTCAAATGGTCGTAGCGTATATTTCGTGCGTGGGGATGTCATATACTGCCTCTACTATAAACTTGGTCGATGTATGCCCTATATCGTCTGGACCACATGTGTTCTATACGATAGGGCTGCATAGACTGAGTCGCATAACCGCTGCTTATTCGAACTTGAACTGGCTGAGTGCCTCAAGATGAATCTGTATGAACTTTTCATGACCGAGCCACATAGGTGCTGTATGAGCACTTTATGATTACGTCGCATGAATACTGTAAGATTGGGTCGTATGATCGCCCTGTGACTGATTGGGCCGCATGAGTTTTTCATGACTGAGCCGCATGATAATGACTGAGTCGTATAAATGCTGCATGAGTGTTTCATGAAGCGGCCTCACAACTGTGGACTGTATGAGTTCTGTTTTGGTTGGGCCGTCTAATTGGCTAGGCCGTATAGCAGAGTTCTTTATTTTCTCGGTACTAAATCCCCCTTCTTCTCATGTTTTTTTGTAGGGGTCTGGCTAGCAAGCTTCTTCAGGACCGGTGTCGCTGATGGAGTGAAAGTACAACATTCTGGCACCTACATTAGAGAGCTCAAAACTTCTCATGCTTCGCAAGAGTTTTCCCATGCCTTTTTGGTATACACATCAAACAACTCAGGACTCTTCATGCTTCGAAAGAGTTTTCCCCAGGTGGTAGGAAGGGCCTTTAAACCTCGGAGAGTTGGACGGTGGTCAGGCATCGTTATGAACGTCTCGCCTTCACGGCTCTTCATGTAGGCATAACCACCATAAGGGACCATATTTTGAAGGTATGGTCCCTCTGGGGAGCGGGGCTAAGGCATCGTAATACGGAGGGGAGGATAGCATGCTATATTTACCCTCCTTCCGGCAGTTCTTGGAGATTCAACAGCTTTGTTTGCTTCTCAGCAGTAAAACATGACTTTCTTCGAGGGCCACGAAACTGCTTGAAGAAGAAGCGCTGTCAAACCCAACTATGTATTGCCAGATTTTCCTTTCTTTGCTATCGATGTAGTCCTATGAATGTAACTGATCTTGAATGATCAGAGTATGCTCACTCCATTCTATTTGTGGTATTTTGTGGTGCTTGTACTAGAGGGCCTAATACAGCGTTTGTAAAGGACATCCTACTGGAGGATTTTTGTGGACCTATTGCCCTTTTATGCATCTGGAAATACGAGCAAATAGATTTGAATGATATTTTATGGACTACTACTCTTTGGTTCTGTTGGCCCAATAATTACATCGTGTTTTTGAATATGGCAAATCAGTTAAATTTAACATAATGATGTCACTAATATTCATATACTCACTATCATGTTGCTACTTAAACTTAGCATTGTCCTAATTGTCCTATATTATATTGCTATGCTTGTATCGTACTGCAACATATTTTGCTGGCCTAACATGTATTTGTAGATATGCAATAAGCATGATCAAACATGATCAAACCAGGACATAGGCAATGAAGAATTAATGATGGACCAAAGACGGCATCATACAAAAAGATTTCTCTGAACCGCCTAGCGACCTATCTGGGGCCTCGCATCGGGGGTTCGCTGCCCGGTCAGCGGACAGGGGTCGAGGGGGCAGCGCCCCCCGTCGGGGGTTCGGGGGCGAAGCTCCCGAAAGGTATTCAGATTTCTAGATCTGTATATCTTTGGACGACTGCTGTCAGGAAAAAAGACGTCTTCAGGGCTGCTCAAATATCAGAAGAAAGGCATCATCAAAAGGGCTCTTGGTTTTACTAATTGTTCTAAGTCTGTAATCTTCAATTTATTGAGTCTAGGAGAATGTGTACGTTGAGTTGCACTGAGTCATCTCAACCCCTAGACATATCTCTCTAAAGCTCTACCATTCAAACAGACCAATTCCTGAACCAAGCCCAAGCACCACAAAGCCCAATGGACCAATTCTGTCTTCTGGAGACAGAGTTTGGGCCGAACTCTGCCTCCACACAGAGTTCGGGCCGAACTCTGTCCCCTGATTTCCAGCACCCTGATTTTTAGGGCCTGCTTGCTACAAGCTGTCCAACGTTCAAAAATTTGAATTCTTGGGGCAGAATTCTGGCCGAATTCTGCCTCCCCAGAGTAGTATAAATAGAGCTTGAATTCTTTCATTTCAAATCATCTCTTACCTTCAAATATTCAAGCTTTCTAAGCTCTACTACTCCAAGCCTATTCTTCCATATATCCTAAGCCAACTCTCCTTAGCCCAAGGTGCTCAGTGCGATATCAGCTAGAAGTTGTGTGCAAGAGTGAAAGAAAAGTTACTTAGACAATTCCAAGTTTCGCCACCTACGAATCTGTAAGAAGTTGGCGTGCTCTTCTGAATAAAGGCACATGGTTGTACACTATTTCACAAATAGTGCATTTCAATCCTGAGCTAGAGTTCTCAGGCCTGGACTAGTCCTCCACGAGGGAAACCAGGTTAAAACTGCTGTGTTTGCGTATGCTCTTCTTGATCTTTATTTACTTCCGTATTTCTCTCTGATTTATTTACTATCTTGATATTGTTTTGTGGAGGTGATATAGAGTTATTTTTATTTGGTGATTATTGATACAAACTCTATTCACCCTCCTCTAGAGTTGCCTATATGTTATTTCAGGTACATCGATGGTGTGAGTAATAGATTAGGATATTTTTTGTGGACTTATCATCATTTTTGTGTACTGGCGATGCGAGTACTGATAATAACTGGAGAGGAAACCAATGTATTTACTCAGAGGTAATAAGGACATGGTAAATACGGGTCAAAACAAAGCCTTCCTACTCAGAGGTAATAAGGACATGTTAGGGGTAGGCAAGGTAGGGATACACAGAATAACTCAGAGGTGCTGTCAACGTGGAAGTTCCATGCATTGGGTGATTTGTTTGTGATGGACGGGAAAAAACTCAGAGGTAATATGGACATGGTTGCTTCTTTCTGTTGGGGAGTTTTGTGGACTTATTACCCTTTTTGTGCACTGACAGTGCGAGCAATAGATTAGGAAAAGTTGTAGGGACATATTACCCTTCTGCGCACCGGTGGTGCGGGCAATAGATTTTGAGGCAAATTCTTGGCGTGGAAAAGCTATGACCAGGGGGTACATAGATACGACCAAGAAAATTCATTCGGAGTAATCAGAGAGTAAGTTCAGTGGTACCTGAGGCTACGTAACTCAACAATCTGGAAGATTTGAAGTCAGAGTGTAAGTTCAGCGATACTTGCGGGTATAAAACTCACAATCCGAGAGATATTTGGGAGGTGTCGTTTAGACATAGTATTTCTTGAGGGACTTGTTGTTGATGGGCATCATGAGCAAGTCTCCATTTTGTTTTGTGAGACGGTACGCACCATTGGAGAATACGGTCTCGATGACGAACGGACCCTCCCACTTAGGCTGAAATTTGCCGGGGGTCTTGTGAGTCATGACTATTGGTCTGTGAATGGCTAAGACGAGATCACCAACTAAGAATATTCTCTGCTTGACTTTCTTGTTGAAAGCTCAAGAGATGCGCGCTTGGTAGAGCTATATGCTTTGTTGAGCTTGTAAACGCTTCTCATCGAATGCTTCTAACTCTTGTAGCCGTCGGCGGTAGTTATCGTCCGCCGTTAACCGGTAGGTGAGGACCACTCGAAGTGAGGGGATCTGAGTTTCCAATGGGAGGACTGCCTCGCTCTGTAAACTAAGGAGAATGGTGTATTTCCTGTAGACGTCTGAATCATCGTCCGATACGCCCATACGCACTCACCAAGCTTTTCATTTCAGTCGCGTTTGTTTGCAGACACTAACTTTTTGAGGAGCTTGATTATGGTTTTGGTGAATGCTTCAGCCAGACCATTGGCCGAGGGGTTATATGTTGTCGAGGCCATGTTCTGAATTGATTCTTATCACAAAATCGATAGAAAGCGTGGCTTGCGAACTGCGGACCATTGTCGTGGATAATCCTCCGGCAGCCCAAAACGGTAGATGACGTGATATTTTATGAAGCTAATCACGTTCGATGTCTTGACCTCTGCCAATGGAACAGCTTCTGCCCATTTAGAGAAGTAATCGGTGATTGTAAGTATGAACCGATGCCCTCTAGACGATGGCAGGGTGATTAGCCTGATGACGTCCATTTTCATGCTTCGAATGGCCAAGAGGCCACCGTCGGGTGCAAGAATTCAGATGGCAGATGTATGAAATCCGTATGGATCTGGCAAGTCTTGCACTTCTTTGCATAGTGGGTCAGTAATAACCCATCCGGCAAAGACGATCTTGTAATTTTAGACCAGGTTGGTGAGCCCTACAAGTACCGTCATGAGCTTCACGTCGGGCTTCTTTGGCTTATGTACTTGACAGGCATCTTAGTATTAAAGGATCGACGATATAACATTTTCATCTCCGTATCGTAGAAGAATCTAAGGAAGCATTTTTTGGTTGAGGTGGCTTCCTTCATATTCT
Source organism: Iris pallida (assembly GCA_029216955.1). NCBI lineage: Eukaryota > Viridiplantae > Streptophyta > Magnoliopsida > Asparagales > Iridaceae > Iris > Iris pallida. The sequence goes on along the minus strand of JANAVB010001647.1, from coordinate 89,974 downwards.
CTGACAGAATTCCATAGACCGTAAAGTCGATGAGCGAGCATCTCCAGTCTTGTATGTCATTGGTTATCTGGACGGAGTAACTCATACCCAGTTGAAGATTGTTCCTGGGGTAGACCAGTTCGTGACCTATTATGTCGACTAGATGATGAGTGTTATTCGGGAGTGCCAAGGAAGCGGCGAGACCTGCCAGAGCATCGGCTTCGATATTTTAAAGCCTTGTATGAACCCGGAATCTGGTTAACAACCAACTACGAGTCATCATATGCTTCCATGTATCTAATCCCCACTTTCTTTGTGAGTTGGAATCCAATGACTAGAGCGTTATATTCGGCTACGTTGTTCGAACAGGTTTCCGTAAGGGAATACGCCCGATTGACTACTAGTCCGGAGGGAGAAATCAATATCACCCCGACTCCAGCAATGATGTTACCATGTGGTCCCGTTCTTGAAGCACCGTCGAAGAACATGCGCCAGATAGCATCGTGCGAAGTCATATTCGAGGTGATGACTTCATCAGGAATTTGCTCATAAATTCTGGCTATTTCTGAGCCTGGATGGGCTGCTAAGAAGTCAGCCAGGGCTTGACCTTTGATAGCCTTCTGTGGAACAAAGACCATGTCATATGGGGATAACAGTATCGCCCAGGTGGCTAGACGAGAACTGAGTGCGCCTTGGTTGGTCATGAGAACCCTGAGGGAATTAACTCGTAAAACAACATGGATGGTCTGCCCTGTCACATAGTGTCGTATTTCTGAATGGCAAAAACTAGGGTAAGGCACCCCTTCTCCACAACAGTGTACCTATGTTCCGGTCCTACCATCATTCGACTGAGATAGTAAATGGCTTGTTCATGTCCCGTGTCATTATTCTGTGCTAGCAGAGCACCGAGTGAGTGTTCCATCGCCCGTACATAGAGCAGGAAAGGCTTTCAGGTGACCGGAGCTACCAGAACTGGCGGATTCATCAGGTACTCCTTAATATCATCAAAAGTGCACTGACATTCCTCGTCCCATACAAAAGAGACACCTTTCTGCATGAGTTGAGAGAAGGGTCGGCATCGTCCTGAGAGGTTAGATATAAACCTCCTAATATAGGCTACTCTTCCCTGAAGGCCGCGGAGTTCACGGAGATTCTTTGGTGGATTCATCTCCAGGATTGCTTTTGTTTTGTCGGAATCTATGTGAATGCCCCGGGAAGTAATGACAAAGCCCAAGAACTTTTTGCTGGACACCCCCAGAAAAGACTTGGTAGAATTCATCTTCAGGTTGTGTGCCCGCATGAGGTCGAACACTGTTCCTAGATCATATAAATGATCATTTTTGGTACGGCTCTTGACGGCGATGTCATCTACGTAACACTCCACCGTCTTGCACAAATGATCTCTAAAGATGACACTCATAGCCCATTGATATGTAGCACCGGCGTTCTTCAGGCCAAAGGGCATGACCGTATACAATATACGCCGATCGACGTTCGGAATGATGTATGCTTCTCATCATTAGGAGCCATCTTGATTTGATTGTACCCCAAAAAGCCATCCATAAAGGACATGCATTCGAAGCCACACGTATTATCGATCATTATATCGGTGATCGGAAGAGGGAATTCATCCTTAGGATATGCCGCATTCAGATTGTGGAAATCGATGCAGAATTAAATTTTCTTGTTCTTTTTGATGACTGGCACTACGTTGGCTACCCAATCTGGGTGCTGCTCTTCACGAATGAAACTGCTAGCTATAAGCTTGTTCACTTCCGCCTCGATGGAGTTCATAATGTCTGGACGAAAACGTCGATGTTGTTGCTTGACTGGTTTTGCGTCCGGATAAATATTGAGCTTATGGAGTGCAATCTCGGGGTTTAGCCCTGGCATGTCTTTGTAGCTCCAGGCAAAGACGTCGATATATTCTCTGACGAGTTGTAACAGCGACTCTCGTTCGTCTTCTGTCAGACTTTTACTGACGAAGATTGGATTTGGAGAGGATTCATCGCCAAGGTTAACTTGCACAACCTCATCTTCAGTGGGAGGATCACGAAGTTCAAAATATTTCTCCCATTGTGCATCTAGTTGCTGGACCCACGGCTCCAACTCAAGTGGTTCAAGTAGGTCCTCGTCTTCTTCTTCGAAATCAGCAAATGTTACATTGGCAGATAGTGTTTGTCTGAATATATCTCCAATACTGCCATCAGAGTCGTAAATGGGTGACTCGAACGAATGAGAGTGCCACTCGCATTCTTCGTCAGAACTTTTGGGCGTCGTTAGTAGAGTAACATACCCGAGGCTGCGTCTGGTTTTGTGATAATGATCATGAGGCTTCCCTGCAGGTGCCGACGGCTGTAGAGACATTCGCCGACCACTGCCATAATTCAGACCCAGGGTAGCCTCCATGTCATACCCCTGCTTTTGCATGAAGTACTTGGCTTGAGGACTGTACAAGTAGAGCGGTAGTCTTCCAGTGTCGGGTCCGAGGTCGAACACTTGTGGCGTGAAAGATTGAGGACCTTCTTTTCGGCCAAAGATGATTGTGTGATCCCATCCTCTTCTGTCAGGGACCTGAAAGTAAGTGCCTTTTATGGAAGCGAGTCGATTCGGGGTACGGACGGTTGTCACCTGTGTGTGCAGGCTCACGTCTAGATAGTCTCGTACGACATACATTAGATTAGGCTTATCATACTCGGAATAGTCTAACGGCAGCCTCTTATTGATGAAATAAGGAATTTTATCCACCGAGATTATATCATCAGGAGAGGGGCTATCCGTCTGTGCATCCACATATTTGGCGAGTTCCTCGTCCACCATGGCTACCCCTTGCGATCCCAAAGGTTGGGATGCCGTCTTGGACAACTTGACCACCAGGGGTTCTGCTTGAGGTATTGATTTGCATGAGAGTGTTGGATTGATACTTGGCTGCTGACTCGTCTTGGGAAGACAGATGACAATGGGCTCAACAAAGGTCTTTGTGTCTTCCGATCGCCTTGGAGTAGATTTTGGCAATCGGATTACCATCGGTGTTACAGAGGGCCTCGTATCTTCCTGTTGCCTTTGATTGGACTTTGGCAGCCGGATCACCATTGGTCCTATGACAGGTTTTGGATCCTGGCTGGATCACGGGAGACGGATAACCATTGGTTCCGACTGCGTAGGTGTGACAGGAGAACCGAGCACCTCTTTACGCAAGGTTGCGACAAGGGGTACGGCCCTGTCCGGTTTGTAGGCTTGGAGACAAATTCTCAAGGGTTCTTCTTGTCCTGGGATGGTTTCTGGCTCGTCAGTTATACGTTTCCTAGATTCGTCATATAGACAAGCCTCGGAAGAGTAATAAGCTTCAACCCCTTTGAAGGGATCAATGTCGGCGAATTCAGTCTTCACGGAACCGTGCTTACTGACATATTTGAAATACTGGTTAAGGGTGGATGGCACGATCATATAATCATGTATCCACAGACGTCCCAGGAGGATGTTGTAGGAGGTGTCTACATCTATGACGTAGCAGGTAACTTCCGTCTTCAGGTCACCAATCTGGCACTTCAACCGGATCTTCCCTAAGGGATAGCTTTTTCCCGAGTTAAAACCGCTAATGGCTGTGTTGGTCGCCGCTAGCCGATGCATTGGGATGCCAAGAAGTTGGAGCAGGCTTTTTGGGATGATGCTTATTGCCAAACCAGGATCGATATTCATCCGATCCACCTTGATGTCGCCTATGTATCCAGTATAGTTTAAGGGGCGATCATGCAAATTGGACTTAATTAACATGTCCTGAGGAGTAAATATGATGTTGGGCATTGCATCTATGCTATCGTCGCCCTGTAGATCGGTTGGCGGGTCTTCCCCTGGAGGCTTGACCTGAGCTAAGTAGGCATGAGCATTCTGGAGCGCTTCGCTTAATGCGACATGGAGATCCTTGGAGAGCCTTAGGAGCTCGTATAGTGACAACTTTGCTGGCATATTAGCCAATTGTGCTAATATGTAGAAGTTGTAAGGTCTGTCCAGTCACTGAGGTATATCATTACGGTGTGGCCTGTCGAAGCGGGTCTCCCTTGTCTTGGACTTATCCGGCAGTGGAGGCTGAGATGGCCTTGGAACATCAGAAGGAGGCAACGTTACCAGCTGAGGATCTTCAGGTGGATTATCCCGTGTGGGCTGGACTTGTGCTCCAGACCGGGTAACAACAACTGTAGCTTCTTCAGCTTCGGCTGAAATTGTGTGGCAGGCTCTAGACTTCCTGTCCTTCTTCTTATTGGTTGGAGATGACACCCTCTGGGTAACTTCGAGCACCAAGTCTGGATGCACCCACATGATCTCTCCTCGCGATGTAGTGAGAGGTACCAGTCCAGAGGATCTCATTCCGGACGGGCGGAAGATTAGTAACCTCCATTGTTTCCCGAGGGACATGTTTGCCGCCACGGTAACCTCTTCAAAATCTATCGACAAAGCTTTTGAGTCGATAAGACTCTGAATGTGTGAGCACCCTGAATTTCGGGTTGATTTTTTTTCCATTTTATTTTATTTCTCTGATTGATTAGTTTTGATTAATATTTTATTTATTTATCAGTACGTGTACTTTTTCATTTCATTGATATTTGGAGTATCGGGGATGTTCAACTCTGGAAATCTTCTTTATGAGTTTTGGAGTGGACAGGATTACCTTCATGATGGTATATAGTGTCCCATCCAAACTTGTTCCCTTGTGCTCTTTTTGCTTCGCAGAACTTCGGGTCGATTTAGACCATTTGATTATTAATTGATTTCCCACTCTTTTTCTTGATCATTTTTAGCACGTTACCGTAACTTTTTAATTGGGAGCGTAAGACCAGTTATTTTCTTGAAACCAACTCCTCATTGATGATCTACTCGAGTCGCTCGTCACCCATGACCTTCGTGTCCCACTCAGACACGTCATTTTCTGATCCATTTGATTCGTACAACTTTTCCGACACAAGACTCGATTTTATTTCACTCCACGGCGTCACATTCATCTTCCAACTTGATTTGTAGGTCCCCTGTCGACCAAAACCTGTCCGCCCCAATTATGGACATGGCCCACATTGAGCCTACTACCCGTCCGCCACTTGTGTCCCATTTATTGGAATCCCCATATGCTACTTATTTGCTCATGATCATTATCGACTAATATTAATTCGATTATTGCATCATGTCCGGTTTTGGACCCAATTCGGCTCCACCAAGTCCAGTCCAACTTCGTGCTACCCTCCATCGTAGCACCCTCATATTTTCTTGCCCAAAAATATCAAGTAATCTCTTACATATTTTTCTATATTTATTGGAGATTTCTATTTATTTAATTCCCATGGAAATGGCAATTTCCCTCTAATTTATTCCTAGCCTTTGGATTGTTCCATCTAATCCTTACCATTTATTCTCCCTCACAATCACACATGCCCCTCCCCAATAGTTAGTCGGCCCTAACTCCAAAGCTATTCTCTCTCCTCCCTCTCTCACAATTAATTCATTCTTCTCTCTCCCCCATTCTTTTCTCATGCAACAACAACACCAACAACAAAAACCACTTCAACCCACCAACAGCCATGGCCATGCCCGACCACTTCCTCCCATGGCCAGCCGACCTCACCCCTGGCCGTCGGCCATGGCCACCACTCCACAGCCAATCACCTCCTCCATAATACTATCTCCTCCTCCTTCCCTCATATTAGCCGCCACAACCACTTCAAAGTTGGCCGAGCCACCACCATCTTCCCTTCCTCTATCCAGTGGCCGCCGACCGCCGTCGAGGCAGCACGCCCCCGCGCCCTCGCCGGTGGGGCTAAGCCGTACAGCCCCCCCTCCCCCGCGCACGACTGCCACAGCAGCCACGTCCGGGCAGCAGCGCGCGCCTTAGCGTGCACGCACGCGCGTGCATGGCGGCCACCGCCGGCGCCACCCGCCGCCGTGGTCGACGTGGCTGACCCCCACATGGCTGGGCGACTCCTTTGAACCCTTTCCTGATGGCCACCGTCCTCCGGGACGCGCCGTCGAGGCGATTCGTGCGTTTTAAACGACGTCCCGTCGTGACGCGCGCGGGATCGAGTTCGTTTTGACACTCCGTTGCAGCGACTTCATGTACGTTTTCCCAGAGATCCGACCGTTGGATCGGCAATTTCTTTGTTCCGTCACAATCTCGGTATATCCACCTTCATCCCTGTCAATTTTCGTACGTTAATTTCATCGTTTGATACATCAAAACCGGCCACCAAGTTGACCGTTTAAATTGTATTAAATTTGGACAGTTTTACGGGGCCAACTTCGTCAGCTTGTACCTCCTCCACCGCAGCTTTGTTTGGCGTGCTACCAGTTCCTGTGCGAAGCTGGTATAACCCTCTTGCTACCCCTCCAGTTTCGTTTCATTGTGAGCTTGTTTGATTGGTTGTATTCGACGCCAAAGTTGGCCGTCCGGATTCGTAATTTCCAACTTGTAAAATTCCATTTTTGAACACGGGACTCCAGATTTCATTTCTGACACCACCATTAGATTTGTGGCATCGTTCTGGCATGTTTTCATATAAAATTTGTTAGATTTGGAGAACGTGAGCCCGGGCACGCATTTCGGTGCAAAGCGGGTCCCACTTTCTGGGTCAACAGGACTTTTTGACGTCGGCTCATCGGAATCCAATTCCGGATATACCGTTGAGTTTGTATCGTCATTCTGGACTCGTTGACATATAATTTGCTAGGTTTTGGTGGATATTGGATCCGGCACGTATTTTGGTACAAGTCGGATAACAATATCCGGGTCAACGGGTCATTTTGAGATTGGCTCATCGAAATCCAATTCCGGAGATACCGTTGAGTTCGTATCATCATTCTGGACTCGTTGACATATAATTTGCTACGTTTTGGTAGACATTGGATCCGGCACGCATTTCGGTGTAAGTCGGATACCAATATCCGGGTCAACGGGTCATTTTGAGATCGGCTCATCGGAATCCAATTCCGGAGATACCGTTGAGTTCGTATCATCATTTTGGACTCGTTGACAGGTAGTTTGCTGAGTTTTGAGAACTTTGGCTCCAGTACGCATTTCCGTGCAAACCGAAATTCCAAGTTCTGGTCAACGGGCCAAATGGAGATCGGGTCAACGGAATCCAATTCTGGAGATACCGTTAGGTTCGTATCGTCATTCTGGTTTCGTGGACATATAATTTGTTATATTTTATTGACTTGATTTCTTGCACATCTTCGGTGCAAAACGGCTCCGACACGGACACCGTTTTGACCCGAAATTACCTTTGTGCCCTTGTGTCCAAATTGGACCGATGGGTAGGCTATCCTAGCTAATTTGACCATTCTGGACACGTTGGCGATGTCTATTTCATCGTCCGATAATGTTTGTTGATAGTTTCTCTGAGTTTAGCTTTTTTTTATAATTAATTAATAATTAATTCATATAATGTTCGTATTTCGGGATTAGTACAACGAAACTGAGATCAGCCAATTCCAGTGATCTCACATCGCTGAAATTGACAAGTTGGACACGTGGATCACTATAATAAGATTATCAACCTTACCAATAATCTTCTTATCTCAATTTGCGTGTCGTAAGTTTTTACGTACAAATAACGAAGTATACTTTATATTAGACTAGAATTGACCCTGTTTGACCAGAGTTGACCAGTTGACCCAAAGTCAACTGTAAGTCAACACTTAACCTAGTTTGACTAGATTATTGACCGGAGTCGACCTAGAGTTGTTTTGACTTAGAAGAACCTAGAATAATGTAGATTGATTATAGAGATTCATTTATTACAACTTGAACACCTTGTAACCTGTGTTGCTTTAAATAAGACTCTGTAGCTTCAGTAGGACCCCCCTATACTTATCAGCTGTTCAGGTTATCGAGGCGAGTACATTCTCTGATCATTTCATATCCTACTTAGAATTATTTCCTGCAGTAGATTACTTTACTTGTACTGTCACGTTGGTCACACGGATTGGTACTATATGGATCCCTTCTTGAGATGTTATCCTTAGGGAGCATCGGGTACTACATATTCTGTGCATTTCACTTACATGGCGTATCATATGCTTCATTAGTTCTTTGATCACTTACGACATATACTCTTATGATCGTAGAGTCTTCCTAGAATCCTTATCCCATTTATGGGACTACTATGTATCACCTTCGGGGTTTATCACCTTCGGGGTCTATCACATTCGGGGTCTATCACCTTCGGAGTCTACTACCCTTCGGGGGTTGTTATATAGCATCATATAACATAACCTGGTTGGATCCTTGTGTATTAATTGGGGGTACGGGGGAGTATAAATAGCCATGTGAACAATTCCAAAGTAGAATAGCCATGTACGCCTCTTTAGTATAGCCATGTACAATCAAACCGTTCACATGTCGACTTTGTGCTCTAAATCACTAGTCACTGGTAGCTCTTTACTTATAGTAGATATTTCTATTACAGCTCTCTCTCTCTGTTTACATACAACATTTCTTTCAGTACCTGTATCTTACTTTACTGTATGATTATATTTTCTAACCTGCTATGAACTGTTGAGATGTAATGTGCTCGCTCCTGTCCTGACTGGACATGTTGATAAATTTTACAGATAGCCTGGGATTGCCTGCTAGCCTAGAGGAGACACATTAGAGCTTGTTTAGATGGTATTTCTTCTATCTGGAGTTGTATTTACTTTGTAGATTACTGTATTTGAGTTTTGAGATGTATTTTTGGGTTTATGTATCTTAGACACTTAGACTTCTATCTCCTGTATTTATTTTGGATTTCATGTTTTATCTATCTTTATCGTGCTCTACCTTAGATGTGATTGAGATGGTATCTGCTATGTCACCCCTATTCGGTGAGTATAAACGGTTTAGTCTTATACTGTTATAGATGCATTGAGACCTAGGACAGCGTTCTACTGCCGACACTGCGGCGTAGGCTGGGCGTTGTTACGTTCTCGTGCCCTAACTCTAGGACGCGGGTCGTGACACGTTTTTAGTGGTGGCCCATGCAGGTCGAGTTTATGTAGTGATATTCGAACTAGAGTGCCACTACAGCCTGCACTAGGAATAGGATATATTTTTGAAGGTACTCAATCACAGTTAGGAACCCTTGAGAGATTCTTTGGACGACCCTGGAGAATCTTATTTAACTTCGATTTGAAAACTCTTTTTTTCTCTTGATCTGATTCATTTTTACTTTTTGTTGTTAAATTTTATTTTAATGGATTATTGTTGAATTTGAGTTTGTATTTATTAATTTTGATGGATGATTGTCGAATTTTGAATTTTGATGATAGCTGTTGCATTCGAGTTTGTATTTTGATGGATTTTATTCATTTTTGAATTTTGATGTTCGTTAATAAATTTGATTTTTGGGTATTCGTTGTTGATTTAATTTAATTTTTTTTTACAAGATGAAATTATTTGGGCTAGATCATCTATGTTATGGAATCTAGTCTTCTATAGTCACATTAGCCAGCATGGTGAGGACATATAGTCTGACTCTGGATATATTTCTCGGGTGTAGGAATTTAAGGTTTTCGAAGCCAAGCTAGCGGCATCGCAAAAATGTTAAATACCATGATTCTAGAGATATGTGCATAAGTTAAGGGCTCTGTGATTATCGCAGCCTTGCTTACTAGCATGACGAGGATTTAGAGTACCATGATTTTGGATAGACGCATATGATTATCGGATTGCACCTTAAATATTTTTGAACATGTTTTCTCTACTTTTGTTCAGTCATTCAAAAAAAAAAGAGAAATTATTATTTGTTTGTTTGTCTAGTTTCCTATTATTTAACTTAGGAGTAAGTTTAGTTGGTTTTATAAACCTTGTGTAATTTCTTGCTATGAGTTTTTCATAATACAATGAGTCGATGATTTTGCTAGACTTTATCTTGAATTTGATATTTTAACTCTGGATTTCAAAACGGTTCCTTCTTTAAACAGATAAGCAGAACATATTTTATCGTTATTTCTTTCTTGCTATTATTCTGGTATTAAATAATAATGATAATAAAACTGTCTTGATTTCGTCAATCACCTGCTTGCAATCTTGGTAGGGATCTAAATGTTAGTCTTAACGTAGAATTAATTTTTATATTGGGACATGAGAATATGTATATGAATATATAGCAGACACCTTGCCTAACACGTATGCATGCTACACTTGATTTTCCACCTATCTGAATACCTATTGATATGTTGTTGATGTCCAAATTTTCATAACCAATGTTTCTGGCTTTCTGCTTTTCCAGTTTAAATTCATAATTTAAATATAAATTTCATGTTATTAGTTTGTCTACATAACTGCACATGTATGTTATACTTGGAGTTTCAATTCAAAATTTTGGTTGAAAATTTGTGTTTAAATTTGTCAAATTTAAGACTGTGTATATATTAACCTTTAATGCTGAGTTTCCAAATGTTTAGTCCAAATTGCTGTTTTATTTTCTTAAATGTAATGTTTTGAGCTAGATGCATTGCGGTATGTAGGGATATAAATTCAGGTTTCGTATTCTTACATGTTAGGTGGTGATAAACATTGAGTTGGTTTTAATGTTCAAATTTCTCCAAAATCTTGAAAACTAGTTACATGTTAGCATTTTTATATTGATTTCAAATATCTAGTTCGATTTTAAATTTAACATGTAATATTAAACTGTATGCGTAGATAAATGTATTGGTAGTATGTTAGAGTTTCATTTCTATCATGCTAGGATGTATTGGGAGCATTGAAATTAGTTGTGATGTTTCAAACTCCTAAATTTTGAAATTGCATTATGTTAATATTATACTGGTTAAATGTTAGCTTATTTTTAGATTTTGTATGTAAATGTTGAACTAAAACTGGGTTTAACCTTTTTAATACTAAGCTATAACCCTGTACAAGGACACACACACACACTCTAACATAGTATATACTGTCGTGTAACCAAACCCTTCCCCTCTATGTTATGATTGTATATCTAGATAGATGTATATAGAGCTTAGGCATACATGTTATAATATATATAAATACATAACTAAGTATCTACCTTTTTATATATATATGGTTAGCTATTCATGTTATGATTAAATAAGTTGCGTGTTGCGTATTGTGGATTGTTTAACCAATATGCCATGATTAGTGTAACTCGATAGCCGTTGTTTTAAAACCCAATTTCTTATATACGCTTTCATGTATGTTCACGTACACACACGCCTACTATCTAACCATATGAACATGTCCCATACACATAATGTTAGCTTTTTCCTCTCTAATGCTCTCTATATTATATATTGTGATTGGATTTCAATGTAATCGACTTTCGTTAATTAAACTTGTGATTTTGATTCTCTTGGGATGGTACCCTTTTAGATGATTGGTAGTTACTTTTCTTTAATCATTTTGATGAGTACCAGTTTTCATATAGGATGGTAGACCGCCTTACAGTTTTGATGATTTGTTATTTCTGTAACTTTTCTATTTTAGCAACCTGGATTGCTTGTGTGTTTTGATACCCTATAACCATTTTGGTTAGCATGACTAGTATACCTAGATGAGACTTAACTACCACCGTATGCCATGACCCTGGAAGCCGTTTTCTTTTGATGGTATGATTGTTTTAAGTCCTAGGACTTGATTATGGGGGTTTGACCTAGTGGGAGTATGGACATTTTAATTTCGAGGACGAAATTTTTATAAGGTGGGTAGGATGTGAGCACCCTGAATTTCGGGTTGATTTTTTTTCTATTTAATTTTATTTCTCTGATTGATTAGTTTTGATTAATATTTTATTTATTTATCTGTAAGTGTACTTTTTCATGCCATTGATATTTGCAGTATCGGGGATGTTCAACTCTGGAAATCTTCTTCATGAGTTTTGGAGTGGACAGGATTACCTTCATGATGGTATATAGTGTCCCATCCAAACTTGTTCCCTTGTGCTCTTTTTGCTTCGCAGAACTTCGGGTCGATTTAGACCATTTGATTATTAATTGATTTCCCACTCTTTTCCTTGATCATTTCTAGCACGTTACCGTGACTTTTTAATTGGGAGCGCAAGACCAGTTATTTTCTTGAAACCAACTCCTCATTGATGATCAACTCGAGTCGCTCGTCACCAATGACCTTCGTGCCCCACTCAGACACGTCATTTTGTGCTCCATTTGATTCGAACAACTTTTTCGACACGTGACCCGATTTTATTTTACTCCACGGCGTCACTTTCATCTTCCAACTTGATTTGTGGGTCCCCTGTCGACCAAAACCTGTCCGCCCCAATTATGGACATGGCCCACATTGAGCCTACTACCCGTCCGCCACTTGTGTCCCATTTATTGGAATCCCCATGTGCTACTTATTTACTCATGATCATTATCGCCTAATTTTAATTCGATTATTGCATCATGTCCGGTTTTGGACCCAATCCGGCTCCACCAAGTCCAGTCCAACTTCGTGCTACCCTCCATCGTAGCACCCTCATATTTTTTTGCCCAAAAATATCAAGTAATCTCCTACATATTTTTCTATATTTATTGGAGATTTCTATTTATTTAATTCCCATGGAAATGGCAATTTCCCTCTAATTTATTCCTAGCCTTTGGATTGTTCCATCTAATCCTCACCATTTATTCTCCCTCACAATCACACAGCCCCCTCCCCAATAGCTAGCCGACCCTAACTCCAATGCTATTCTCTCTCCTCCCTCTCTCACAATTAATTCATTCTTCTCTCTCTCCCATTCTTTTCTCATGCAACAACAACACCAACAACAAAAACTACTTCAACCCACCAACAGCCATGGCCATGCCCGACCACTTCCTCCCATGGCCAGCCGATCTCACCCCTGGCCGTCGGCCATGGCCACCACTCCACAGCCTATCACCTCCTCCACAACACCATCTTCTCCTCCTTCCCTCATATTAGCCGCTACCACCACTTCAAAGTTGGCCGAGCCACCACCATCTTCCCTTCCTCCATCCAGTGGCCGCCGACCGCCGTCGAGGCAGCGCGCCCCCGCGCCCTCGCCGGCGGGGCTAAGCCATGCAGCCCCCCCCCCTCGCGCACGGCTGCCACAGCAGCCACGTCTGGGCAGCAGCGCGCGCCCTAGCGTGCACGCACGCGCGTGCATGGCGGCCATCGCCGGCGCCACCGTCGCCGTGGTCGGCGTGGCTGACCCCCACATGGCTGGGTGACTCCGTTGAACCCTTCCCTGACGGCCACCGTCCTCCGGGATGCGCCATCGAGGCGATTCGTGCGTTTTGAACGACGTCCCGTCGTGACGCGCGCAGGATCGAGTTTGTTTTGACGCTCCGTTGCAGCGACTTCGTGCACATTTTTCTCGAGATCCGACCGTTGGATCGACGATTTCTTTATTCCGTCACAATCTCGGTATATCCACCTTCATCTCTGTCAATTTTCGTCCGTTAATTTCATCGTTTGATACATCAAAACCGGCCAACAAGTTGACCGTTTAAATTATATTAAATTTGGACAGTTTTGCGGGGCCAACTTCGTCAGCTTGTACCTCCTCCACCGCAGCTCTGTTTGGCGTGCTACCAGTTCCTGTGCGAAGCTGGTATAACCCTTTTGCTACCCCTCCAGTTTCGTTTCATTGTGAGCTTGTTTGATTGGTTGAATTAGACGCCAAAGTTGGCCGTCCGAATTCGTAATTTCCAACTTGTAAAATTCTATTTTTGAACACGGGACTCTAGATTTCATTTCTGACACCACCATTAGATTTGTGGCATCGTTCTGGCATGTTTTCATATAAAATTTGTTAGATTTGGAGAACGTGGGCCCGGGCACGCATTTCTGTGCAAAGCGGGTCCCACTTTCTGGATCAACGGGACTTTTTGACGTCGGCTCATCGGAATCCAATTCTGGATATACCGTTGAGTTCGTATCATCATTCTGGACTCGTTGACATATAATTTGCTAGGTTTTGGTGGACATTGGATCCGGCACGCATTTCGGTGCAAGTCAGATACCAATATCCGGGTCAACAGGTCATTTTGAGATCGTCTCATCGGAATCCAATTCCGGACATACCGTTGAGTTCGTATCATAATTCTGGACTCGTTGACATATAATTTGCTAGGTTTTGGTGGACATTGGATCCGGCACGCATTTCGGTGCAAGTCGGATACCAATATTCGAGTCAACGGGTCATTTTGAGATCGGCTCATCGGAATCCAATTCCGGAGATACCGTTGAGTTTGTATCATCATTCTGGACTCGTTGACAGGTAGTTTGCTGAGTTTTGAGAACTTTGGCTCCGGTACGCATTTTTGTGCAAACCGGAATTCCAAGTTCTGGTCAACAGGCCAAATGGAGATCGAGTCAACGAAATCCAATTCTGGAGATACCGTTAGGTTCGTATCGTCATTCTGGTTTTGTGGACATATAATTTGTTATATTTTATTGACTTGATTTCTTGCACGTCTTCGGTGCAAAAGGGCTCCGACACGGACACCGTTTTGACCCGAAATTATATTTTTGCCCTTGTGTCCAAATTGGACCGATGGGTAGGCTATCCTAGCTAATTTGACCATTCTGGACAGGTTGGCGATGTCTATTTCATCGTCCGACAATATTTGTTAATAGTTTCTCTGAGTTTAGCTTTTTTATAATTAATTAATAATTAATTCATATAATGTTCGTATTTCGGGATTAGTACAACGAAACTGAGATCAGCCAATTCCAGTGATCTCACATCGCTGAAATTGATAAGTTGGACACGTGGATCACTATAATAAGATTATCAACCTTACCAATAATCTTCTTATCTCAATTTGCGTGTCGTAAGTTTTGACGTACAAATAACGAAGTACACTTTATATTAGACTAGAATTGACCCTGTTTGACCAGAGTTGACCAGTTGACCCAAAGTCAACTGTAAGTCAACACTTGACCTAGTTTGACTAGATTATTGACCGAAGTCGACCTAGAGTTGTTTTGACTTAAAATAACCTAGAATAATGTAGATTAATTATAGAGATTCATTTATTACAACTTGAACACCTTGTAACCTGTGTTGCTTTAAATAGGACTCTGTGGCTTCAGTGGGACCCCCCTATACTTATCAGCTGTTCAGGTTATCGAGGCGAGTACATTCTCTGATCATTTCATATCCTGCTTAGAATTATTTCCTGCAGTAGATTACTTTACTTGTACTGTCACGTTGGTCACACGGATTGGTACTATATGGATCCCTTCTTGAGATGTTATCCTTAGGGAGCATCGGGTACTACATGTTCTATGCGTTTCACTTACATGGCGTATCATATGCTTCATTGGTTCTTTGATCACTTACGACATATACTCTTATGATCGTAGATTCTTCCTAGAATCCTTATCCCATTTATGGGACTACTATGTATCACCTTCGGGGTCTATCACCTTCGGGGTCTATCACCTTCGGGGTCTACTACCCTTCGGGGGCTGTTACATAGCATCATATAACATAACCTGGTTGGATCCTTGTGTATTAATTGGGGGTACGGGAGAGTATAAATAGCCATGTGAACAATTCCAAAGTAGAACAGCCATGTACGCCTCTTTAGTATAGCCATGAACAATCAAGCCGTTCACATGTCGACTTTATGCTCTAAATCACTAGTCACTGGTAGCTCTTTACTTATAGTAGATATTTCAATTACAGCTCTCTCTCTGTTTACATACAGTATTTCTTTCAGTACCTGTATCTTACTTTACTGCATGATTATATTTTCTAACCTGCTATGAACTGTTGAGATGTAATGTGCTCGCTCCTGTCCTGACTGGACCTGTTGATAAATTTTACAGATAGCCTGGGATTGCCTGCTAGCCTAGAGGAGACACATTAGAGGTTGTTTAGATGGTATTTCTTCTGTCTGGAGTTGTATTTACTTTGTGGATTACTGTATTTGAGTTTTGAGATGTATTTCTGGGTTTATTGTTTTCTATAAATAAATTCCTTTATTTATTGTGTATCTGGGAAAATAACAACTGTGGGAATCTGATCTAGAAGATGATCACTTTATCCCATGGACAATGCGAAGAAGAAAAGCTCTCAAAATTTTGACAGTAGATAACTATGTATCTGTACAATGAATGAGAAAAAGAACTCTATTTATAGAGTCAAAAATAAAATTGAAAAGATAACTGTCTTCACAGCCTGTGCTTAGTTGAAAATCACGCAGGATTTAACATACGCAAGGTTGTGAGAAGTTACTGGACGTGGCCTGTAACTGTTGGACACATGGCGATCATGCATGAGTCGTGTGCAAGTTACAGGACACGCAGGCGAGAGATCAGTGGCATGGCTGTCACGTACTCCAATTTGATGAAATCCACGCAGACTTGTTGAAGACGAAATCCACGCAAACTCAGTGTAGAAAGCTTCAAAATCCACGCAAACTTGGGGCAAGAAGCTTCAGGATCCACGCAGACTCGAGGCAAAAAATGCTTCAAAATCCACGCAGACTTGAGAAAGAAAACTTCAGAATCCACGCACGTTTGAGATGAAGATATCACAAATACACGCAGACTTGAGATAGAACTGCCAGCTGTCTTGATTTGGCGTGCCTCGACTGACACAAAATCTCTGACAGTGATTGCTTTTGTCAGTCGCATTAAATGACAAGAAGCTCTTTTGGTACGCCAACATGACAAAGGTTGAGTCTTGCTGAAGAAGATTTCGAAAATCACGCAATAGACGGCTGTAATCTCTCGAATTCTGTGCATACGTGGCATACAAAGAGACATTCTTCGACTGTCGTGCTGTCAGTCATAATTACTCTATGACAAATGATGAGCTGTTCCCCAGCGTGATTTGTAAATATTGTCTGGATCAACTGAGCGTGACTTTTGACTTGTCCTAATCAACTCAGCGTGACTGTCATTTTTAAAGGCCTACAAAACCCCCTTCAAAGTTTTCGAAAATTGAAAAGACTTCAAAATTTTCGAAATACTTTGAAAATAAGATAAAAATGAACTTAGTCACGCTGAGATGACTTCAAATTTTTTGAAAGTCGGAAAGACTTCGAAGTTCTTTGAAAACATCCAAATGAACTTATTAAATGTCATGATGACTCTTCATTTTTTGAGACTGATTGCATCCAGTTTATGGTAGAATATGAACCGTCGACGAGCTCTGTTATATAAACAGGGAGAGGATTCATTTTTAATCTTCATCTTACGTCAACATGACACCAAAGGAGAAAGCTGAGGAAGAAGCACGAAAGTTGGGCTTTTGTTCCCATGGTGATCCCACTTTTGACGGGAAAGAACCGGAGCCTCTGGTTTTCGAGTTCAAAGACGATCCCATGCAATTAGCCAAGAATTTCTTGAGCTATTTTGGTCTGGACGGATCGTTCTCTTCCAATGAACGCAGCCTTGCAGAGCAGCGTGAAATGTTGAAGGCTCTGTTACACCGTATGGGAGTCAAGAGCGTAGAAGAACTGGGCGCCAAGCTCAGCCGCTCTACTAAATAGAGCGTGTCCTTTATGCTTTTGAAAATGTTGCACTCTTTTTGTTTTGTCTTTTGTAAGGCCATCAGTGCCTGTCTTGAAGAATGTAGTACAACCTTTTGTGTTTTAAGCAGCGTGCATTAATGAAGAATATTAAATGGCACTCTTTGAATGTTTCCAATGTTGCGCTGTCTTCCAAAGCACACGTGTCATTCATTCCATGGTTTACGAGCGCTATTTACGCGGATCTTTTCCAAGAATAGGCTTGTACTTTGTCCTTTAAATAGGTAGCTGAATTTCAAAAATACTCATCTCTCATTCTTCTTCTTCTTCTCTGAGCATGAAATTTTTGGGAGATTTCATTCTCAAACAGGAAAGCAATGTTTTCTAATGTTCGATTTCTGCACACTGTATCAAACATGGGTTTGCCAATCCTTAGCACCAAACTTGAAGGTAAGTCCAGTATAGTACGCATACTATGTTGTCGCTGTTGAAAATGGGCTTTTTATTTCTGACTGAATAATGCACGCTTGACTCGCCAGTGCGTGCCAAATGACATTTCTGTTGATTTAATCTCTTCTTCCTTGATGCTTTCTGCAGGAATTTGGCTGAAAACTTTCTTTAGAACTGGCATTGGTGATGTGGATGCTGTGGAGAATATCCTGCTGACACCAACATCAGGGAGCTCATACGCTTTTGACGCGTACATCAGACAACTCAGAACTCTTCGTGGGATAGAAGGGTCTTCCTCAGATGGTAGGAAGAGCCTTTATACACGAGAGTTGGATGGTGGGGTCAACTCTACCCCAAAAAATCGGGTAGTAGAGTTCCTTTCACGGCAGAACTAGGAATTGTATCCCAAGGTTTGGATACATTCCTGTCTCCTCTGAAAGGCCGCTCCTAATCCATCAGTTGTATTGGCAGCACCACGACTTCGGGCTGCCATACTCTGTGGTTCTCCTCTCGTCTGAGAGAGAAGACCAGAGTTTGATTCCTGCTGATCTGGTCGTGACTGGGACCCAGGCAGTCAGGAACTGCCACCAACAACGAACCTGACGGAGAAGGTCCGACGGAGAAGATCCAAAGAAGAAGATAGATCTCTATTAGGTTATTGTTGTGGTGTAGAATGAAAATCCAAGATTTGTAATAGATTTCCATTATGATTTGTAAGAAAGTCTAAGAAAAATGTAATAGACTTTTTGTGGTGAAATGAGAATGGAAATGATAATTCTTCTATGCTCAAAGATTTGTATTTGTGGATGAATCGTGGACATGATAGATAATAAAATCTTCTTTTCTGTTTTAGAGTATATGATATTATCAGAGGTATTATGGACGTGATAATATGTAGGAACTCAAAAGAAAATAGATTAATTTCTATGCAGAGGTCAAAAATGACAAATAAGTAAGTAGATTCGAAATTGATTCAGAGGTTATAAAAACGTGATCAATAACGAATTCCCACTTAATAAATTGATAGAAGATTATGAACGGACGAACCGTTTAGAAAATGATGAACGGATGAACCGTCGAATGAATGTAATAAATGAACGGATGAACCGTCAAGTATTAATGAACGGGCGAACCGTCTGATGAATATGACGTTTCATTATTTGAGGAATTTCTGCCTATAAATATAGCAGAAATCCGACAAGAACGAACACTCCTTCTTTCAAACATAAAAATGTCGTCTGAAGAAGCATCCAAGAAGGCTAAAATTGCCATGAAGGTTCAGAAAGGCACTGAAGAACACCCTGCTGATCCAGTTCAATCGAAGAAGGCGGAAGCAGGCGAAGGTTTATCTGCACCCAAGCCACCAAGGGATATTCTAGACTTCCTGCTCGAACCAGGAAGGACTGAAGAAGAGGAAGCCATGAGGACGGCAGTCTGCAAATTTCTTGTGGGTTCCAGCAAGGAGATCCTCGGCTCTTTTGCTGATCACGTCTTCGAGAAGGACGGCAGTGGACCACGTCCAAATATAGAAAAGGATGATAATGATCTTCCTTAATATCATGTACCATCATTCATGATTAAAATAAAATAAAATTTTTATTTTTTAAACATGAATTTGTCTGATGATTACAAGCATTTACATTTATACATAGTACTTTTTAAGGAATTTGCCATTAATAGGCATCAAAACTTTTCGACCATCCAATTCTGAAAGTTGATAAGCTCCATTTGAGAAAACTCTGCTCACAATATAGGGTCCTTCCCACTTTGCGTCAAATTTGCCCTTGCTCATATGAGTCATAGTCATAGGACGTCTGACTGTTAGAACAAGTTCTCCTTTTTGATACGATCGAACTCTGACTTTCTTATTAAAAGCTCTTGAGATTCTAGCTTGATAGAATTCAATATTCTGTTGAGCAGATAATCGCTTTTCATCCAGAGCTTCTAATTCCTGAAGTCGAAGACGATCATTATTTTCAGCAGTGAGTTCATTAGCGATTGCTATCCTTAAAGAAGGAATTTGAATCTCTAATGGAAGAACAGCTTCGCAACCATACACCAGAGAGAAGGGTGTACATTTAGTAGCATTACGAACTGTAGTGCGATAAGCCCACAAACATTCACCGAGCTTCTCACTCCAATTACGTTTGTTAGTAGAGACAAACTTCTTTAGGAGTTTGATGATAGTTTTGTTGAAGGCTTCTGCTAATCCGTTAGCTGCCGAATTATACGCGGTAGAAGCCACATTATTGATCCGGTGATCATCACAAAATCGAATAAACTTCTGACTGACGAACTGTGGTCCGTTATCATGAATAATGCGTCGAGGAACACCAAATCTGTAGATGACATGATGCTTAATAAAGCTGATGACATTGGACGTCTTAACTTCAGATAAAGGAATGGCTTCGGCCCATTTGGAGAAGTAATCGGTTATTGTAAGAATAAACCGATGACCCTTGGATGACGGCGGATTGATCGGGCCGATAATGTCCATGCCCCAAGCTTCGAAGGGCCATGACGCTGCCGTTGGATGTAGAAACTCCGAGGGTTGATGAATAAAATCTACATGGATTTGACAAGCTTTACACTTCTTTGCATATTCGATGGCGTCTGATACCATAGTGGGCCAATAATAACCCATACGTCGAATACGGTCTTAAAGTTTTGGTCCAGACTGATGTGCTCCACAAATTCTATCATGTGCTTCACGAATAATTTGTTGAGCCTCATCACCGGCAACACATCGAAGAACTAAACCATCATAAGCTCGACGATATAAGGTATTTGTTGTATGATTGTAATAGAATCTGAGTGATCGTCGTCTGATAGATGCTGCCTCTCTCGGATCATCCGGAAGAATATCATACAATACGAAATCTAAGAAAGTAAGTCTCCAATCTTTATCCGTATTCTGAATCTCAGATGAATTACTGAAGATAAATTCTATGCTGGAATCAGATGAAGATGACATCGATTTACGACTGAATCCAAATCCTCTTGTTGTGTTGACGTCATGAGATGTTGATTCTTCAATGTCAACTGGAAGTCCTAGGGTCAGGTTATTTTCAAGATGAAATAATTCTCGATTACGAACAACAATCATTTGTTGCCGTCTGATCGGAATAGCTAACACCGCCGCAAGATTAGCTAGAGCATCAGCTTCTGTGTTACATGCTCGCCTAACATGTTCAATGAAGAATTCTTCAAATGAAGAAACCATAGATATAGATGATCTATGATAAGGAACCAGATCTTGATGGCAAACTTCATAAGTACCCCTTATCTGATTGACAATGAGTTTAGAGTCTCCATACGCCTCCAAATATTGAATATTCAGATGTTTAGCGAGTTGAAGACCAATGAGTAATGCATTGTACTCAGCTACATTGTTTGAACATGGTTGATCGAGAGAATAAGCTCTTTGGATAGCAAGACCTTCTGGCGATACAAGAACGATTCCAACTCCAGCAATAATATCACCATTAGGACCTATCCTTGAAGCTCCATCAAAGAATAGACGCCAGGTAGGATCTTCTTCAGCAATTTGATTTGAATCTAGGACTTTATCTGGGATTTCGTCATAGAGTTTTGAATTATCTGGAATTGAGTGAGCAGCCAGAAAATCGGCTAAAGCTTGTCCTTTGACTGACTTCTGAGGAATATAGTGCATGTCATACTGAGCAAGTAGGATTTCCCAATTAGCCAGTCGAGAATTCAAAACACTGGGTTTTTTCATCATGATCCGTATAGGATTGATCCTGGAGATGACATGAATAGTCTGGCCAATAATATAATATCGTGTCTTTTGAACAGCGAACATCAAGGCTAGACATTCTTTTTCGACCGGTGAATAACGAGGTTCAGCTCCGGTCATAGTACGACAGAGATAGTAGATGGCTTGTTCATGGCCATTTTGATTCTTTTGAGCAAGTAATACACCCAATGAATGACTCATTGCTCGAGTATATAGGAGAAATGGAATTCCTGAAACGGGAGGTACCAATACTGGAGGGCTCATCAGATATTGTTTTATATCATTGAATGCTTTCTGACATTCATCATTCCAGACAAAAGAGACACCTTTCTTCATAAGTTTGTTGAATGGTCTACAGCGTCCTGACAAATTAGAGATGAATCTCCTGATATAAGCGATCCTTTCTTGAAATCCTCGTAGCTCTTTTAAGGTGCGTGGAGGACGCATCTCTTGGATGGCTTTGATCTTCTCGGGATCCACGTGTATACCTTTAGAGGTAATGATGAAGCCGAGAAATTTACCACTAGAGACGCCTAAGAAGGACTTAGTATGGTTCATCTTTAATTGATGCTTACACATTAGATCAAAAATAGTCTTTAAATCTTGGATATGATCCTCCTTTTGTCGACTTTTGACTGCAATATCATCAACATAGCATTCGACTGTTTTCTGCAAATGTTCACGGAATATAGTGCTCATGGCTCGTTGATAAGTTGCTCCTGCATTCTTGAGACCGAATGGCATAACTGTATAACAGTATGTACCAATCGGCGTTCTGAAAGAAGTATGCTTCTCGTCATCTGGAAACATTTTAATCTGATTGTACCCAAAATACCCGTCCATGAATGACATCCGTTCAAATCCACAGGTATTATCGATCATGACATCAGTGATTGGTAGAGGGAATTCATCCTTAGGGCATGCCGCATTGAGATTGCGGAAATCTATGCATACTCTGATCTTGCCAGTCTTTTTAAGGACAGGAACTATGTTAGCCACCCAATCGGGATGTTGTTCCTCTCTAATAAACCCGGAGGCCATGAGTTTATTGACTTCAGCTTCAATTGCATCCATAATATCTGGATGAAATTATCGCTGTTGTTGTTTGACCGGTTTGGCATTTGGCAAGATATTGAGCTTGTGAGTTGCGATTTGTGGATCAAGTCCTGGCATATCTTCATAACTCCAAGCGAAGACGTCGATGTAATCACGAATGAGTTTGATCATGTCTTGCTTATCAGTTTCTGAAAGACTTTCACTGATGAATATTGGTTTGGGGGATCCCTCTTCACCAACATCTATTTGAACAAGTTTATCTTCAGTCGGAGGTTCTTTTTGCTCGAAACGGAAATCCCATTGATTATCTAACCTTTGGGCCCATTGTTCTGATTCAGGTGAAATTTCAAATTCTTCTTCGTCTTCATCACTTTCTTCAGAACGGTCAATAGAAACCATGTTGGAAGACAGAATGTTGCAGTAGAAGTCACCGATACTCGTATCGGAATCCCAAGAAGTGGTACTAGAAGAATCAGATCTCTTATCTTCGTCAGATTCAGGATCTTCATGGATAATATTGATGAAAGGAGTAGGAGCAATATAGCCTAATCCGCATTTCGTCCTCCCATATTTCAGAAGAGGAATATGAACAGGCATTTTTCTTCATTTTCCACTATTGAGGCCAGTTTTGAAGTCATAGCCCATATTTTTGATGATGTCTTCAGATTGCTGACTATAGCGACGTAGTTGTAATCTTCCAGTATCATCGTTTTTGTCATCATCTTCTAAATCAGAAGGACTTTGGGGCCCTTTGTAAAAGAGTATTGGAATGTCTCCTGGCTTTCTGCTGGGAACTAGAAAGTATGAAGATTGTACAGGTTCTAGAGATATATCTGTATGAACAGTCTGTACAACTCCCATGGTTATTGTGCTCAAGTCATCTAACAAATGTAAATAACTATGAACATAATTACACACATCAGCGTACTGCAAAGATGGAGACTTTTCATTAAATGTAAAAGCAGCAATATTTACATTGGAAGAAGGCTGAGCCTTAAAGATTTTAGCCAAGTTAATGACTAAAGGGGAAGAAGAAGAATGAGAAGTTTTGTTTCGATTAAGATAGATAACAAATGGCTCAGAAGAGGTGAGCTCCCTTGAAGCTTGAGATGGAAGAGTGGTCCGCCCTCCAACTGGAATTAGCAGAGTATCCTGTGAAGATACAGGAACTGTAGTACGTCCACTAACAGGAATGATCATTGTGTCTTGAGCAGACGACTGAGGTAACGGAGAGATCCGTCCAGTCACTGGAATGATGAAAGAACCTTCTCCAGAGGGTTTGGGAGATTGTTGCTGAGTAGTTCGACCTTTAACAGGGATTATTAAAGTCTCACTTTGTGCATCCTCTTTCTCCATAGCTTGTATGACCCTTGTATACTCTTCTTTGTACATTCGGGAATCATTGAAATAAGCTTCAACCCCATGGAAGGAATTTATAGCAGCAACTTCTTTTTGTACTCTTCCATTGCTATCAATGTACTTAAAACACTGATGAAGAGTAGAAGGCACCATATTATTTTCATGAAGAAAGGGCCTTCCAAGAAGAAGATTATAGGATCCTACGATCTCGATCACATAGAAAGTGACTTTAGATCTAAAATCTCCTATCTGAAGCTTCAGATGAATCTTTCCCAAAGGCTCGCTTCGGCTTTGATTGAAATCCAGGATAGTAGTAACCGTCTTGGAGATCTTGTGAAGAGGGATTTTTAGTTCATCCAATAAACTCTTTGGCATTATGCTTATAGCAGACCCTGGATCAATGAGGATATGATCTATCTTCATTGTATCGATATAACCGGTGTAGTAAAGAGGCCGATCATGTCGATTATCCTCCAGTAGCATGTCGTCTTGTGTAAAGGTGATATTTGGGATAATCTCCAGTACACTGTTGCAATGAAAGCAAGTGACAGGTTCTGCATCTGGCTTCTTTAACTGTGCAAGACAAGAGTCTGCCTAAAGAAGTGCTTCACTTAACGTCTCTCGAGTCTCTTTAGAAAGACGTAAAAGCTCAAAGAGGGACATTCTAGCTGGAGTATTAGCAAGTTGAGCTAGAATGTCGAAATTGTAAGGCTTCTGAAGCCCAAGAAGAGGAGACTTCTTGATTGGTTTATCAAACCGAGCCTGTTGTTTGCCTTTCTCCAGAACTGTGGATTTAGGAGGAATAGGTTCAACTGGTGTAGTTGAAGGAACAGGTGCAGTAGATGATTCTTCTTCATGAGGAACATTAGGAGCATCTTTATCAGCTGGAGGGATATCAGGAGTATCCTCAGGATTCTTGGAATAATCCTTTAGATAAGGTTTCCCTGTTCGAGTAGCAAGTGCTTCTTCCTTCTCTTTTGACTCTGTGTCAGAGGTAGATCCAAGAGAAGTCATATGACATGACTTAATCTTTCCAGCCTTCTTGGACTTTCGAAAAGCAGTATTTTGAGAAAAAGGAGATTCAAAATCTGCCACTAGATCAGGATAAATCCACATGATTTCTCCAGTTTCCAAAGTGATTGGCACTAATCCTTCAGAATGTGGAGGAGGAATATTCACTATTTCAAGAGTTGCCTTGGGAATAGGAACGATCCCACTTTCAAGAAGTTGAGGAGGGAAATCTCCGAATTGCATAGAGACGACGTTGGAGGTGACGGTCTTCTCTTTTGGAGTAAGGGAGATAGCTCCAGATTTAATCATTTCTTGGACCTTTCCTTTTAGTACATAACATGTACGAATTGTGTGACCCAACATTCTGTGATATGGGCAGTATTTGGGATGATCTGTCTTACCAGCTTCATCAGGTTTCTTGATCTCAGGTAATTGTATTTTATTACCTTTCAGCAGACATTCAAAGATACCAAGGACATCATCATCATCGAAAGAATATTCTTTTTTGGGGCGAGGTGTTCTTGATTGTTGAGTTGTAGAGGCAGAAGCTTGAACAGTTGATACATCTTTGCTCTGAAGATTAACTTTAAAAGTTTCTTTTCCTTTGCGAGCATTGTTTTTATTGTTAGTACCTTGACCTGTTTCTTTGGGAGTCATCTGCACTCCTAAACCTTTGAAGGTTTCAGCACTAATTTCTGCGGCCTTGGCACTGACTATGAAAGAAGGCCAGTCTTGGAATTGGGTGGATCCTGTCCACATGCTGATGATTGGCAACAAGTTTGATTTGCATGTGTCGATGGTGACAGCATCTGGAGTTCCAAGAGGCATCTTCAGAGCTTTTCTTCGAAACCGTTCAATGTAATCCTCTGTAGTTTCATTATTTTTCTGCTTGATTCTAATAAGAGCAGACATAGTCATGTCATTGAGCCCTTCATAGAACCGTTCAAGAAACATCTGTTTGAAACCAACAAATGAGATAATGCATCCATCTGGGAGACTTCTATACCATTCATAAGCAGTTCCCTTGAGACATCCAATAAATACCCGAGTAAGGAGAGCATCACTTGGTTGCAATTGGTCAGTCATCACTTCAAAGTGATTAATAAACTGACTTGGAGAAGTGGTTCCATCATAGAATGAGATAGTAGGAGGCTTGTATTTAGGAGGATATGATACTTGCTTCTATTCTATCGGGTAAGGTTGCTTGATGCCTAACCTTTGTAAACCATCTTTCTGTTTGAATGCCTCGAATTGAGTTTTAAGATTCCTCAATTCTTCATTAACAACTCCGAAGGATTGTGGAGTTATAGCTTGTAGAGAATAGTTGGGAGGAGGAACAGCATTATAAGCACTACCCCCAGCTCCACAGAGACTATGATTTGTTTGAGCTGGTCCAGGAGTATTGGATTGTACTGTTGGAGGAACTTGTACTGGACTTATATCAGTGTCACTTGGTATGGCATCTGATACAGTCTGTCGATTCTGCAACTGAGCTGTCGTGAGTTCATACATCGACTTCATAGTATCAGCCATAGACTTCATTTGCTGTTCTAAAGAAGCAATCCTTTGATCTTGAGGAGTAACCGAAGAAGAAGGTTCATTGTTCAATTCAGTATTCCCATCCACCATATACGTCGTGACTGTACGAGGGATTATTGATAAATTAGTGGATGTTGTATGCTCTGAATCACTGCTTCGTGCATCAAAGTCATTTAGAGGAGAACTACCCCCAGTAGGAAGAGGTGGGAAGTTAGATTCTCCAAGAAATTCAGAATCATCTTTAGAGATCAAATTTCTTTGACTAGAAGCTAAGACTCTTGCTCTGGTGTTTCTATATACTCCATCTGGACTATCAGCTCTACCCCCAGCATCCCGAGAGGTCATGTTGACAGAAGCAAACAAAGGCTCATCTTCATCAGGCATAGGTTCATACTGAATCCGATTGAAGACAGATTGTCATTTAGTTTGACATCTGCATTATATTGTAACTCTCGGCTGGAAGTCACATTCATGATCAGTATGGTCATGAGCCATTGATTGACATCTATATTGAATTATGACTCTTGGCTGGAAGTCACACTCAGCATGTTCTTTTGACACAGAATTACTCCTTCTCTTCTGTTGAAGATATTCTTGTAAATCTGTTTGTGAAGATTGAGGAGTATATTTCCTGTTCTTGGGTCTTGATGGCTCTTGATTATATAGAGAATGATTAATATGAGCCACACAGTTTCTTGCATACTCTGCATCTGGATCTTTTATCCTTGTTTCCAACTGATATGGTTTCTTACAACCAGAAGTGCTAAGTTTTGTTCTTAGATCAGTTAAAGGTAACACATTAGTTTTGGAAACATGGAGTTTTCCTTCCATTGATCTGGATATTTGCAGAGAAGGAAGAGTTGAACCATCCCTTTGATTAGGAGTTGGTAACAGACCTTCTTTTCTAGACAGATTCTGTGCCCAATTTGAAGAAGTCATAGAAGAAGACATTAAGGAATGTTTCTTCTTAGACTCATTCAAGTTTTGAGACATAGAATGTCCAGAAGGAAGAGTAGTCAAAAGACTATCTCCTTTCCTTTGACTAACAAAATTGTCAGTCAAAGCTGTTCCTGAAGTAAAAGCTACAGGAGCAGAAGGAACAACTAAAGAGTTATTCCTTTTCGAAGGGACTTTGTGTGGAAGACCACCCCCAGTTCTAGTAGAACTTGGTAAAGAAGAAGAGATAGCTAAGGAGCTATTCTTATTGGATGAAATACACGCTGAAATAGACTCGGTTAAAGAACCAGTACTGTTAGCGTGAATTTTGGATTTAAGATTACACGCTGGAACAGATTTGGCTAAGGAGCCAGTACTGTCAGCGTGACTTTTAGAATTAAATTTGCACGCTGGAACAGATTTGGCTAAGGAGCCAGTACTGTCAACGTGACTTTTGATTGCTGTCATCTTCGAGCGCACAAGAGTGTGCGTGCTTGCAGTAGAGTTCTTGCCACTGTTAGGAGTAGACACTGTGGCAGAGACTTCACCATTGACTGCCAACTGATTCTTAGGGACATAGACAGAGTATCCCTTCGATTTGCCAGTAGTAATGGAGGCTGGAGTGGGCTTGCCACTCTTAGCCCGCTGCATTTCTTCATAGGCGAGTTGATCGAATTTGATCGTCATCACCTTCTTCGTCGAGCCGATTGACGAAGTATCGCATTGAGTTGTTGCCATCTCAGAAGAGGAGATAGTTTTCTCCAGCAGAGTCGCCAATTTATTTTTCATAAATAAATTCCTTTATTTATTGTGTATCTGGAAAAATTACAACTGTGGGAATCTGATCTAGAAGACGATCACTTTATCCCTTGGACTATGCGAAGAAGAAAAGCTCTCAAAATTTTGACAGTAGATAACTATGTATCTGTACAATGAATGAGAAAAAGAACTCTATTTATAGAGTCAAAAATAAAACTGAAAAGATAACTGTCTTCACAGCCTGTGCTTAGTTGAAAATCACACAGGATTTAACATACGCAAGGTTGTGAGAAGTTACTAGATGTGGCCTGTAACTGTTGGACACATGGCGATCATGCATGAGTCGTATGCAAGTTACAGGACACGCATGCGAGAGATCAGTGGCATGGCTGCCACGTACTCTAATTTGATGAAATCCACGCAGACTTGTTGAAGACGAAATCCACGCAAACTCGGTGTAAAAAGCTTCAAAATCTACGCAAACTTGGGGCAAGAAGCTTCAGGATCCACGCAGACTCGAGGCAAAAAATGCTTTAAAATCCACGCAGACTTCAGGAAGAAAACTTCAGAATCCACGCACGTTTGAGATGAAGATCTCACAAATACACGCAGACTTGAGATAGAACTGCCAGCTGTCTTGATTTGGCGTGCCTCGACTGACACAAAATCTCTGATAATGATTGCTTTTGTCAGTCGCATTAAATGACAAGAAGCTCTTTTGGTACGCCAAAATGACAAAGGTTGAGTCTTGCTGAAGAAGATTTCGAAAATCACGCAATAGACGGCTGTGATCTCTCGAATTCTGTGCATACGTGGCATACAAAGAGACATTCTTCGACTGTCGTGTTGTCAGTCATAATTACTCTCTGACAAATGATGAGCTGTTCCCCAGTGTGATTTATAAATATTGTCTGGATCAACTGAGCGTGACTTTTGACTTGTCCTGATCAACTCAGCGTGACTGTCATTTTTAAAGGCCTACATTTATGTATCTTAGACACTTAGACTTCTATCTCCTGTATTTATTTTGGATTTCATGTTTTATCTATCTTTATCGTGCTCTACCTTAGATGTGATTGAGATGGTATCTGCTATATCACCCCCATTCGGGGAGTATAAACTGTTTAGTCTTATACTATTATATGCATTGAGACCTAGGACAGCGTTCTACCGCTGACACTACGGCGTAGGCTGGGCGTTGTTACGTTCTCGTGCCCTAACTCTAGGGCGCGGGTCGTGACAGAATGTACCGCTTCAATTGGAAGCAATCATGAGTGGCATGATGGACATAGCGGTAGAAGTGACAGTACTTTGGGTCCTCCATTTCTGCTGCTCGGGGCTCACGTCTTGGTGGAGAGAGCTGAATACTACCCCCTTGCAGGAGCATGTCGAAGATAGGTTTGACATGACTATCTTCAAATGAGTAGTGGATCTTGGGCCACGAACCTTCTGCATGTTTTTGTTCGAGCTTCTGAGTCGCATCAGTGACCATGGCTTGTTTGCCCTTATTGTCCCGATTAGTGGTGGCGCCACTGTTGTTGTTGCTAGAGGTAGACCCAGGACGTCTGCCCTTGTCTTCTCCATCTGGGATGTGTAATCCCAACTGGTGAGCCTTCTTTAATTTTGCTTCTGCGTTGGTAGCACTTATGATCAAGGTCGTCCAATCCCTGAACTGATCGTCACCCATCCAGAGGCTAATTGCAGGGAGTAGCTTCTTATGGCAGATTTCAATCAAGGAGCTCTCAGGATTGCCCTGAGGCAATCTCATCGCGATTTGGCGGAACCGCTCGATATAGTTCCTCGTCAGCTCCCTCTCTCCCTGAACGACGTCTATGAGATATGACATCATCACATCATGCCCCACCTCGTAGAATCTCACCAGGAACATGTGCTTGAAGTCGTCAAAAGAGTGAATGCAGTTGTTGGAAAGGTTGTGGTACCAGTCGAACGCGATCCCCTCCAATGCTCTGATAAATAGTCGTATGAGGATGGCGTCACTATGCGACAAGTGGTCGGTGGTGACTTTAAAGTAAGTCATGTACAGACTAACAGAGGTCTTCCCATCGTAAGAATTAATATGGAACGGCTTGTACCGTGGTAGAAAAGGTACGTCCTTCCAAGCGACGGGATATGGCTGTCGTATTCTGAGATCCCAAGAAGAGTCTCGGGCATTGAACATCGTTCAAAGCTCCTAGAATTCCCTCCTTGACTCCTTGGCTTCATCTGTAGCTGAATGAATGGATGGTGCTACGGAATCATCACCCAAAGGAGGGACGGTCGTGTTGGAGTCCGTGTTAACTGTGGGTCCCAAGCTTGTTTGTCCGGACGTCCTTACTGGTTGAGCTGGCAAGGCGGCTTTGATCTCGTCCACCGACTTGACTAAGGACAGGAGCATGGCTTCGAGCACTTCTAGCTGTTGTCGGTCAGAAGGTGCTTCATGATCGTCGTCTGTCATAAAGATTGTCCTCACGTGGGTAGTGGTGAAAGGAATTGTAGCAGAGGTACTATCGGTATCGTACTCTTGTATAGAGAAATCGTCAGGAAATGTCGGAATATCATCTTCCTCAGACCCGAAAGGGGTGCTACCCCCTGTGTAGGAAGCCGCATTATCTTGGCGAGGGTGGTGGCCCTCAGGAAAATCTGATTCTGTTACAACGTTCTAGAGGATATCTACCCCCTGCGTGTGCTCTTGGTACACCGGGTTGTCGCATACATTGAGGGGGCTGCTACCCGCAGCTTCATCTACTCTCAAGGAGGCCGAAGGTGCACCCCCGGGTGTCGAAACTTCTTTTTGGATTGAGTGCCTAAATAGACACCCCCTGTGGTTGATGGGAACCCCCAGATGAGGGTCTCCTTGCAATACTGGACGAGATGGCCGGGCTGGAAGAGCTTGTCTTCTTTTCTTCCTTACCAGGGCGAACCTTTTGAGTTGAATTACAGGAGGCAGAAGGACACTCTTCGTCCCCTGGAATTTGCACCTGTCGGACAGATACTGGCTGCTGCAGTCGCTGGAATACTGACTGTCGATCTTCAGGCGCTGCTGATTTGTTACAGCAGTTGATAATGACTAGGGTACAATAACGCCCCGAGAGGGACTCATTGTATGATGATGTTGCCGTCTTGCGCTTGTGAGTAATCACATCACGTAAGTCGGTAGGAAGCTGCTCTGCCTTTGCAACAAACTTGTGAACTCGGAGATCACGAGCGCATGAGTGCTTAGGCATCATGTTTGCTCCCTTATCCGTGGCTAGTAAAAGCACTTGCTCTGGATCTTTAGAGGGAGACTTTAAAGACCCACCCTGTCCGTTAGCCCTGGGGGACTGGACGTGGGTGGTTCTGTACAACTTTCCGTCAGGAGCCCGTGTAACAGTTAACGGGCCCCACTGACAGTCAACAACTTGGACAATTAACTGGGCTAGTTGAGCCCGCACTGCCCTATACTTTTTTGACTTAGCGCCCAAAGACGCATAGTAAAAAGAGTCCAGACTGATACATCCCGCATCTTTAGTGGGCCGCATGGCATCGGGCCCGCATGATAGGCGATCAAACACAGAGCTTCTGACAGGGCCGCATGAGACGTCCTGTCTGTGGACAGGATTAGTCGTCGTATGGACCATCTTCTTGAGGTTAGAGCTGACTGCCGTATGGATCATCTTCCTGCGACAATAGTTGGCTGCCACATGAGTTGTCTGCCTGCGGCCAGAGTTGGCTGTTGTATGGGCAGACTGCTCATCTTCGCTCTGCGGCCTCCTCTTTGTTCGTATGGAGTTCCCTTGTTCCCCCAAAAACTCGGCTTCATAGTATTTTCCTCTGCTGGATTTGGGGACAGTGGGATCCTTTGTGGTCGGAAACAAAGCCATAGGGGAGTTCTGGTCACCGTCTTTGGCTACAGAAGGAGCTTCTTCGAAAACTTGGTTGGGGGCAACAGTTTTGCGCACCGACGCCTTGCGAGTTCTCTTCGGGTTGCTCACTTCTGAGACGGGCTGGCGCTCCCTTCAGAGAGCAATTCTTCGAAGGCTTGTTAGTCAAAGTGAACCACAAGTATCTGCTGTGTAGAGCTGAGCTTGGATGCGTCAGATTGCATCACCAACTTCTCATCGAAAAAGAAGGCAGTATCCAGCAGAGTCGCCATCGTATTTGCCATAAAAATCAACAACAGGTATTACAGAACACTGGAATTGAT
This sequence comes from Iris pallida, assembly GCA_029216955.1. Lineage (NCBI taxonomy): Eukaryota > Viridiplantae > Streptophyta > Magnoliopsida > Asparagales > Iridaceae > Iris > Iris pallida. The sequence continues at coordinate 57,509 of JANAVB010001647.1, read as the reverse complement.
TGCAAACTCGCTTGTACAAAGAAGAGCCTAGAAAGAAAGCCTGGGAAATAATCTAAGTATAATTATTTAGTTTTGATTCTGGAGGGTGACGGTGGAGGCTCGGAAAAGTGCTATCAACTCTGTCTTACTCCGTGGACTATCTGATGCAGTCCCTAGCTCGTGAAGATATTATTTTTTTCTTGAAGGTTGCCAGCCTTTTGTAGGGGTATGGCACCCTGCTATTTATAATATGATATATTTTGAGCCGCATAGACAGCTTGCGGCCACGTGGCTGATTAGCACACAAAGACCCGCACTTGGGCTGCCATCTGTCGGTTTGTTGGGATTTTGTTGCAGCAAATCTGGATAGTTAAGGAATTGGTCAGATTGTCATGTGTCCCGTTACGCACAGCATTCTCAGTCTTCGATCATGTGGGGTCGCATGAGACTAATGCATATGGCCTGGATCACAATTACTCCCGGCTGCATGATGTTCTGGAAATTTCGGGGCCGCATAATCTGGGCCGTATAAGTGTCATGCGGCCTAGATGACACTCTTCTGGCCGCATGGAGGTGTATGAACCCTGCTTTTGGGCGATGTCCCACGTCTTATCTTTCTTGTCGAAGTGTCAGAACTGTCATATTTTGCCAGGACTTGTCAGCTTTATTAGTCGAACTACTCCTCCTTGGTCGTATATTTTCCTTCTATAGCTGTTCATCGATGGGCCGTATATGTTTTTTGTCACCCTCATTTCCCGTATTTCTCGTATTTCGTATTTATACTCGTATCTGGATTTTGGCATGTGTTTTTTTTCTCAACTTGTGAAATTTTGGTATTTCTCGTATTTTGGTTTTGGCATGGCTCGGTTTTATTGGGGATGGTTCGGTTTGGTTCGGTTTTATGTGTTGGATCACCCTAGCCCTATGCTACCCCTCATCCCCACTACAACTCCCCCTCTTTATAACCCCACCTACTACTCTCTCTCCTCATAACTTCCACCATTAATTTCCTTCTTCTTCTTCTCCTTCCTCCACAACTCTCCTAACCCTAGGCAAGTACACCTTGCCACTACATGAGAGCCCTCTTTTTATTTATCTATTTGCTAGAATAGGATATGGTGATCAACATTAGGTCTTGGTATTTTGTGATTTGAAGTCTCAATTGTTCTAGATCTAGGTTTTTTCCCATTTTCGGATTTGGCATGGTTTGAGCTGTTTTGGTTGGATTTTCATGGGTTTTGATGTTTCCATGTGGAAGAGCATTCAGTTTCACTCCAGTTGGAACTTTGGAAATCCGGATTTGGAGTTCGGATGGCCAAGTTATGATGCTTGGAAGCTTTGGGTTCATCCATGGTGTTCTTGCTGTTTGGAGGAGACAGTGAGCAGTGTGCAGAGCTGTTTAACTCATGCATACTGAGCTACGCATGCTCTTTAGCGTTGCGTACGCAGGCTTGAGTACGCTTCCTATTGGAAGCGTGTCTCCTTGCGCGTGACTTTTCACGTAGCTGCTCCCTTGAGCGTGCGTGACTTTACACGCAGCTGCTCCCTTGAGCGTGCGTGACTTTTCACGCAGCTGCTCCCTTGAGCGTGCGTGACTTTTCATCCAGCTGCTCCCTTGAGCGTGTGTGACTTTTCATCCAGCTGCTCCCTTGAGCGTGCGTGACTTTTCACGCAGCTGCTCCCTTGAGCTTGCGTGACTTTTCACGCAGCTGCTCCCTTGAGCGTGCGTGACTTTTCACCTATACTGCTCCCTGTAGCGTGCGTGACTTTTCACCTACGCTGCTCTCTGTAGCGTGCGTGACTGTTCACCTACGCTGCTCTCTCAGCGTGCGTGACTTTTCACCTACGCTGCCTTCTGAATCGTGCGTGACTTTTCATCTACGCTGCTCTCATGCGTGCGTGACTTTTGCGTACGCTGCTCCCCTGAACCCCTTGCTTAACCCATTGGCTCTTTGAGTTTTGGTCTTATTTCTTTAAGCTTGGCTCTTCTATAGCCCTGTATATTGATATTTTATTAGATATTTTATGCCCATTTTATATCCTTACGCCTTTTGTCATGAACTTGATTTTACTTAATATGTTTGGAATGATTATTGTACATGGCATGGTATGACAAGGAACTAGCATAACACGACAGTAACCCGTATTGGTGCACTTCTGATATGACCATCTTGACATGATAGTGGCCCGTCGTGGCGCACTCCTGACAAGTACCCTAACATGATCTATATTGATAACTTAACTGGACTTGCCTTGACACCATGGGTGGTTCTTTCTTGCTTGCTTGTTAAATCCACTTGTTCTGTCTTGCATCATGTCTATGATGGGACTCCTGAGTACCACGGTCAGGAGCACCTACTAAAATGGATTAAGGTTAATAACTAGAATAACTCAGTAGTCATGAAGAGATGACACAGCTACAGGTAATCCCGTTACCTGGGCGCTCTTGGGATCTGTAGCCTGCCGTCGAGTAGGGCACATTTCCAGCACACCGTGGCGTATTGCACCCTCTAAGTCACCTAAGGGTACATTTGTCTCCTGGACAATGTACCCATCTGAATTCAACCCTAATCTTTCGTCCTGGGTAGCCTGGATGGTCTGCAGGGCTTGTGGCTGTGGAACAATCTCACTGCATCTTATTAGTAATTAGGCCTGTGATAACCCTAGCTAGTTAAAGTAGTAAGCCGTAGTATCTGCTTGGCCGTGATTGATTAAATGAGGTATAACCAGTCTAGCCATCTCTTGATCCAGTACAAGATTGCTCCCTGTCTTGATTTATTGCATTATTATCTTACCGATAAATGGTGGGAAACCAAGTTCCATTCAGACGAAGGGTTGCAACCCCGGTCCTTGTTTGGTTTACGGGTTGTAACCTGGCTATCGGAATAGTTCCATGGTTATCTCGTCGTATATCATCCTGACATGTTTTCATAAATTTTAGTTTTAATATTAGATTTTCTTGTGCTAATTGCTGGTTTTGTTCTTATTTCGTGGCCCCCTTATGGCACTTGCTCTTTCTGGGGTTGACCCAGCTGGTTTTGTGTGGCCAGAAGGAACCCGGGCTCCCGAGGATCTACCAAGCTTCCAGCCCAATGGTGGCGACTAGAAGGAACCCGGGCTACGAGTGGGTTTTCTATTTTGCTTCGCTCACTCTATTGTAAAACTATTCTTTTGAGGCGTTTAGCCGACGAGCACCTGTTAGCTCGATGCACTTTTACTTACTGTCTGCCTACGGGCTGTAACATGATTAACAAATCCTAGGGTTGATCATGTATGACTTAACTCTTGCTAGTCCTCGTATTTTGTACGACTAGCTTCATGATCAGCTGAATATGTAATATTTGGGACGCCTTATTATTGTATATTTAATGATCATACATCTTGCGACCTTACTTACTTGCTTGTGATTGAGACATTAGGCTTGTTCATGACCATAAGAGACTGTTGGCTTGTAGTAAACCCTCATATTTCTAGACAGCCGTGACCGTATATCGAGGTGGTTCCCATTTCAATATACGTAGCTGGCTGTGTCTGCCCCCGCTCTCCAGTATTCTGGTTCTGGGGCGTGACATGGTTTAAGTGGTGGCCCATGCAGGTCTTGTCAATCAAGAAATGTGAGGGTTTACCGAATAGATGTCTCAATCAGTATTCGCCCTTGATCTCCGCCCGTATTTTCAAATCCCTGAAATTCTTGCCCTGATTACATGCTTGTATCGTTGATCTTTCCTGGTCCTTCCTCATTGTTTTTCTGTGTCGTCTTCTTCAGCGGCACTGTACCTGACCCTGTCGATCAGCAAGGAGGAGCACCTACCGTGGGCCAGCAGCAACCTGGAGATCAAGCCCAGCATTCCGGAGTCGCCTCCAGAGTGATACCTAATGGAGGAGAGTCACCAGTTCGGCCCGTCCAGCCCGCAGAGCCAGATGTTGGTACCTTAGTAGGCCTCATCAGAATCTTGATAGCTTCCCAGGATCGTCGAAGCGACGCCCTGCACCAGACAGTTCAAGATGCTTTGACCCGAGGCGGACATCCAGGGAACCAGGCAGCCAACAGCTTCAAGCGATTGAACCCTCCTTTCTTCGACGGCAGCGAGGATGCGATTGTCGCGGATGCATGGCTTCAGGATACCGAGGTAATTCTGGAAGCAGCCAGGACACCTGAGAATGAGAAGGTGACGGTGGTACGCCTGCAGTTATTGGACTTGGCTCGCAGTTGGTGGGCAGCGCAAGCCATGGGATTGGTGGCACCCATTGCTTGGGCAGTATTTAGGGAGAGATTCCAGACGAAGTACTTTGATGCTGTGGCTCGGTACGACTTGCAGACCAGATTTACCAACTTGAAGCAAGGAGGCAGAACAGTAGACATTTATGCATCGGAGTTTTCTAGGCTCAGTAGGTTTGCCCCCACCTTGGTGGCGACCGAGTTTGATAGGGCCCAGCAATTCCAGCAGGGGCTGTATTTGGAGATCTTATTGGCGGTTGAACAGTTCGAGCACCAGACGTTCGATGCAGTCTTGAGAGCAGCTAGGAGGCATGAGTACACCTCCCAGAGGATCGTGGATAGGACCGGAGGTAGGAAACGGTCCCACAGTCAGATGCACCAATTATCAGCTCCAGCCCCGGCAGCTAGGGGATTGACCATTGGAACTTCGAGGCGGGCGGCCTCAGTAACGTCGGTTCAGCATTCGACCCCGATGTACCTGCAGCAGCAGAAGCAGAAGCAGACTTCCGCGATGGGATGTTCTCATTGCGGGAAGCCAGGGCATGTGGTGGCAGACTGTCGCAGGGCGCAGGGATTGTGCCTGTCTTGTGGAGCAGCAGATCATAGGGTTGGGGCTTGCCCGAATAGGGGTGGTTCATCTGCATCCAACCCTTCTAGCTCTTCGGTGAGAGGACCGGCCCCAGTACCAGTTCAGCAGCAACAGTATCAGTCTTCGAGGCCCTTGCCGCCTTAGTCTCAGGCATTCCAGCAACAGCACCCCCAGCAGTATGTACAAGCCCAAGCTCAGACCCAGAATAGCAGTGAGGTTTCCAGCAGAGGGGACCAGCAGCCAAAGGACAAGGTCAGGCCATGATGATGGCTATGGAAGAAGAAGTTGCACCAGGTGAGGTTGTGGCAGGTACTATTCTCGTCAAATCCTCTCCAGCGTCTGTATTATTTGATTCTGGTGCATCGCATTCATTTATGTCTGCACGATTCGCGACACGGATAGGATTGGAGCCCGAGTCATTATCAGTGAGGCTCAATATACTTACTGGTAATGGCCTTGTGGGAGTAGATCGAGTGTTTTCCTCGTATCGGATCGTAGTTAGCGGTAGGGAGTTCCCCGCTAGATTCATAGAGTTTCCTATGGCAGACTATGATGTAGTCCTAGGCATGGATTGATTGAGGAACCAGTATGCTAGGATAGACTGCCATGTTGGCAGAGTTGTTTTCAGCATTCCAAGCGAGCCAGAGTTCTCGTTTTCCAGAGGAGCAGTGGAGCCATCTTCTCCAGTGTTGCGGATGGCAGTAGCAGCAGTACAGTTGCCCAGGATAGTTGAAGAGTTTCCAGATGTCTTTCCAGAGGAGCTTCCAGGGATGTCGCCGGAGCGGGAGATTGAGTTCACTATAGACTTGATTCCCGGGATAGCCCCAGTATCAGAACGAGTCTACAGGATGGCGCCTTCAGAGTTGGAGATTTTGTACAAGATGATTGAAGAACTGAGGACCAAGGGATTCATCCGTGCAAGTGGATCGCCTTGGGGAGCCCCGATGCTTCTTGTGAAAAAGAAGGATGGTACGTCCAGGCTATGTGTTGATTATCGTACCTTGAATTCGGTGACAATCAAGAACAGATACCCTCTTCCGAGGATAGATGACTTGTTTGATCAGCTCAGAGGGGCTTTAGTGTTTTTTGAAGATCGACTTGCGGTCAGGATACCACCAGATCAGAGTCAGAGAGCAGGACATCCCGAAGACAGCATTCAGATCGAGGTATGGACATTGGGAGTTCCTTGTTATGCCCTTTGGAGCGACCAATGCGCCGGCCGTATTCATGGACCTCATGAATCGCATTTTCATGCCTTACTTGGATCAGTTCATGATCGTGTTCCTAGATGACATCTTGGTCTACAGCAAGAGTGAAGCAGAGCATGAGCAGCATCTCAGAGTCGTCCTTCAGACGCTTAGGAAGCATCAGTTGTACGCCAAGTTTAGTAAATACGAGTTCTGGCTCGATCGCATATCATACTTGGGTCACATCATTACCCGAGGAGGAGTAGAAGTGGATCCCCAGAAGATTGTGGCTATCGAGTCATGGCCGGTACCTAGCTCAGTGGCAGAGGTTCGCAGCTTCCTTGGATTGGCCGGCTACTACCGGCGGTTTGTTTCAGATTTCGCAAGGATTTCAGCGCCGATGACCCAGTTGACCCGCAAGGATATGCCGTTTGTTTGGACAGCAGAGTGTCAGGAATCATTTGAGAAGTTGAAGCGAGGTTTGATAACGGCCCCCATTCTCACCCTTCCAGATGGGACCGGAGGATTCACAGTTTATTGCGATGCTTCAGGCAGAGGATTGGGGTGTGTCTTGATGCAGCATGAAAAGGTAATATCTTATGCGTCACGTCAACTACGTGATCATGAGAAGAATTACCCGACCCATGACTTGGAATTGGCGGCAGTAGTGTTTGCTTTGAAGTTGTGGAGGCACAACTTGTACGGAGATAGAGTGGAGATCTTTACTGATCATAAGAGCCTGAAGTATGTTTTCATCCAGAAGGACCTTAATATGCGGCAGAGAAGATGGCTCGAGCTACTGGTGGACTATGATGTGGATTTGCAGTATCATCCCGGGAAGGCCAACGTTGTAGCAGATGCATTGAGCAGGAGAGCCGAAGTTTATCTCCTGACGGCGCAACCAAAATTATTGGCAGATCTTCAGAAGATGGGAATTGAAGTGGTTCTTCCAACCAGCGTGGCATTGATGGCCAGCCTACAGGTTCAGTCCAGCATAGTTGAGAGAATCCGGGTGGCGCAGTCAACAGATTCTAAGATCCAGCGACTCAGAGCAGAGTGTGAAGCAGGAAGAAGGCCAGAGTTATGTATCCATGAAGACGGTACCCTTCGGCACGGCACTCGTCTTTGTGTACCCAGTGGAGATATCAGACAGAAAGTCATGGCAGAAGCCCACAGTTCTCAATATTCTATTCATCCGGGTCGTACGAAGATGTACCGTGATATTCGTCAGCATTTCTGGTAGAATGGCATGAAGAGGGAGATAGCCCGGTTTGTCTCTCGGTGTTTGGTTTGCCAATAGGTTAAAGCTGAACATCAGAGGCCCGCTGGACTTCTTCAGCCCTTACCGATCCCATAATGGAAATGGGAACATATAACCATGGATTTCGTGACCGGATTGCCCAGATCTCCGGCCGGCAGAGATGCTATTTGGGTAATTGTGGACAGGCTCACCAAGGTGGCACACTTTCTTCCATTCAGAGTTGGGCAGTCGACGGCTCAGTTAGCAGAGATGTATCTCAAGCAGATTGTCAGGCTTCACGGTGTGCCAGTCAGCATCACCTCGGACAGGGATTCAAGATTTACATCACACTTTTGGCGCAGCTTGCAGAAGAGTTTGGGGACCCGTCTCTAGTTCAGTTCAGCATATCATCCGCAGATAGATGGCCAATCAGAGCGCACAATCCAGACTCTTGAAGACATGCTGAGATCTTGTACGCTCGACTTCGGTGGTTCATGGGAAGATCACCTGTATCTTGTAGAATTCTCGTACAACAACAGTTATCAGACCAGTATCCAGATGGCACCCTTCGAGGCTCTTTATGGCAGGAAGTGCAGATCTCCGCTAGCATGGGATGATGTCGGAGAGAGGCAGATGCTTGGTCCAGAGATGATTGCCCAGACGGTTGAAGTGGTCAGGAAGGTCAGAGACTACCTCCGAGTTGCCCAGGACCGCCAGCGCCATTGGGCCGATGCTCATCGGCGTCCCTTAGAATTTGCTGTCGGCGACCATATATTCCTTAGGATCTCGCCTAACCGCGACGTCATTCGCTTCGGCGTGCGGGGAAAGCTTAGTCCTAGGTATATAGGGCCGTTCGATATTCTAGAGCGAGTAGGAGATGTATCCTATCGTCTCGCTCTTTCGCCGTCGCTAAGTGAGATGCATGATGTATTCCATGTGTCCCAATTACGACGGTATATTCCGGACTCGAGCCACATCCTAGACCATTCGGAATTGGTTGTTGGTACCAACCTTTCGTATGAGGAGAGGCCCGTGTCTATTTTGGACCGGAGAAAAAAGATACTCAAGAACAAGACTATTAAATTAGTTCGTGTTGCTTGGGGTCATCATTCTCTGGGTGAGTCAACGTGGGAGCGTGAGGACAACATCCGATCACGATATCCCTACCTGTTTGACTCGTGAGGTATAATGTCTTTCTTATGCCTTACATTTTCCCTTCCTTGCTTGCATTGTATGATTGTATGATTGGACTGCTTAGTGTAGCTTGCCTGTGCTTAATGTAGCTTGTCGTGGCAATCTCTAGCTCCTTGATTAAATTCCGAGGACGGAATTCTTTTAAGGTGGGTAGAGTTGTCACCCTTATTTCCCGTATTTCCCGTATTTTATATTTATACTCGTATCTGGATTTTGGCATGTGTTTTTATTTTTCTCAACTTGTGGAATTTTGGTATTTCTCGTATTTTGGTTTTGGCATGGCTCGGTTTTATTGGGGATGGTTTGGTTTGGTTCGGTTTTATGTGTTGGATCACCCTAGCCCTATGCTACCCCTCATCCCCACCACAACTCCCCCTCTTTATAACCCCACCTACCACTCTCTCTCCTCATAACTTCCACCATTAATTTCCTTCTTCTTCTTCTCCTTCCTCCACAACTCTCCTAACCCTAGGTAAGTGCACCTTGCCACTACTTGAGAGCCCTCTTTTTATTTGTCTATTTGCTAGAATAGGACATGGTGATCAACATTAGGTCTTGGTATTTTGTGATTTGAAGTCTCCATTGTTCTAGATCTAGGTTTTTTCCTATTTTCGGATTTGGCATGGTTTGAGCTGTTTTGGTTGGATTTTCATGGGTTTTGATGTTTCCATGTGGAAGAGCATTCAGTTTTACTCCAGTTGGAACTTTGGAAATCCGGATTTGGAGTTCGGATGGCCAAGTTATGATGCTTGGAAGCTTTGGGTTCATCCATGGTGTTCTTGCTGTTTGGAGGAGACAGTGAACAGTGTGCAGAGCTGTTTAACTCATGCACACTGAGCTACGCGCGCTCTTTAGCGCTGCGTACGCAGGCTTGAGTACGCTTCCTATTGGAATCGTGTCTCCTTGAGCGTGACTTTTCACGCAGCTGCTCCCTTGAGCGTGCGTGACTTTTCACGCAGCTGCTCCCTTAAGCGTGCGTGACTTTTCACCTATACTGCTCCCTGTAGCGTGCGTGACTTTTCACCTACGCTGCTCTCTGTAGCGTGCGTGACTTTTCACCTACGCTCTCTCTCAGCGTGCGTGACTTTTCACCTACGCTGCCTTCTGAAGCGTGCGTGACTTTTCACCTACGCTGCTCTCATGCGTGCGTGACTTTTGCGTACGCTGCTCCCCTGAACCCCTTGCTTAACCCATTGGCTCTTGGAGTTTTGGTCTTATTTCTTTAAGCTTGGCTCTTCTATAGCCCTGTATATTGATATTTTATTAGATATTTTATGCCCATTTTATATCCTTACGCCTTTTGTCATGAACTTGATTTTACTTAATATGTTTGGAATAATTATTGTACATGGCATGGTATGACAAGGAACTAGCATAACACGACAGTAACCCGTATTGGTGTACTTCTGACATGACCAGCTTGACATGATAGTGGCCCGTCGTGGCGCACTCCTGACAAGTACCCTGACATGATCTATCTTGATAACTTAACTGGACTTGCCTTGATACCGTGGGTGGTTCTTTCTTGCTTGCTTGTTAAATCCACTTGTCCTGTCTTGCATCATGTCTAGGATGGGACTCCTGAGTACCACGGTCAGGAGCACCTACTAAAATGGATTAAGGTTAATAACTAGAATAACTCAGTAGTCATGAAGAGATGACACAGCTACAGGCAAACCTGGGCGCTCTTGGGATCTCTAGCCTGCCGTCGAGTAGGGCACATTTCCAGCACACCGTGGCGTATTGCACCCTCTAAGTCACCTAAGGGTACATTTGTCTCCTGGACAATGTACCCACCTGAATTCAACCCTAATCTTTCGTCCTGGGTAGCCTGGATGGTCTGCAGGGCTTGTGGCTGTGGAACAATCTCACTGCATCGTGTTAGTAATTAGGCCTGTGATAACCCTAGCTAGTTAAAGTAGTAAGCCGTAGTATCTGCTTGGCCGTGATTGATTGAATGAGGTATAACCAGTCTAGCCATCTCTTGTTCCAGTACAAGATTGCTCCCTGTCTTGATTTATTGCATTATTATCTTACCGATAAATGGTGGGAAACCAAGTTCTGTTCAGACGAAGGGTTGCAACCCCGGTCCTTGTTTGGTTTACGGGTTGTAACCTGGCTATCGGAATAGTTCCATGGTTATCTCGTCGTATATCATCCTGACATGTTTTCGTAAATTTTATTTTTAATATTAGATTTTCTTGTGCTAATTGCTGGTTTTGTTCTTATTTCGTGGCCCCCTTATGGCACTTGCTCTTTCTGGGGTTGACCCAGCTGGTTTTGTGTGGCCAGATTTCGGAGCAGCTCCCGAGGATCTACCAAGCTTCCAGCCCAATGGTGGCGACAAGAAGGAACCCGAGCTACGAGTGGGTTTTCTATTTTGCTTCGCTCACTCTATTGTAAAACTATTCTTTTGAGGCGTTTAGCCGACGAGCACCTGTTAGCTCGATGCACTTTTACTTACTGTCTGTCTACGGGCTGTAACATGATTAACAAATCCTAGGGTTGATCATGTATGACTTAACTCTTGCTAGTCCTCGTATTTTGTACGACTAGCTTCATGATCAGCTGAATATGTAATATTTGGGATACCTTATTATTGTATATTTAATGATCATACATCTTGCGACCTTACTTACTTGCTTGTGATTGAGACATTAGGCTTGTTCATGACCATAAGAGACTGTTGGCTTGTAGTAAACCCTCATATTTCTAGACAGCCGTGACCGTATATCGAGGTGGTTCCCATTTCAATATACGTAGCTGGCTGTGTCTGCCCCCGCTCTCCAGTATTCTGGTTCTGGGGCGTGACATTTTTGAATAGTCATGCAGCTTTGCTTCATGCGGACTTGTTGGGCCCAAGGTACCTATGCGGCTACTTGTAATCTGCATGAACCCCATATTTTTTATGCTTCTACAAGGATCAGCTGGTGTTGTGCGTGTAGGTTCTGTAGGTACTGTATTTGGTGTACTTATGTCTTCGTCATCATCATCGACTAAATGTTGATTTAGTTCGTCAAATGTAACATTTATCGATTTTTGATGTTCATGGTTCTCTTGTTGAAGACACGGTACCCTTTGCTTTTCGCCGCATAACCTAAAATGATACCTTCATTGGCCTTTTCGTCAAACTTTCCCAGATTATCTTTAGTATTGAGAATAAAACATTTACAACCAAATATTTTGAAATAAGAAACATTGGGTGTTCTATCAAACCATAGTACATAGGGTGTCTTCTTCGATATAGGTCGAATTAGAACCCTATTGAGAACATAGCAAGCTGTATTGACAGCTTCAGTCCAAAAGTATTTCGTAGACTAAATTGGTTTAACATTACTCTAGCTGTTTCGGATAGAGTCCCTGTTCTTACGTTCCACAACTCCATTTTTTGTGGAGTCCAGGGCAAGAGAACTCATGCAGATAACCATGTGTGTCACAAAATTGCTTAAACTCTGCAATCTCAAATTTGCCACCATGATCGCTTTGAATACGAGTGATCATAAAATATTTTTTGTTTTGAACTTTCTTGCAAAAGGAGACGAATTCTGACAATGCATCGTTCTTGCGTTCAAGAAAATATACCCATGTGTATCTAGAGAAATCATCGACTATTACAAAAGCATATTATTTACCACCTAGGCTAGCAATTCTACTGTCCAAATAAATCCATATGCAGTGATTGTAGAGGTCTAGTGGTCTTACAGCATTCTTGGACTTAAATGCGGATTGAATAGCTTTGTTCTTTTTACATTCACTACATACCGTATCCGTCTTGAAAGTAATGTTCGGTAAGCCTCGTACCAACTTCTTTGTAGATAATCTTAAAATTGTGTCCATATATGCATTACCGAGTCTCTTATGCCATAGTTGACCCTCATCACTTTTGGCCATTAAGTATCTACCTGCTTTGTTAGCATCTTCTAACAAATAGAAAACATATATATTATCTTCCCTGACACCTTCAAAGATAGTACTAACAGTTGAGCTATCAACTATAGTACACTTGTCTTTGACGAAGTTAATACCATAACCATGGTCTGCTAAATGGCTTATGCTGAGTAGGTTATGTTTTAACTCGGTAATTAGACAGTCATCATTAATCACATGGTAGGGGGCCTTACCAATATTGTCGATACCTATTATGTACCATTTAAGATTATTACCGAAGGAGACGTATCATTCTTACTTCTTCGACAGTGTTGCGAATAATGAAGCATCACCAGTCATGTGTCGTGAGCAACTGCTGTCGAGGATCCATTTGCTTCTAGCATGTGAAAGGTGTTCCACCTACAAAAGAATTTGCAGATAAAAACTTTAGTACCCATTTCTTGTAGGGTCCTAAAATGTTAGTTTTTGGTATCTATGCACATATCTTTAAATCAACAAGCTTCCTTACACTACATGTAGGAGAGATATGACCAATGAGGCCACAATAATTACATTTAACATGTTGAGTGTTAGGAGCAGTGTGTCGTGCAAGATTGGTAGGTCTTTGTTTTCTAGTATAAAAGATTACATGCCTGTTAGTCTTCTTGGGCAAAGGTTTGGTTTGGTTTGGTCTGACAGTGTTGGGTTTGACAGTGTTCTGATGTTTCGGTAAGTGACACATGTTAGGATAGGAAGCAGCTGGCTCAAGCTGTTTTCCTAACCTAATTTTCAACTTTTTGGAAGTGTCATACAATGAAGTATAATCAGCAATAAGTATATCATTCATGATAAGTGCTTGCTGAAAACTTTTCTTCTCTTTGAGTAGATCTTCCTCTAATATGGTAATGGTATTGTCTTTCTTTTCGGATAGTCTTGTGGTCTCGTGTATTAATATAACAAAAGAGAGCTCACCTACCTTACTAGAATTATCACTACTTCTAACCTCGACTATTAGGTCGGTAAGTCTTCCTATTTCACCTTTGTACTCCTTGAGTACCCTCTTAGAGTTTTCATATTTACTATGCAGTTTTCTGTAATCACCTAAGAGGTCACTGTTTGCAAAAACAAAAGTCTTTTATTTCACAAACTTTAAAGAATAGTACAAGAGTACAATAAATTTTGAGAAAGTACAACTATAGGAATCCGATCTGAAGACGATCGCTTTATCCCTTGGACGATGTGAACTTTGAAGACGATAGCCTCTGAAGAATGCAGCAGCACTTGGACAAGAACTCCTGATCTCTGATGATCTTGAATAATGATCTCATGCCCTTAATGATGAACTTGAAACTCTTTTTATAGAGTTCTAGAAATAACTATTTTATAGTTATTCTGGATTGCGCACAATGGATTGTGCTGGAGACAGACTGCACAGACTACAAACTGTGCTGGCCATTGGGCAGTTGCTCGATTGTGGGCTAACCGTACTCAGACGCGTGGCATTGTTTGATTGAAATGCGCTTGGTCGTGTGCAGGCGGTTGCCACGTGGCGAGCAATTGATGGCATGTATGCCACGTAATAAATGTCAGTTATCTTCAACAAGTTTGATGGATCGCACCACTTGAATAGCGCTAGCTTCAGACTGCGCTCCCTTCTAGTCAATGGATAGCGCTAGGATTCGGACTTGGTCAAACTGCGTTGAGGTTGGACTGGCAGACTGCGCTCATGTTGGACTGGCAGACTGTGCTGGATTGTACAGCTGTTCTCGAGCACCGTGCTACACAAGAAATGAACAGACTCCTCATTTTTTGGGCTGTCAGGCTGTCAGAAGATTTGATCTTCTTGTCAGGTAATGATGGCTTTGCCACGTCAGCGTAGCACGCTCGGTCGTTAGTGCGGTTTATCCTCGCACGTTTGATTTGTAGTGCAATCTGTCTCCAGCACAATTTATTGAAGGGTGCACAAATGAGATTTCTCTGCCTAGTTGATGGATACAACTTGATTTTTAGGACTTGCAAGACCCCCTTCAAAGTTTTTAAAATTTGAAAATATTCAAAGTTTCGAAATACTTTGAATTTTGAATTTAAAATCAAGTTGCACTTTGGTTGCGCATTTGGAGGAATTAGCTCCGTCTTTCGCGGCACAATCGAAGGCAACTGTTACGTTTCTGTGAGAAGACTATAAATAGTGTCATCTTCTATTCTTTTAACCTTTACTTGCTTTCGATTTCTTAAGAGAAAGAAAACTCCTCTCCTATTCCGACTTCTTCTTCCTCTTCTCTTCGTCGACATCAATGGCGCCCAAACGATCGGCCACTGAGAAGGGAAAGGCCCCTGCCGAACCTTCGACTCGTGTTGCACCACGAGTATCTCGTCACGAGATGGGCCACCCAGCTCTGCAAGGTGAATGACGAACCATGATCGAAACCCTTTTTAGGGTTTTTGATGTTTTGAACTTTCATGCCGCTCTCTTTTTAGAAATTGATGGTAATCTCAACCATTTGCGCCACCCTGTTTAGGGTTTCGGCTGCATGTACAACAGTCTTCATTTTTATGAAAACTGTATCTTTGTGCAATCGGTTGGAAAGCGCTGACAGAATGATCAGCGCAATCCATCGATTTGCGCATTGATGCACAATCTGATGTCTTGCGCGAGTCAGCCATGCTAGCGCAAACTGATGTCTTGCGCAAGTAGGCTGACGCAATCTGATGTCTTACGCACGTTGACTGTACTGGCACAATCTAATAGATTGTTTCACACAGCGCAATTTGATGAACTGTGAAGAAATTTTTTGATTTCTTTTACGCATACTGATCTTTGTCTCTTTATTGATGCAGTTAACCTCAGAGAAGATCCCAACTACGAGGTTCTTGTAGGATCTCTGTCTGAATCAGAATTCAAGAAGGATCTCTCACATGTCTTTTTTCCCCAATATGCTTTACCATCATCCCGGCAAGCTGTCTTGGTGGCGCAAGACAATAATACTTTATTGTGTCTGATGAACGGACGGCCTCTTCAGACTGCTGAAGCTGTCACCCATAAGAAACCTTTGCTCTTGTTTGGTGAGGCGTTTGACAAGAATCCACAGCCAAGGCCTCGCATGGAACAGAGAATTTTCCAAAGAGGCGAGAAGACGATATATTTGACAGAGATCTCCAGATGTCGCCTTTTGTCTAGATATGCTTTTGCAAGCTATCCCAGAAGAAGGGAATGGGACATAACTCCGTTACTGTCATGCCCCAGAACCAGAATACTGGAGAGCGGGGGCAGACATAGCCAGCTACGTATATTGAAATGAAAGACCACCTCGATATACGGTCACGGCTGTCTAGAAACATCTACAAGCCAATAGTCTCTTATGGTCATGAACAAGCCTAATGTCTCAATCACAAGCAAGTAAGTAAAGTCGCAAGATGTATGATCATTAAATATACAATAATAAGGCGTCCCAAATATCACATATTCAGCTGATCATGAAGCTAGTCATTACAAAATGTTAGGACTAGCAAGAGTTAAGTCATACATGATCAACCCTAGGATTTGTTAATCATGTTTACAGCCCGTAGGCAGGCAGTAAGTAAAATGCATCGAGCTAACAGGTGCTCGTCGGCTAAACGCCTCAAAAGAATAATTTTTACAATAGAGTGAGCGAAACAAAATAGAATACCCACTCGTAGCCCGGGTTCCTTCTAGTCGCCACCATTGGGCTGGAAGCTTGGTAGATCCTCGGGAGCTGCTCCGAAATCTGGCCACACAAAACCAGTCGGGTCAACCCCAGAAAGAGCAAGTGCGACAAGGAGGCCACGAAATAAGAACAAAAGCCAGCAATTAGCACAAGAAAATAAAATATTTAAAACTAGAATTTACGAAAACATGTCAAGATGATATACGACGAGATAACCATGGAACTATTCCGATAGCCAGGTTACAACCCGTAAACCAAACAAGGACCGGGGTTGTAACCCTTCATCTGAACAGAACTTGGTTTTCCACCATTTATCGGCAAGATAATAATGCAAGAAATCAAGACAGGGAGCAATCTTGTACTGGATCAAGACATGACTAAACTAGTTATACCTCATTCAATCAATCACGGCCAAGCAGATACTACGGCTTACTACTTTAACTAACTAGGGTTATCACAGGCTTAATTACTAACAAGATGCAGTGAGATTGTTCCACAGCCACAAGTCCTGCAGACCATCCAGATTACCCAGGTCAAAAATTAGGGGTTGAATTCAGGTGGGTACATTGCCCAGAAGACAAATGTACCCTTAGGTGACTTAGAGGATGCAACACGCGACGGTGTGCTGGAAATGTGCCCTACTCGATGGTAGGCTACAGATCCCAAGAGCGCCCATGTAACGGGACTGCCTGTAGCTGTATCATCTCTTCATGACTACTGTGTTATTCTAGTTATTAACCTTAATCCATTTTAGTAGGTGCTCCTGACCGTGGTACTCAGGAGTTCCATCCTAGACATGATGCAAGATAGGACAAGTGGATTTAACAAGCAAGCAAAAAAGAACTACCCACGGTGTCAAGGCAAGTCAAGTTAAGTTAGCCGTCGCAACAGAATTAAGATAAATCATGTCAGGGTACTTGTCAGGAGTGCGCCACGACGGGCCACTATCATGTCAGGTTGGTCATGTCAGGAGTGCACCACTATGGGTCACTGTCGTGTTGTGCTAGTCCCTTGTCATACCATGCCATGTACAATAGTCATTCCAAACATATGAAGTAAAATCAAGTTCCTGACAAAAGGCGTAAGGATATAAAATGGGCGTAAAATATCTAATAAAATATCAATCTACAGGGCTATAGAAAAGCCAAGCTTAAAGAAATAACACCAAAACTCCAAGAGCCAAAGGTTAAGCAAGGGGTTCAGGGTGCAGCGTACGCACAAAAGTCACGCACGCATGAGCTGCGTACGAACAAAAGTCACGCACGCATGAGGGCTGCGTACGCTCAAAAGTCACACATGCAGGAGAGCTGCCTACGCTCGAAAGTCACGCACGCATGAGGGCTACGTACGCTCAAAAGTCACGCACGCAGGAGAGCGGCGTACGTGAAAAGTCACGCACGCAGGAGAGCGACATACGTGAAAAGTCATGCACGCCAGAGAGCGGCATACGTGAAAAGTCACGCACGCCAGAGAGCTGTATACGTAAAAAGTCACGCACGCAGGAGAGCGGCATACATGAAAAGTCACGCACGCAGGAGAGCGGCATACGTGAAAAGTCACGCACGCAGGAGAGCGGCATACGTGAAAAGTCACGCACGCCAGAGAGCTGCGTACGAACAAAAGCACGCAAGCAGAGAGCTACGTACGTGGAAAAGCACGCAAGCAGAGAGCTGCGTACGCGTAAAAACACGCACGCAGGGTCTGGGTCTTCTTCTCCATGGCTGAGAAGAAGCTCCAATGGCTCCAAAACTTTAAGGCATCACCACTTGGCCATCCGAACTCCAAATCCAGATTTCTAAAGTTCTAACCAGGGTAGAATTGAACTCTCTTCCACATGGAAATATCAAAACCCATAGAAATCCAACTTAAGTAGATCAAAACCATACAAAATTGAAAATAGGAAAAACCTAGATCTAGAACAATGGAGACTCTAAATCACAAAATGCTAAGTACTAATGTTGATCACCATGCCCTAATCTAGCAAATGGACAAATAAAAGAGGGTTCTCATGTGGTGGCAAGGTGCACTTGCCTATGGGTGGGTATTGTGTAGAGGTAGGAGAAGAGAGTTGTGTTGAGGAAGGAGAAGAAGAAATAATAGTAGTTTATGAAGAGAGAGAAAAGTTGGTGGAGTTATAAGGAGGGTGGGATGTGGTGTGTTGAGGGTGGAGAATAGGTTAAGGTGATCCAATACATAATAAACCAAACCAACCCAATCCAATTAAAACCGAACCATGTCATAAACCCAAAATACGAGAAATACCAAAATTCCACAAGTTGAGAAAAATAAAAAAAATACATGCCAAAATCCAGATACGAGTATAAATACGAAATATGGGAAAATACGGGAAATGAGGGTGACAACTCTACCCACCTTAAAAGAATTCCGTCCTCGAAATTTAATCAAGGAGCTAGAGATTGTCACGACAAACTACATTAAGCACAGGCATGTTAGACTAAGCAGTTCAATCATACAATCATACAATGCAAGCAAGGAAGGAAAAACGTAAGGCATAAGAAAGACATTATACCTCACGAGTCAAACAGGTAGGGATATCGCGATCGGATGTCGTCCTCGCGCTCCCACGTTGACTCACCTAGAGAGTGATGACCCCAAGCAACACGAACTAATTTAATAGTCTTGTTCTTGAGTATCTTCTCCCTCCGGTCCAATATAGACACGGGCCTCTCCTCATACGAAAGGTTGGTACCAAAAACCAATTTTGAATGGTCTAGGATGTGGCTCGGGTCCGGAATATATCGTCGTAATTGGGACACATGGAATACATCATGCACCTTACTTAGCGACGGCGGAAGAGCGAGACGATATGATACATCTCCTACTCGCTCTAGAATATCGAACGGCCCTATATACCTAGGACTAAGCTTTTCCCGCACGCCGAAGCGAATGACGCCGCGGTTAGACGAGATCCTAAGGAATACATGGTCGTCGACAGCAAATTCTAAGGGACGCCGATGAGCATCGGCCCAATGGCGCTGGCGGTCCTGGGCAACTCGGAGGTGATCTCTGACCTTCCTGACCACTTCAACCGTCTGGAAAATCAATTCGGGTCCAAGCATCTGCCTCTCTCCGACATCGTCCCATGCTAGCGAAGATCTGCACTTCCTGCCATAAAGAGCCTCGAAAGGTGCCATCTGGATACTGGCCTGATAACTGTTGTTGTACGAGAATTCCACCAGGTGCAGATGATTCTCCCATGAACCACCGAAGTCAAGGGTACAGGATCTCAACATATCTTCAAGAGTCTGGATTGTGCGCTCTGATTGACCATCCGTCTGCGGGTGATAAGCTGAGCTGAATTGAAGGCGAGTCCCCAAACTTTTCTGCAAGCTGCACCAAAAGTGTGATGTAAATCTTGAATCCTTGTCCGAGGTGATGCTGACTGGCACCCCGTGAAGACTGACGATCTGCCTGAGATACATCTCTGCTAACTGCGCCGTCGACTGTCCAACTCTGAATGGGAGAAAGTGTGCCACCTTGGTAAGCATGTCTACAATTACCCAAATAGCATCTCTACCGGCCGGAGATCTGGGCAATCCGGTCACGAAATCTATGGTTATATGTTTCCATTTCCATTCTGGGATCGATAAGGGTTGCAGAAGTCCAGCAGGCCTCTGATGTTCGGCTTTAACCTGTTGGCAAACCAAACACCGAGAGACAAACCGGACTATCTCCCTCTTCATGCCATTCCACCAGAAATGCTGACGAATATCACGGTACATCTTTGTACCACCCGGATGAATAAAATATTGTGAACTGTGGGCTTCTGCCATGACTTCCTGTCTGATATCTCCACTGGGTACACAAAGACGAGTGTCGTGCCGAAGTGTACCATCTTCATGGATACATAACTCTGGCCTTCTTCCTGCTTCACACTCTGCTCTGAGTCGCTGGATCTTGGAATCTGTTGACTGCGCCACCCGGATTCTCTCAACTATGCTGGACTGAACCTGTAGGCTGGCCATCAATGCCACGCTGGTTGGAAGAACCACTTCAATTCCCATTTTCTGAATATCTGCCATGGTTGCGCCGTCAGAAAATAAACTCCGGCTCTCCTGCTCAATGCATCTGCTACAACATTGGCCTTCCCGGGATGATACTGCAAATCCACATCATAGTCCACTAGTAGCTCGAGCCATCTTCTCTGCCGCATATTAAGGTCCTTCTGGGTAAAAATATACTTCAGGCTCTTATGATCAGTAAAGATCTCCACTCTATCTCCGTACAAGTAGTGTCTCCACAACTTTAAAGCAAATACTACCACCGCCAATTCTAAGTCGTTGGTCGGATAATTCTTCTCATGATCACGTAGTTGACGTGACGCATTAGATATTACCTTCCCATGCTGCATCAAGACACACCCCAATCCTCTGCCTGAAGCGTCGCAATAAACTGTGAATCCTTCGGTCCCATCTGGAAGGGTGAGAATGGGAGCCGTTATCAAACCTCGCTTCAACTTCTCAAATGATTCCTGATACTCTGCTGTCCAAACAAACGGCACATCCTTGCGGGTCTACTGGGTCATCGGCGCTGAAATCCTTGTGAAATCTGAAACGAACCGCCGGTAGTAGCCGGCCAATCCAAGGAAGCTG
The DNA here is from genome assembly GCA_029216955.1 of Iris pallida. Classification (NCBI taxonomy): domain Eukaryota; kingdom Viridiplantae; phylum Streptophyta; class Magnoliopsida; order Asparagales; family Iridaceae; genus Iris; species Iris pallida. The sequence continues at coordinate 36,935 of JANAVB010001647.1, read as the reverse complement.
CGAACCTCTGCCACAGAGCTGGGTACCGGCCATAACTCGATAGCCACAATCTTCTGGGGATCCACTTCCACTCCTCCTCGGGTAATGATGTGACCTAAGTATGTTATGTGATCGAGCCAAAACTCGTATTTACTGAACTTGGCGTACAACTGATGCTCCCTAAGCGTCTGAAGGACGACTCTGAGATGCTGCTCATGCTCTGCTTCACTCTTGCTGTAGACTAGGATGTCATCTAGGAATACGATCACAAATTGGTCCAAGTAAGGTATGAAAATGCGATTCATGAGGTCCATGAATACGGCCGACGTATTGGTCGCTCCAAAGGGCATAACAAGGAACTCCCAATGTCCATACCTCGATCTGAATGCTGTCTTCGGGATGTCCTGCTCTCTGACTCTAATCTGGTGGTATCCCGACCGCAAGTCGATCTTCGAAAACACTGAAGCCCCTCTGAGCTGATCAAACAAGTTATCTATCCTCGGAAGAGGGTATCTGTTCTTGATTGTCACCGAATTCAAGGTACGATAATCAACACATAGCCTGGACGTACCATTCTTTTTTTTTACAAGAAGCATCGGGGCTCCCCAAGGCGATCCACTAGCATGGATGAATCCCTTGGTCCTCAGTTCTTTAATCATCTTGTATAAAATCTCCAACTCTGAAGGCGCCATCCTGTAGACTCGCTCTGATACTGGTGCTGTCCCGGGAATCAAGTCTATAGTGAACTCAATCTCCCGCTCTGGCGGCATCCCTGGAAGCTTCTCTGGAAAGACATCTAGAAACTCTTCAACTGTCCGGGGTAACTGCACTTCTGCTACTGCCATCCGCAATGCTGGGGAAGATGGCTCCACTGTGCCTCTGGAAAACGAAAACTCTGGCTCGCCGGGGATACTAAAGACAACTCTGCCAATATGGCAGTCTATCCTAGCATACTGGTTCCTCAACCAATCCATGCCTAGGACTACATCATAGTCTGCCATAGGAAACTCTATTAATCTAGCGGAGAACTCCCTACCGCTAACTACGATCCGACACGAGGAAAACACTCGATCTACTCCCACAAGGCCATTACCAGTAAGTATATTGAGCCTCACTGATAATGACTCGGGCTCCAATCCTATCCGTGTCGCGAATCGTGCAGACATAAATGAATGCGATGCACCAAAATCAAATAATACAGACGCTGGAGAGGAGTTGACGAGAATAATACCTGCCACAACCTCACCTGGTGCAACTTCTTCTTCCATAGCCATCATCATGGCCTGACCTTATCCCCTGGCTGCTGGTCCCCTCTGCTGAAAACCTCTCTACCTATTCTGGGACTGAGCTTGGGCTTATGCATTCTGCTGGGGGTGCTGTTGCTGGAATGCCTGAGACTGAGGCGGCAAGGGCCTCGAAGACTGATGCTGCTGCTGCTGAACTGGTACTGGGGCCGGTCCTCTCACTGAAGAGCTAGAAGGGTTGGATGCTGATGAACCACCCCTATTCGGGCAAGCCCCTATCCTATGATCTGCTGCTCCACAAGCCAGGCACAATCCATGCGTCCTGCGACAATCTGCCACTACATGGCCTGGCTTTCCGCAATGTGAACATCCTATTACGGAAGTCTGCTTCTGCTTCTGCTGCTGCGGGTACGTCGGGGTCGAATGCTGAACCGACGTTACTGAGGCCGCCCGCCTCGGAGTTCCAATGGTCAATCCCCTAGCTGTCGGGACTGGAGCTGATGATTGGTGCATCTGACTGTGGGACCGCTTCCTACCTCCGGTCCTATCCACGATCCTCTGGGAGGTGTACTCATGCCTCCTAGCTGCTCTCAAGACTGCATCCAACGTCTGGTGCTCGAACTGCTCAACCGCCAACAAGATCTCCAAATGCAGTCCCTGCTGGAACCGCTGGGCCCTATCAAACTCGGTCGCCACCAAGGTGGAGGCAAACCTACTGAGCCTAGAAAACTCCGATGCATAACTGTCGACTGTTCTGCCTTCTAGCTTCAAGTTGGTAAATCTGGTCTGCAGGTCGTACCGAACCATAGCATCGAAATACTTCGTCTGGAATCTCTCTCTAAATACTGCCCAAGCAATGGGTGCCACTAATCCTATGGCTTGCGCTGCCCACCAACTGCGAGCCAAGTCCAACAACTGCAGGCGTACCACCGCCACCTTCTCATTCTCGGGTGTCCTAGCTGCTTCCAGAATCACCTCGGTATCCTGAAGCCATGCATCCGCGGCAATCGCATCATCGGTGCCATCGAAGAAAGGAGGGTTCAATCGCTTGAAGCTGTTAGCCGCCTGGTTCCCTGGATGTCCGCCTCGGGTCAAAGCATCTTGATGTAGGGCATCGCTTCGACGATCCTGGAAAACTATCAAGGTTCTGATGAGACCTACCAAGGTACCATCATCTGGCTCTGTGGGCTGGACGGGCCGAACTAGTGACTCTCCTCTAGTAGGTACAACTCTAGAGGCTACCCCGGAATGCTGGGCTTGATCTCCAGGTTGCTGCTGGTCCACGGGAGGTGCTCCTTCTTGCTGATCGGCAGGGTCAGGTATAGTGCCGCTGAGGAAGACGACACAGAAAAACAATAAGGAAGGACCAGGACAGAGCAACGATACAAGCATGTAATCAGGGCAAGAATTTCAGGGATTTGAAAATACGGGCAGAGATCAAGGGTGAATACTGATTGAGACATCTATTCGGTAAACCCTCACATTTCTTGATTGACAAGACCTGCGTGGGCCACCACTTAAACCATGTCACGCCCCAGAACCAGAATACTAGAGAGCGGGGGCAGACATAGCCAGCTACGTATATTGAAATGAAAGACCACCTCGATATACGGTCACGGCTGTCTAGAAACATGAGGGTTTACTACAAGCCAACAGTCTCTTATGGTCATGAACAAGCCAAATGTCTCAATCACAAGCAAGTAAGTAAAGTCGCAAGATGTATGATCATTAAATATACAATAATAAGGCATCCCAAATATCACATATTCAGTTGATCATGAAGCTAGTCATTACAAAATATTAGGACTAGCAAGAGTTAAGTCATACATGATCAACCCTAGGATTTGTTAATCATGTTTACAGCCCGTAGGCAGGCAGTAAGTAAAATGCATCGAGCTAACAGGTGCTCGTCGGCTAAACGCCTCAAAAGAATAATTTTTACAATAGAGTAAGCGAAACAAAATAGAAAACCCACTCGTAGCCCGGGTTCCTTCTAGTCGCCACCATTGGGCTGGAAGCTTGGTAGATCCTCGGGAGCTACTCCGAAATCTGGCCACACAAAACCAGCTGGGTCAACCCCAGAAAGAGCAAGTGCCACAAGGGGGCCACGAAATAAGAACAAAAGCCAGCAATTAGCACAAGAAAATATAATATTTAAAACTAGAATTTACGAAAACATGTCAAGATGATATACGACGAGATAACCATGGAACTATTCCGATAGCCAGGTTACAACCCGTAAACCAAACAAGGACCGAGGTTGTAACCCTTCATCTGAACAGAACTTGGTTTCCCACCATTTATCGGCAAGATAATAATGCAAAAAATCAAGACAGGGAGCAATCTTGTACTGGATCAAGACATGACTAAACTAGTTATACCTCATTCAATCAATCACGGCCAAGCAGATACTATGGCTTACTACTTTAACTAACTAGGGTTATCACAGGCTTAATTACTAACAAGATGCAGTGAGATTGTTCCACAGCTACAAGCCCTGCAGACCATCCAGGTTACCCAGGTCGAAAATTAGGGGTTGAATTCAGGTGGGTACATTGCCCAGAAGACAAATGTACCCTTAGGTGACTTAGAGGATGCAACACGCGACGGTGTGCTGGAAATGTGCCCTACTCGACGGCAGGCTACAGATCCCAAGAGCACCCAGGTAACGGGACTGCCTGTAGCTGTGTCATCTCTTCATGACTACTGTGTTATTCTAGTTATTAACCTTAATCCATTTTAGTAGGTGCTCCTGACCGTGGTACTCAGGAGTTCCATCCTAGACATGATGCAAGACAGGACAAGTGGATTTAACAAGCTAGCAAGAAAGAACTACCCACGGTGTCAAGGCAAGTCAAGTTAAGTTAGCCGTCGCAACAGAATTAAGATAAATCATGTCAGGGTACTTGTCAGGAGTGCGCCACGATGGGCCACTATCATGTCAGGTTGGTCATGTCAGGAGTGCACCACTATGGGTCACTGTCGTGTTGTGCTAGTCCCTTGTCATACCATGCCATGTACAATAGTCATTCCAAACATATGAAGTAAAATCAAGTTCCTGACAAAAGGCGTAAGGATATAAAATGGGCGTAAAATATCTAAAACAAGGGGTTCAGGGTTAAGCAAGGGGTTCAGGGTGCAGCGTACGCACAAAAGTCACGCACGCATGAGCTGCGTACGAACAAAAGTCACGCACGTATGAGGGCTGCACACGCTCAAAAGTCACGCACGCAGGAGAGCTGCGTACGCTCGAAAGTCACGCACGCAGGAGAGCTGCGTACGCTCAAAAGTCACGCACGCAGGAGAGCGGGATACGTGAAAAGTCACGCACGCAGGAGAGTGACATACGTGAAAAGTCACGCACGCCAGAGAGCGGCATACGTGAAAAGTCACGCACGCCAGAGAGCTGCATACGTGAAAAGTCACGCACGCAGGAGAGCGGCATACGTGAAAAGTCACGCACGTAGGAGAGCAGCATACGTGAAAAGTCACGCATGCAGGAGAGCGGCATACGTGAAAAGTCACGCACGCCAGAGAGCTGCGTACGAACAAAAGCACGCAAGCAGAGAGCTGCGTACGTACAAAAGCACGTAAGCAGAGAGCTGCATACGTGTAAAATCACGCAAGCAGAGAGCTGCGTACGCGTAAAAACACGCACGCAGGGTCTGGGTCTTCTTCTCCATGGCTGAGAAGAAGCTCCAATGGCTCCAAAACTTCAAGGCGTCACCATTTGGCCATCCGAACTCCAAATCCAGATTTTCAAAGTTCTAACCAGGGTGGAATTGAACTCTCTTCCACATGGAAACATCAAAACCCATAGAAATCCAACTTAAGTAGATCAAAACCATACAAAACCAAAAATAGGAAAAACCTAGATCTAGAACAATGGAGACTCCAAATCACAAAATGCTAAGTTCTAATGTTGATCACCATGCCCTAATCTAGCAAATAGACAAATAAAAGAGGGTTCTCATGTGGTGGCAAGGTGCACTTGCCTATGGGTGGGTGTTGTGTAGAGGTAGGAGAAGAGAGTTGTGTTGAGGAAGGAGAAGAAGAAATAATGGTGGTTTATGAAGAGAGAGAAAAGTTGGTGGAGTTATAAAGAGGGTGGGATGTGGTGTGTTAAGGGTGGAGAATAGGTTAAGATGATCCAATACATAATAAACCAAACCAAACCAACCCAATCCAATTAAAACCGAACCATGTCATAAACCCAAAATACGAGAAATACCAAAATTCCACAAGTTGAGAAAAATAATAAAAAAATACATGCCAAAATCCAGATACGAGCATAAATACGAAATACGGGAAATGAGGGTGACAGTTACAGCAGGCCCGAGTGCGTAATATCTGTGTTAGGAAAGGGCCAGACCACATAGATATATTCTACAGTTCTTCTAAGCGACGTAGCTCTCTACTCAGGGGACTAAAACCCGGTTGCATCCCGCCGAAAGATTCTTCTCTGCTGCTACCAGTAAGAACTCTAATATTCGCAGATGAGTTTGCGAAGGTGGAAGGGAGGTATCCGGACCAAGATCTGGGGTTGACAGGTCTTGTGAACCCGGACAATAAAAGGTAGATTTGTATAGCCAATTGGATATTAGTCCAATTTGAAGAGCAGCTTAAAGAAATTGATCTATATCAGGCAGTGTATGCCACTGTCTATGGCTTCCCTTCTAATCCACATCTATTCCTTGCATTGACGGAGAGATATAATTACAGGACTGGGACTTTCATGACGCTACGCGGGGAAATTGGATTAGGCTTGCATGAGATGAAGTATATCTCTAGTCTGCCGATGGGGGATATCCCCTATGAAGAGTTTGTCCCAACAAATGATGAGTTGGATAGACTGCGCCAGGAGAATGCCATTATGGTAGATGTTTTTGAAGAGCTACTCTGCCATTACAAGATTTGTTCTCTATACTACAAGAGCGGTACGGCCAGCACCTGTTATTCGACCAAATGGTTGTCATATCTTTTCCTCAACCATATTATTATGAAGAAGACTAAGGAACATAAGAACTGCAATCCCAACTTCTTCAAACCGCTTAGCAATAGCGAGATGATAGAGTTGATGGAGACGCACAACGATATGGATATCAAGATTGAGGATGATCTTCAGTATCCTTCTTTCAAGAAAGGAGACATCATCAAAAGCTACATGAGGATGGGTTACAGGCCCATGTCAAAGGAAGCTCAACTGGCAGGTTTCCTTACTTACTGGCTTCGACGATATGTCGTTCCTGGGGCCAGTGTAGTTGACTGCTTCCATCGCGGTGTACTGTTTGCTGCCGTCCGTCTAGTTTTCGGCTATCGGATAGATTTATTGTCAGCAATGACATACAGAATGAACGCCGGCCTCCGTCTCTTCGTTGATTCAGGAAAAAGTGAAAATGGACATTTTCCTCGGCTGGAACTGTCGTATATATATCTGTTTGGATGGTTGCTTCTACACCATCCTTCCTTAATGAACCCTGCTATGGGAGCAGTGAGCGGCAGCTTTCTAAGAAGATATTCTGGATGTAAGTGGATCTATACCACTTTCAAAGACTGCAGGCGAGTCTTGAATCTGGGCAAAGGATAGAATTTCTACTGTGTTCCACCTCCGATCGGTTATGAATATGTATCGACAAACATAATCGACTCAGTGAGAGTGCCACCCCAGGGCCGTACCACCTTCGATTGGCTGAGGACGATTTAGCCATCACATCTAGTATACCGGTTCGAAGATGAATGTTATCTTGAACCTTATCTCCCAAGCAGTTTTGCACGCCAATTCGGCTATGACCAATTTCATGTAGGCAATGCCATAACATGCCAACAGAGAAAAGGTTATTTGATTGATGGAGCCCGGGCTTGGGCCTATTACAATGCCCGTGACACAAAGACAACATTCTCGATGCCGACAAGAAACGATCGTGGCCCACGCATGCTGTATACTTATTCGCTCTTTTATACGTCAGCAAATACTTTTGCTGAGAATTTAAATTTAACAGACAGCTTTGCGACGGTGACACGATTTAGAAAAGGAGAACTTGTTTGTTGCCTCCTGGTAATGATGAAGAGCACGAACCGGCTGATACACCTCTAGAAGCTTCGAGGGAAGACAACTTCCCTGAAGAAGTCTACGAACCGCTACACGTTTCTTTGAAAGTTGTAAGATCTCCAATCAGGGAGAAGAAGAGGAAGGCAGAAGAACCATTTTCTCCTATCTCTAAGAAGAAAACTGTTGTAGACTCTTCGAAAGAGTCACTACTCGATCGCAGTCTCAGCAACAGGCTGAGTCGGCTCACAGAGAAGAGGTGACGACCCCGACTTCCACCCAAAGACAAACACACACTGCAGACTCAGAGAGCCCGGAAGAACCTCTACGCAGAAAGAAAATAGCTTTCAGAAAGAAAGTGGCCACTCCCCCATAAGCTATCCATACATCTGTCCTGATAAGTGCTGCCACCGGGGTTATGATGCCTTCTCCTACACCTGCTCCTGAGCCTCAACAGGTAACAAATACACAAGAAGGAGCTATCCGTACAGAGATAAGGGACAAGGTCGCAGATACAAGGGAAGGGACTGCAGAAACAAAAAAAGAGGCTGTAGAAGCGACCGTAACTCCGACCCCAATCAATGAGTCAGAATCATCTATTGAAGTATTGCCATCTCCCACACTTGCAATAGAAGCTGCTCATCTTCCAGCTACACCAAGATCGCGTCGTGCTGAAGAAGATCGACTGATGATCGAGGCTCTGGATGGATGCGATTTCGGCTTCCATGACATAGATCCAGTCGATGCAAGTGATGATGAGGAGGAAGCAAAAGAGGAGGGAGCAGATGAAGAAGAAACATCGGTAGAGGACGTTAATGACAATCTAATTTCGGAAGAGGATGCTACTGTCCATGCATCTTAGGAGAAGAATATTGCTAATGAAGCAGCATCGGAGAAAGCTATTGTCCCCGATCAAAGAGGTATTGACTGATTTTAGTAATCTTCATTTGTAGATCAGATGACTGATATTTTAACTTTCATTTATGCAGAAATTCAACCTTCTCTGATTCTTCCGGTATGCACTGACATAGTACAGACAGAGGCGATAGCCAGCGGCAGCCGTCATCTATCAGGCGGCTCCGAAGCGAGAAGTAGTCAGGCAGTAATGTCTGAAACTACTTCCACGAGGCTCCAGCCTATCCCATCAAATGACAATCTTGTCACCAAACCCAGTTTTGATAAGCTTGCCTTCATTTTGATCTTGTTTTGATAGCCCTTAGTGACAGCAAACTGATAATGTTTACTTGATTTCACAGAAGAACATCTAGGAGGGACAACTAGCTCCACTATGGCTCCTTTGTCAAAAAAGGCTACGGCCGATGTTCAAGAAGTCGAACTTCCGCCTTCACAAGCATCTGCTGCTAAAGCTTCTGTAGGAATAGCTGCTACACCTAGTGCAGTAGCTACCAATAAATTTGTAGTTGGTTCCTTTACCAATTTCTTCTTCAGTTCCATGGGACCTTTAGTAGAAAGGGTAATGGAGAAAGAAAATATTGATTTCATCACTGTCAGAAGTCCAATTTCTTATCTGATCGGCAGTATCCGAGCTCAAGGCGATGAAGCTCAGGCTGCTTACCTTGAACATGTGCTGGATGAGCTGGAGGAATCAATCAAGATTTGCAAAAATCTTAACCGAGGGGAGGTAGAGCCACTAGTGAATGCCGAGTTCGAAAGGATGACTCGAGAAGCTGAGGTCACGAAAGCTAATTTCAAGAAATTTTTGGACACTTTTGCTACGAAGTCTTCAGAGTATGATTCTCAGATAGATATAATAGCATCTACTGCTGGGGAGAAAGAGAAGAAGGTTGTTGATCTAAAGGCAGAATTTGCTCGAATTCAAGAAGAGTTGAGAATCGTTCAACTTGATCTTTAAGAAGATACCACACAGCATCAAGCTGCAGTTCAGCAACTGGACACTCTGACCCATGAGAAGAATGAGTTTGTCAAATTTCATCAAAATGAAATCACTCGTCGACTAGTGACCTTGCCAACATTTGACGCTGTATCTGGAAGGGCATAGGCTAGAAGACGGGTGCTGGATTCTCGTGAAGAACGACTCCAAACCTTGAAGCAGCAGATAGCTAATCTGATGACCCCACCAACTGAGTGAAAGAAAACCTTTTGTATTTTCTCCTTTGTGATATATATTTTTGTAACGTCTTTTATCTTGATCAATAAAAAGATACTATTTTTGTGGCTCTATTATTTGTTGCATATCCCATTACGGATATAAATAATAGCGATAGAAAATATATTCAGAGGTTCAGGACATGATATATTTCTTGATTTAGAAAATAATTATATTCTTTATATCTGCTCAGAGGTAATATGGACATGGCAGAATATAATTTTTGAATATCATTATTTCAGTAGACAACTTAATTAGAGGTAATAAATACGTGACAAGTTGTTGATATGGATGAACGGATGAGTCATCAGAATGTATGAACAAATTGAATTGTCGGAATGAATGGATGAACCGTCAATTGGATGGTGTAAATAGGTAAACGGATAAACCGTCAGATGAATGGAATGAACGGATGAACCGTCGGGTGAATGGAATGAACGGATGAACCGTCGTAATAAATGGAATGAACGGGTAAACCGTCATAATAAATGGAATTAACGGGTAAACCGTCAGATGAATGAAATGAACGGGTGAACCTTCAGATGAATGGAATGAATATTGTGAAGAATCCATCGCTTCGGTTCGTATAATCGACTGTCTCAAGAATCTCTGTTTATAAGTAGAACAGAAATTTAAATGGAGTGATCAGTTTCAATTATAACACAAAATGTTGTCTGGAGATGCATCCAAGAAAGCTAAGATCATCCGGAAGGTCGAAGAAGTCGCTGAGGAACGTCCAGTCGAACCAACCCAGCCAAAGCAGACGGAGGCGGGTGAAGGTTCATCTGCACCCAAGCCGCCACGGGATATCTTGGAATTCCTAGTCGAGCTAGGGAAGACTGAAGAAGAAGAGGCTATGAGGATGGCCGCTTGCACATTTTTGGTGAAATCGAGCAAAGATGTCATCGGCTCTTTTGTCGACTATATTTTTAAAAAGGATGGTAGTGGTCCTCGTCCTGTCTTTAAGAAGGACGATAGTGATTCTCGTCCTTGATATTATGTAACATCGTTTATGATGGAATAAAATCAAATTTTATTTATGAACTGTCTTGTCATATTTACAAGAAATTATTTTTACATTCATACATAGTACTTTTTAAGGAACTTGCCATTGATAGGCATCATCGCCACTCGACCGTCCAGCTCTGTGAGTTGATAAGCTCCACTTGAAAACTTTACTCACGATATAAGGCCCTTTCCACTTCGTATCGAACTTGCCTTTGCTCATGTGAGTCATAGTCATAGGACGTCTGACTGTTAAAACGAGTTCTCCTTTCTGAAAGGCTCTGATTTTAACTTTGCGATTAAAAGTCTTTGAGATACGGGCTTGATATAATTCAATATGTTGTTGAGCCAATAACCGCTTCTCATCAAGCGTCTCAAGTTCTTGAAGTCGAAGAAGATCATTGTTCTCTGTAGTAAGTTCATTAGCGATGGCAATCCTCAAGGAAGGAATTTGAAGTTCCAAAGGTAGAACTGCTTCACAACCTTACACCAGAGAGAAGGGTGTACAGCCTGTGGGGTTGCGGACCATAGTACGGTAGGCCCATAGACATTCTCCAAGCTTTTCACTCCAATTCCGTTTGTTAGTAGACACAAACTTCTTAAGGAGCTTAATGATAGTCTTGTTGAAGGCCTCAGCCAAGCCATTAGCAGCAAGGTTGTAAGCTGTAGAGGCAACATTGTCAATCCGATGATCGTCACAGAACCTGGTGAACTTTTGACTGATGAACTGAGGTCCATTGTCGTGAATGATTCGTCGAGGTATACCAAACCTGTAAATAACATGATGTTTGACAAAGTTGATGACGCTGCTGGTTTTGACTTCAGCCAAAGGTATAGCTTCGGTCCACTTGGAGAAATAATCAGCCATTGCTAATATAAACCGATGTCCCTTAGAAAAAGGAGGGTTGATAGGACCTATAATATCCATACCCCAAGCTTCAAAAGGCTAGGAAGCAGCAATCAGATGAAGGAATTCCGATGGTTGATGGATAAAATTTGTATGGATTTGACAGGCTCGACATTTTCTTGCATATTCAATGGCATCAGACACCATAGAGGGCCAGTAGTAACCCATTCGTCGGATACGATCCTGTAGTTTAGGGCTGGGTTGATGTGCTCCACAGACACCATCATGAGCTTCACGTAATACTTGCTTCGCTTCATCACCAGCAAGACAGCGCATGAGTAGGCTGTCATAAGTCCGTCGATAAAGAGTTTTGGTAGTCTAATTGTAGTAGAATCGAAGAGATCATCGATGAATACTCGTAGCCTCCTTAGGCTCTTCAGGAAGTATGTCATGAACTACGAAGTCGATGAAGGGAGCTCTCCAATCTTCATTGATAACATTGACTTCGGCGAAGTTACTGAACGCAATGTTGCGATTGTTTTCAATGCCGAACAACTCTCTGTTGGAAACAACAACCACTTGTTGTCTTTTGACGGGAATTGCTAAAACTGCTGCGAGATTAGCTAAAGCATCTGCCTCAGTGTTACAAGCTCGTCGGACGTATTCAATGAAGAAAGCTTTGAATGATGTAGCCATGTAAATTGTAGCTTCATGATAGGGCACTAGATCTTGATGGCAAACTTCGTATGTTCCTCTTACCTAATTGACAACCAGTTTAGAATCGTCGTAGACTTCAAGATATTCGACTTCCAGCTGTTTTGCTAACTGGAGTCCAATGAGCAAGGTATTGTATTCAGTCACATTGTTAGAGCATGGCTGATCTAAGGAATAAGCTCTTTAGATAGCTAGTCCTTCTGGAGAGACTAGTACAATTCCAACTCATGCGACAATGGTCCCATTTGGTCCGATCTGGGATGCTCCGTCGAAGAACAGACGCCAAATAGGAAATTCTTCAGAGATCATGTTTGATTCCAATATTTCATCTGGAATTTCGTCATAAAGCTTAGATGTCTCCGGAACAGGATGAGCTGCTAAAAAGTCAGCCAGTACTTGACCCTTAACAGACTTTTATGGAACATAAACCATGTCGTATTGGGCTAGCAGAATGGCCCATATAGCCAGTCGAGAATTGAGTGTGCTGGGCATCTTCATCAGTACCCAAAGAGGATTAACTCGAGAAATGACGTGAATGGTTTGGCCAATAATATAATGCCGAGTCTTTTGAACAGCGAACATAAGAGCTAGACATTCTTTCTCAACCAGACTATAACGGTGTTCAGCACTGATCATAGTACGACTAAGATAGTAGATGGCTTATTCATGGCCTTCTTTGTTATTCTGGGAAAGTAAAGCTCCCTATGAATGATCCATAGCACGGACATACATTAAGAATGGTATGCCTGAGATTGGTGGCACCAAGACTGGTAGGGTTCATCAAATACCGCTTTATATCATCGAATGCTTGTTGACATTCTTCGGTCCAAACGAAAGATACACCCTTTTTTATTAATTGAGTAAACGGTCTACAGCGTCCAGACAGATTTGAAATAAACCTCCTGATGTACGCAAGTCAACCTTGGAATCCTCGTAGCTCTTTTAAGTTGTGTGGAGTACGCATCTCTTGAATGGCTTTGATCTTCTCGGGATCCACGTGTATACCTTTAGAGGTAATGACGAAGCCGAGAAATTTACCACTAGAGACACCCAAGAATGACTTGGTGGGATTCATTTTTAACTGATGTTGGCGCATTAGATTAAAGATAGTTCTTAAATCTTGGATGTGATCTTCCTTTAGACGACTCTTGACAGCAATATAGTCGACATAACATTCGATAGTCTTGTGCAGATGATCACGAAAGATGGTACTCATAGCTCGCTGGTAAGTTGCACCAGCGTTCTTGAAACCAAATGGCATCACAGTGTAGCAGTAGACTCCGCGAGGAGTACAGAAAGAGGTATGTTTTTCATCTTCAGGGTTCATCCGAATCTGATTGTACCCAGAGAATCCATCCATGAAGGATATCCTTTCAAACCCACAAGTATTGTCGATCATGACATCTGTAATAGGGAGAGGAAATTCATCCTTTGGACAAGCTTTATTAAGATCCCGAAAGTTGAAACAAACTCGAACTTTGCCATTTTTTTCAAGACTGGGACAATGTTGGCAACCCAATCTGGATGTTGTTCTTCTCGGATAAAGCCACAAGCTATGAGCTTTTTGACTTCATCATCAATTGTGTACATCATTTCTGGCTTGAATTGCCTTTGCTATTGTTTGACTGGCTTTGTATTAGGTAAAATATTCAGTTTATGAGTAGCAACTTTGGGATCTAAACCTGGCATGTCTTCATAATTCCAAGCAAAGACATCAATATATTCTCGAATAAGAAGAATTAATTCTTGCTTATCTGCCTCTGGGAGGTTCTTGCAGATGAATATTGAACGAGGTGACCCATTTTCTCCTACATTAATTTGAACCAATTGATCTTCGGTAGGAGGTTCTCGTTGTTCGAATCAGAGTTCCCATTGGGTATCCATTCGTTGAGCCCAAGGATCTATTTTAGGATTTTTTTTTCTATGTCTTCATCATAGCCTTCTGGGAGTTCAGCGGAGACCATGTTAGAAGATACGATCAATCGATGAACTTGACCGATGCTGGTATCGGAATCCCATGATCTGGAATCAGAAGAGTTAGAGCGTTCCTCATTATCGAATTCGAAAACTTCTGGAGATAAGACTGGAGGTGAAGTATATCTGAGACCTCTTTTCGTCCTGCTTTAGTACATCTCTGATTTTTCTTTTGGAACAACCGTACGGATAGGAGTTCGTCTACCCTTGCTATAATTGAGGCCATTCTTGAAGTCATAACCCATCTTTCGGATGATGTCTTTTAATTGTTGACTACAACGACGAAGTTGGAGACGTCCCATATCATTATTTTTGCTATCATCCATATAGTTGAATTTTTGTTCTGGCCCTTTACTAAAAAGTATTGGACTCTCACCTCTCTTTCGAGAAGGGACAACAAAATATGAGTCATCTGGATGTTCAAATAATACTTCTGTCTGAAGCGATTGTACGACCCCTATCGTAAATGACTGAAAGCTGTCTAGCATATCCAAATAGCATTTAGTATGATAAATGACATCAGTATACTGGAAAGTAGATGCTTTTTCATTGATTTGTACATCCATATTTACAACAGGACCTTTCGCCTCAGCCGGCTTGGTTAGATCAATTACAAGAGGAGGAACAGAAGAGGAAGGAGGTTTAGGCTTGTTGCGACGAAGGTCGATAACAAGCGACTCAGAAGAGGTGAGCTCCCTTTTATCTTTGTAATGACGTAAGTCGATAACCAGTGGCTCAGAAGAGGTGAGCTCCCTCTTATCTTGATTATCACCAGTTGATTGCTTCTGGGCTGGCAGATAAATAGCCAGTGGTTTGGAGGATTGAGGATGAGAAACACGTCCTTTGACAGGTATGATGAGAGTGTTATTGGGCACTGCTTCTTGTTCTTCCTCACCGTCCATGGCCAATACTACCTTCATAAACTCTTCTTTGTACATGCGAGTGTCGTTGCAATATACTTCAACGCCTTTAAACGGGTAAAGATCCGTAACTTCTTTTTGGACTTCTCCTTTGTCATCAACATATTTGAAGCATTAATGGAGAGTAGAAGGAATAATGTTGTGTTCATGAAGGAATGGCCTCCCTAGAAGAGCATTATAGGAACAACCATGGTGTCTATAATATAGAAGGTGACCTTCGTGCGAAGATTGCCAATTTGGAGCTTTAAGCGTATCTTGCCTAAAGGTTCACTTCTTCCCTGGTTGAATCCCGGGATGGTGGTGATAGTGCCGGAGAGGCTATGCACTGGAATCTTCATAGCATCCAACATCGTCTTAGGCATGATGCTGAGTGATGACCCTACATCTATCAGAATACGATCGACCTTCATGGTGTCGACATATCCTATAAAGTAGAGAGGACGGTCATGTCAATTGTCTTCCATCAACATGTCATCTTGTGTGAAGGTAATGTTTGGAATTAATTCCAGCACACTGTGACAGTGGAGACAAGAGATAACTTCTGACTCAGGTTTTTTTAGAAGAGTTAGGCAAGTGTCTGCCTGCATCAAAGCCTCACTCAGTGTTTCTCGAGTCTCTTTAGAGAGGCGTAAGAGCTCGAAGATGGACAGCCTAGCCGGTGTGTTGGCCAATTGAGCCAATATGTCAAAGTTATATGGCTTCTCAAGTCCATAAGGGGATGACTTCTTCAAAACTTTGTCGAAGCAGACTTGTTGTTTGCCTTTGTTGGCTACTGTCGGTTTAGAAAGAGTTGGTTCCACAACCGGTAATGATGTAGAAGGGATGCCCTCTGTAGAGACAGGCTGTACTGGAACAGCCTCGGAAGACGAAGCAGGATTTTCCTGAATTTCGGGATGCTCCCGTAGATAGGTTTTCCCTGACCTGGTGCCCAACAGGATCTCTTCTTCAACTATGGGGTCAAAAGACACCATATTGCAGCTCTTTGTCTTGCCCTTGGAGCGTTCTTTTTGCTTGAAGGAAGAAGGAACTTCAAAATCTTTAACAAGATCAGGATGAATCCACATAATCTCGCCATTATCAAGGGATAAGGGGACAAGACCTTCACTTTGTGGAGGAGGAAGATTCTCAATCTCAAGAGTGGCCCTGGGAATGGGGACGATGCCACTCTGCACCACTTGTGGCAGAAAGCCACCGAACTGTACAGAAATCATATTGGCTGTAACAGTCTTTTCATCATGTTAGAGAGTGATGACACTGGCGTTGACCAACTCTTGAATCTTGCCTTTGAGCACATAGCATGCCCGAGTAGGATGCCCTATGAACCTATGATAAACACACTACTTAGGGTGGTCAGTCTTAACGACTTCGTCAGGCTTCTTCGGGTCAGGGAGTTGTAATTTATTGCTCTTCAGCAAACAGTCAAAAATGCTCGCAGTATCATTTTCATCAAAGGAATACTCTACTTTTGGGCGAGGTTCCTTTGGTGGAGGTGCAGAAGGAGTAGAGGTAGACGTGGGTTGAGCCACGTTAACGGCTAAAGATTCCTTGCTCTTGAGGTTGATATTCAAGGTTTCTTTGCCCTTGCAGTTATTTTGGCGATTACAGCTACCGGATGCAGAAGGCTCATCTCGATCAGGGTTAGACATGTGTACCCCCAACTGTTTAAACTTCTCAGCGCTAACTTCAGCTGCTTTAGCATTGACGATGAATAACGGCCAGTCCTGGAACTGTGTTGACCCCGTCCACATGCTGATGATAGGCAACAACTTTGACTTACAAGTGTCTATCGTTACAACAGATGGGGTTCCGGGAGGCATTTTGAGTCTTTCTCGGTGGAATCGTTCAATGAAACTCTTAGTAGTTTTATTATGTCTTTGCTTGATTTTGTTGAGGACGGATATAGTCATATCGTTGATACCCTCATAGAATCGTTCCAGGAATATCTGCTTGAGCCCGACAAATGAAGTGATAGAGCCGTCAGGCAGGCTACGGTACCAATCATATGCTGTACCGGCTAAGTAACCGACAAAGACTCTGGTAAGAAGAGCATCGCTTGGCTGGAGCTGGACAGTCATTACCTCAAAATGGTTAATGAACTGACTCGGAGAAGTGCTGCCATCAAACAGTGTGATTGTAGGAATTTTGTACTTTGGAGGGAATGGGACTTCTTTCTACTCTACTGGATAAGGTTGTTTGATCCCCAGCCTCTGTAGACAGTCTTTTTATTTGAAGGCCTCGAACTGATTACGTTGTAGTTTTATAGCCTCATTAGCATCTCCTAAGGATAGAGAAGTAATAGGCTGGCTTACCGGGTTAGGAGAAGGAACAGCATGGTAAGTACTACCCCTAGCCCCTGAATGACTAGGTGTAACCTGAATAGGTATTGAGGCTACAGGAGGAGGCGGTACCCCCAGGCCTGTATTGACAGGCACCGATGATGCTATAATCTCGGGATTTACAGCAGGTGCAGTCGGTGATACTGTATGTTGAGCTATGATAACAGTATGCATGCTTGCAATCATTTCAGCCATATTCTTTAATTTATCTTCCAGTGCGGCGATTCGTTGTTCTTGACTTGCCGAACTAGAAGCGTCTGGATCTTCAGTGACAACATAGGCTGACACTTCTCTGGGCACTATAGAAGGCACTATCTGTTCAGAGCTTTCGCTATATGCATCGTAATCAGAGAAAGAATCGTCCCCTTAATGAGAAACAGAGAAGTGACCAGAAGGATCTTGGAGAAGATTTCTATGACCGGCTGTGTCCCGACTTCGGGATCGGTTGTGTCGGAATACTTCTTCAGAGGATTCATGGAGTAAATCTAGATATCGTTGACTGGGCTTACGGGGTTTGCCATTCTTTGAACACTTTCTACCCCCAGTGTCTTGGGAAGCCATGTTTACAGAGGCATAGAGCACCTTGTCTTCATCTTCTGACAATAGTTCAGAAGTTAAACGATCGAAGATAGATCGTTTTATCGTTTGGCAACAACACTTAATAACCACCTTGTGATTACAATGGTGTTCAATGGTTGGGTTGGAGGTATTGAGATGTTGTTCCGCTTCTGCTTGAGGTGCTCCCGAAGGTCAGGGATATATTTTTTGACGATATTCTGAACATGATTCCGATTCTTCAGATGCTTTGTCCCGTGAGTATATAGAGAAGTACTCAACTCGTTGGCATAGGTGTCAGGATTTTTCCTCCTGGAAGTTTGCTTTTGATGCAAGGTCACCTTCGGCATTGGTTGCTTGCGTTTATTGAGATAAGTTCGTAGATCGGCAAATTCACCCCCAGGAGCTTCTGTCTGAGATACTAGCAATTTCCCCTGCTTTGAGCAGGATATCTAAAGAGTTGGAAGATCTTGGAAGTGTGCTACTGGAGTAGGCAAAATGCCTCTCTGATCTTTAACAGGAAAAGAAGAACTCTTGTTTGGGAGAGTTTTTGTACTGTTTAGTGTCGAGGCACGTTCAGATGGATCTTCTGAGGTAAAAATCGGAGAAGACTGAAAAAATACCAAAGGGCCTTTTCCTTTATTTTGTGAAGAAGGGTTGGCTAAAGAGCGTTTTCCTCTGTTATTTTCCAGGTTTTGGACTACGGAAGATTAAGAAAAGACCAAAGGGCCTTTCTGCTTGTGCTGAGAGGGAGGAAGACTAGTCAAAAGACTACCCCCTGTGGGTTGTGCAGGAACAGAAGAAGCAGCAACTTGCCCTCTGGAGATGATGACAAAGGGCTCCTTGGTCATAGACCCAGCAGGAGGTACAACTTGTGTTCTGGAAGAAGCCTTGACTACAGAGGGCTTAGGTTGCGCTCTGTTTGAAGGAGTGATGGATTGCGCAGGAGGGACAGAGGTCGCCAACTGTGCAAGAGGGAAAGGGGTCTTGGACTTTGCCATAGCAGCATAAGTCATAGACTGCGCTGTGGCAAGAGGAGCAGTGTGCTGCGCATAGGCTGCAGGAGCTCTGGCTTACGCTTTAGCAGAGAGGGCGCTGGATTGTGCAGCAGCAGAAGTGGATAATGGCCTCCTTTCAGAATCAACAGGTTGCACAGAGGACTTCGGGATCTACTTTGAAAGGACCTTGCTCTTGGCAGAAGTCATAGTGCGCCGAGTAGTCCCAGAGTTGATCATAGCTTCGTAGGCAGTCTGGTTGACCTTCACAACCAGTGTCTTCTGTGTCTTTCCGATAGACGCAGCGTCACATTGAGTTGTCACTTCTTTGTCGGAGGAGAAAGTTGTCCGCAGCAGAGTCGCCATTTTGTTTGCAAAAACAAAAGTCTTTTATTTCACAAACTTTAAAGAATAGTACAAGAGTACAATAAATTCTGGAAAAGTACAACTATAGGAATCCGATCTGAAGACGATCGCTTTATCCCTTAGATGATGTAAACTTTGAAGACGATAGCCTCTGAAGAATGCAGCAGCACTTAGACAAGAACTCCTGATCTCTGATGATCTTGAATAATGATCTTATGCCCTTAATGATGAACTTGAAACTCTATTTATAGAGTTCTAGAAATAACTATTTTATAGTTATTCTGGATTGCGCATAATGGATTGTGATGGAGATAGACTGCGCAGACTGCAAACCGCGCTGGCCATTGGGCTGTTGCTCGTTCGTGGTCTAACCGTACTCAGATGCGTGGCATCGTTTGATTGAAATACGCTTGGTCGTATGCAGGCAGTTGCCACATGGCGAGCAATTGATGGCATGTAAGTCACGTAATAAATGTCAGTTATCTTCAACAAGTTTGATGGATCGCGCCACTTGAATAGCACTAGCTTCAGACTGCACTCCCTTCTAGCCAATGGATAGCGCTAGGATTCAAATTTGGTCAAACTGTACTGAGGTTGGACTGGCAGACTGCGCTCATGTTGGACAGGCAGACTGTGCTGGATTGTACAGCTGTTCTCGAGCACCGTGCTACACAAGAAACGAACAGACTCCTCATTTTTCGAGCTGTCAGGCTGTCAGGCTGTCAGAAGATTTAATCTTCTTGTCATGTAATAATGGCGTTGCCACGTCAGCGTAGCGCGCTCGGTCTTGAGCGCGGTTCAGCCTTGCGCGTTTGATTTGTAGCGCAATCTGTCTCCAGCGCAGTTCATTGAAGGGTGCACAAATAAGATTTCTCTGCCTAGTTGATGGATGCAACATAAATTTTAGGACTTACAGTCACTAAAGGCTTCACCTAATTGATCAAAGGTAAAATCATCATATGTATCAAACAGGGGATTAGTAGTTACCTGATTAAATTCCATTAAGCATACATTTACAGTGTCATCTGATTGTTCACCTTCTGAGTTGTTGGCTTCACTTTCATGCCATATGCTTGTATTGGCGTACATTCTGGATGTAGATTTCTTCAGGTAGTCTTTGTCATACTTGTTGATTTTTCTGGTTGATGATGATGTGTTGGACAGTCATTCTTCATATGTTCTTTCTTCTTACAACCATAACAGATAGGATCTTCTTCGTTATTGTTGTTGTTGCTATTGTGATCCTTTGTTCTTCTATTGAATCTCATGAACTTCTTAAATTTTCTTACTATGAGAGCTTGATCTTCAGAGTCAGAGTCACTGTCGTCAGAATTATCTTCAATAGTTCTTCTGTGTTGAGCCTTGAAAGCGATCTACTTCTCCTTTGATGCAACATCTTCAAAGTCTTGAAGTTCCAGCTCGTGAGTGAGTAGCTTACCCATGAGTGTTTCAAGAGACATAGTTGAGAGGTCGTTCCCTTCAATGATTGTCACAGCCTTCGAAATCTAGTTCTTTATGAGAGCCCGTAAAAGTTTGTGAATCTTCTCATGGTTACTATACTTCTTGACTAATGATGACAGAGGGTTTACAATATCCAAGAATCTCGTAAACATCTGAGTGACAGATTCGTTTGGCTTCATCTTGAATGCCTCATACTCCTGAGTAAGTCTGCTGATCTTTGACTCATTGACTTGCGTCGTGCCTTCGTGGGTTACTTCAAGAAATTTTCATACTTCACTTGATGTTGTGAAAGTACACACCTTGTTAAATTCAATCATGTCTAATGCACAAAACAAAGCATTAATAGCACGTGTGTCAAGACTGGCCTGTTTTTTTTTAGCTTCAGTATACTTGTCATGGGTTTCTCAACCAATTCCCCTTCAACAAGAATACGAGCAGACTTTTTATAGCCATCAATAACAATAGACCATAAATCAAAATCTAGAGATTTCAAGAAAAAACTCATCCGTGTTTTCCAGTAAGTGTAATTTATACCGTCAAACAGTGGAGGTCTGTTTGTGGCTTGGCCTTCACTTGTGAATTTAACAGTTGCCATGTTAATACTGTGATCTATGTAATAGCTGAAATATTAAGAAATATAATAGCAGTGTTACCTCGCTTTACCTGTATAACCCGCTCTGATACCAATTGTAAGAACAAATCGCAAAGCGCAATACTCTAGAGGGGGGATGAATAGAGTAAGTAGCAAAATTTAGCTAATTAAAAAGTTAGCATCAAGATCACACAAATATATGTATCATAAGTAAATAAATGTAAAGACAGAGACCAAAAAGAAAATGCAAAGACGGCGATATATACTGGTTTTCCTCTTGTGAGGACTATTCCAATCGGAAGAACTCTAGCTTCCAGTTGAATCCACTATTAGAAAATACCCCAAGTTTTCATACGAAGTCCTTAAAACTACTACAACATGAGCTTTGATACGAAGTACTCGACCAATTTCAATTATGAAGTGTCTTTCTTCAATCATACCTCTGATTACAATCACTCTGAAACTTCTAGATCATACCGCACTGGCAAATTGACTAGAGGATGGTAACTGGCTTAGGATTTGAAAATGAAAGCTTTAGAGCACTTTGGAAGACGTTTAAACTTATAGAGAAGAGATGAGAAAGTGAATGAGTGAGTTGAAATGATTGAAATCCTTCTCTATTTATAGGTTTTCCAAAGTCAGAACTCTGACAGAATTCGGACAAAACTCTTTGAGAGAATCTCGACAAATTATTGTTGCATCCGTAACAGAAGGATGACCAAGTTAAAAATCCAACGGGCACTAAGCAAATTCGGTCTGAACTCTGGCCGAATTCTCCTGAGGCCTATTTTGAATTTTGGGTATTTTAAAAAATAGATTTTGGTTTTGGCTTCTTGAAAACTTTAAGCAGTTAGGAGCTTTTGTAAGAGATGTTGTTTTCAAAACATAGGATATGTTTAAAAACATTTTGGGATAGCCTATTTTCCAGTACGACTCGGTGTACAAAGTATTCTTATACTCAATAAATGTGAAAACTATATTGCATATAGAAATACAGACTCATACGACAAAAACTGCTTCGATCTCGAACAAATAGGTAGCAGTTCTTTGGCAGTTGTCCAAATAATCCAAGTTGCCTTTATATCGAGATAGAGTTTGATCAATTATTAAAATCAGGTTCGATCATGACCAATGGGCCAACATTACTGAACGCATACAGCTTTGGGACGTCCTCATAGACATTCAACAGAACCACACCAACCTCCCTTGGCTCTGTGTAGGTGACTTCAATGCGGTTACATGCAGGAAGGAGAATCCAGGTCCCCTCCTTGACGGCTATGCAGGATTTTACTAACTTTATTTTTAATGCCCACCTATCCCCCCTTTAGTTCACTGGCAATGCGTTCACATGGTGTAACATGCAGGAAGGTGCCTGGCGACAGTATTCCCGCCTGGACTATGCCCTCATCAACACTCAGTGGTCTGACATAGGGATCATCTCCAACCTCACATACCTCAACGCTACTGAATATGATCACCCCTCTTCTCATTAAGATCAGCAACAAATCGAACCAGATCAAGGAAAGTTTATGTTCCCTTGACCTTTGGAGCCATCACCCATAATTTAAAAACATCGTGGCGGATGCCTGGACAGTCCCAGACGAGTCCGACCCCCTTGTCTGTGTGGCAACCAAGTTGAAAGCTACTAGAAAAGCCCTTGCAGCCTGGAGTAAGAAAGCTTTTGGCGACATCTGCCAGTCCATCTGTATCGTTGAGGACGACGTGAGTCGTATGAAGATTTTGTTCGCCTTCGACAGATCTCCAGCGGCCTACACCTCCCTCAACCTCACCAGAGCGATGTTGAAGTTCTAGTTGAAAGTCGAGGCCAAATTCTGGAAAGGGAAAGCTAAGCTGACCTGGGACATCGAGGGTGACAGAAAGTCTAAATACTTCCACTCATGTGTCAAGGGGCGCAAACAATAGCTTAACCTTTATCAGATCGCTGACAAGAATGGGCTCATTCTCAAAGACCAACGGGACATACAATCGGCCGCAGAGAATTTTTATTCCTGGTTGTTCACCAAGGATGCCATCACCAACACTACTAAAATCTGTCCAATCAGCGACGCCGGAGGATGTCGCTAAATCGGGCAGATACGTCGCTAAATCCAATTGGCGACGTATTTAGCGATGTTTTGACGTACTCGCGATTTACCTAGTCGCTAAACACCAGAACATCGCAATACGTCGCTATTGCGACGATAATTAGCGTCACAAAAGTAGTATATAGGAATGAATTATGACTGATACTAATGTAATGGAGGACTGAACATGAATCTTGATACTAATACTCTCTCGACTGATACAAGGTATACAATCATCACTCATTACACTAGTTAACAGTGAACAATATATATACATAGGCTTAAATAACAGATACTCTAGATTACATGTAGGGATGATACACATATCAACAAGGACTGATATATTTATTAGTCTACTTGTTGATGCACTCATCAGTCTATTGACTAATGCACTCATCAGTCTATTGACTGATGCAAAAGTCAGTCAATAGATACAATAACTGATGCAATGAAGAAGTATTCCCCTTAAACAATAACTGATAAAATGATAGATTGATTTCATATTGCAAAAATTAGTCCAAACACAAATAATCCATGTATCCCAAAATAGTCCCCACATAACCACAAAATTGGAGGGAATCCATGTATCCCAAAATCGCCACCAGTGTCCTAGAGAGAGAGAGAGAGGAAGAGAGAGATAGGGGGGCTACCTAAGGAGAAGGCCGGAGGAGGGTGCGAGGAGGAGGCCGGAGGAGGGTGCGAGCGCAGGAGGAGGGAGAGCGGGAAAATTGGGGAGAAAAAAATTTCGGGGAATGAGAGGAAAAAAACCCTCCTGCCCTATATAAAATATTTAGCCACGTCCGCATGCGACATCACTAAACGTCACTGATTATTAATATACGGCGATGTACTATAACAGTCGTCGCTACGCGTCGCTATATTTAAATAATTAGCGACGTGTAGCGATGACATTACGACACAGATTCTTATTTAATAAACTAATGTCGCTATTCGTCGCTAGTAGGCGCCACCAGCGACGTCACATTGCCACGTCGCTATATTCTCAAAAATTAGCGACGTTCTTTCATGGAGTCGCTCAATTCGTCACAAATTTGCCATATTTTGGTAGTGCAAAGACGAGGAATTCCTTGTGGAGATCGCCTGCTTGATTGACAACAGAGATAATACTCAGCTGCGGCTACTTCCTTCAGAGCTCAAAGTCAAAGACGCAGTTTGGGCCTTCAATGAACATAGTGCCCCTGGGCCTGACAGTTTCACTGGCGTCTTCTTTAGATCTTGCTGGGATATCATTAAGGCTGATATTTATGAGGCAGTTACGGCCTACTTCCAAGAAGCCCGGTACCCCAGATCGATATCATGTTCCAACCTGATCCTCATCCCCAAGAAAGACAACCCAGAGACCTTTAAAGACTTCCATCCTCTGAGCTTATGCACCTTCACCAACAAGATTATCTCGAAGATCATAGCCAATCGTATATCAGGGCTTCTTCCAAAGATTATATCCGAAGAGCAGAGCAGCTTTGTTCACGGTCGGAACATATTAGACAATATCATGCTGGCTCAAGAAATGATCACCTGCATGAAATTCCCGTCCAGGGGTAGAAACATTGCTATCAAACTTGACATGGAAAAAATATATGATAGGCTTGACTAGCAATTCATGATATGGTTGTTCAGGGCCTTCAGGTTCTCAGAGCCCTGGATAGATATCGTATATCGATCAGCAATTCATGGTTCACTATCGTTAACGGCCAAGCTGAGGGCTTCTTCAGATCTAGTCGTGGTGTCAGACAAAGGGACCATTTATCTTCCACCATCTTCATCATTGTTGCAGAAGCTCTTAGCAAAAATCTTAATAAAATGACTGCCACCCTCTGCTTCTAGCATTTTCACACTTCCTGCAAATGTTCGATCATCATCCACCTGGCATACGCAGATGACATCGTTATCTTCTCATCCGGTAACGTCAGATCAGTGGAAGTGGTTCATAACACGTTGCAGAGATACACTAGATGCTCCGGGCAACGTGTCAACCCCAACAAGAGTGTTATCTATACCCACCACTTGACAAACAGAGACCACTCTTCGACCCTTACTAATATCACTTCCTTTGTTGTTGTGTATCCTCCATTCTCTTACCTTGGGTGTTCGCTGGTGTTTGGCTGGTCCAACACGGCCATTTATGAAGGGCTGGTGGGCAAAATTATAAATAAAATTGAGGGATGGCACAACGCGATCCTATCGCCTGACGAGAAGATGATTCTGATTTAGCACGTCCTCTCGTCAATCACTATTTACACCCTAGTCGCCTGCTCCCCTTCGAAGAAGGTGTTCAATTCTATCAAAAATCGCTTTACCAAGTTCTTATGGGGTCATAGTGATGGCAAATATAAGCATTATTAGGCCAGTTGGGACACCATAGCCAGACCTACATCAGAGGGTGGCTTGGGATTCTATAGGCTGGGCACGTCGTTGATGCTTGCTCCATAAAGTTGTGGTGGAAGCTTCGCGAGAGTAGTACGTTATGGGCCCAGTTCATGAAGTCCAGACATTTCAGGTACACTCATCCGTCTGCATTCGGATTCAATAATAGATCTTCAGTATCTTGGCGTCGCTTCCTTAAGGGGCGGCTCCTCACAAAGCCTTCGATCTGCCTTCATCTAGGATTGGATGAATCGTCCCTATTCCATGAACGTTTGGTTGGGGATGCCCTCCTCCCACAGCAACCGGATGCTCCTTCCAACGGCATGATCCGTGATCTGTGGGACAGCGAGGGAGACTGGCATTGGGAGAGGGCCGGGAATGGATCGGGGAGGAGGCAGCAGTAGCGTTGGCTCACTCTGGTCTAAAGATTAAGACGGACCCAGACGCTCTGAGATGGTCCCTCTCTGCCAACGGAGCTTTTTTGCTAGCTCCGGCCAGGAGTGTGGTTCGCGAAATCGGTGTACAATCCTCCATCATCGATCATTTATGGCAGTCTTGCATTCCTAAAAAAATGTTCCTTTATGATTTGGAGAGCGTTGCACAAAAAGCTACCCATGGATAACGCGCTCACCACCATTGGCTTCAGTTTAGCTTCAGCCTATCATTGCTGCTCGAAGCGACATTCGAAAACTGCTGAACACATTCTGTACTCAGGAGATCTAGCTGTGCAGGTGTGGAACGCCCTCTCCAATCGGTGCAGACAGTCCCAAGATGTAGGGGGCTTCAAAAATCTTCTGTCCTCCTTTTGCACTTACTTATAAAGGCTTCGACATTTTGTGCCTTGCACATGAATAAAGTTTGGGGTTTTGCATATATATATATATATATATATATATATATATATATATATATATATAGTGTCATTTTATCGTTGAATAAAAATTAAAAATCCAAAAATTAAGAAGAACTCATACGTGTGTCGAAAATAAAGTAAGTGGTATACATGGTAACCGACGTATGCAATGGAGCCAAACCCAGGTCAACTATAGCAATTAGGTGTACTAAATGGTTAACTAGGACAATGTTAAGTTAAACAAGAATCAAAGCGATTCTACGAAATTTAAAGTTTGAAAAACTTAACTGAATTCTAACTCAGTTTAGGCCTAATGGTATATCGTCAGTATATTGTTGGTATACTTGTAGGTCTGATATTTTTAGCTTGGATTTCCATTCAAATAATAATCAATACTTAATCCTTTTTAGATCTACAAGTTCATTATGTTTGAATTCCTACTAATATCTCAAGTCCCTTGGACAGATATTTAGCCTTCTCACATGACTGTATGATATAATAAGCATTCGCATATCTTGTCTATCGTTGATACGAGCGAGTCGTTCATCAATCAGCTCATATTTGTTGTTAGTGAGATATTTATTATGATATGTGATAGTTGTTGATTTGTACTTTGTTTGTGTTCATTTTGGAGGAGTCATGGACTCGACTTGTATAATATTATTGGGTGGAAATGGTAGTTACTAGACATATGGACTACTATGTACTTTCCAGTTAACTGTAGACTCTGGATGAGCTATGAAACTGATGACCACTTTTATCCAGATGGTCTTTAGTATTTGATGAACCTATGTATGTTTTATAGATGACTGATTACATGGTATCAAGATTAGAGAGGCATATAGCCTTCGATGAGCACTATGCCCGTTTACCTATTGTCATGACCCGCACCTGCTTTGCGGGATACGAGTACGTAGCCAAATCCAGCCTACGTCGCAGCATCGGCAGTAGTATGCTGTCTAGACCTCAATGCAGTCTTAATATAACATAATCACATCTATTTGCTCATTCACAATAACTATTTTATTTACAAATCCAATATTACAACAAAATGGTTTTTAGGAACAAATCCACTAAACATTTAAATAAAAGAAACTAACTAATCTATCTAGAATCTAAGGTCGACCTCCAAGATCTATATCTCCACCCGTATGATCTATAGCGCGGGAGTAGGAAGCACGACAAGTCACATGCAACGATCCAGTCAGAAAAGGAGCAAAGTACAACCATATTGCATTTAATGTTGTTAGCACAAAATAACCTAGAACAATAAGAAACAGTAAAGAACATATAAAGAACTAGCAAGATATGAACTAGACATAGAAGCAATAATCATGAACAAGTAAGCTGATGAAAAAAAATAAAGAAACAATGGAAATAATCGTGTGGATGAAATACCTCTCGATACGTGAACGGCTGGGCTAATACGGCACATCATACGATGGATATCCACAATAATATGGTATTGCTAACTCATACGTGCGGTGCATGACTTAGCTATCCACAATTACAATAGTTGGGTTTGTTCACATACCTACCGAGTATTTCCTTCCAACTCATTAACAGTCAATATTGGTCAATAATATAATAAGAAGAATACAATAAGCCTACCGTGTCACCATAGTGTCTCAACGGGATATTAAATGAGAAAACAATAAAGAAAGCAATATAATGTACCAAAACATAATGCAATACTGTACTTGTCTGAACCCTTGAACAAATCGTAGTCACAAGTCGAGGATGGGAGGAAATCCGACCTAGAAGCTATCATCCATATCACACCATCGTACCACTAACCGTGCACAAAAACTACAAGTCAATTCTAATATTCTAATTCTAAAATCATGAAATAAGTGGCTAATAGGTTTTTTTATCTAATATTAATTAATTCTAGAATAAATCACATAAAATCTAATTTAACCTAATAATAATCTGAAATATAACTTAAATAGGGAATTTCGGTCATAAAAAGTCATGTTTCTAATTTTGGAAACCATAGCACGTAAATCGAGACGCACCATTGACTAACTAGTCAAACATTATGAACTCGAGATTTTGAAAGTGCATCTTGATAGATTTCAGCGCAACGAGTGCATCAAAATCGACTGTGCCGCAAAATCATGCTTTGGTCAAAAATTATTGCCGTTTATGGCTAACCATGACCAAATCGATAATTTGCCGATCAAATCTGAGTTCAACGTAACAAATAAAATAATAAATGAATTTATGAAATTATGGAAAAATTATATGTTGAATATCGTCGTGTTATTTTTCCAAAACTTTAAACGGATCGCGAATCGGAGTTCGAGATCTCCCGGAATCTCGAAAATCGTGCGATGTGTCGAGTTTTGGACGGCCGACACTTAAATAATTCTCCAGAAATCCACAAATAAAATCTCAGAAAATAAAATATATATATTCTAAAATCTAACCTCTATACGATTCCAACAAAAAATGGCGCATGAAAACGACATCGGAGCTGTCCGTAATCACTCCGTGAAGTCGGAAGTCTCCAAAAAACAAACTCTCTCAAAATCGGCCAAGCGTTTTAGGGTTTCTGGAATTATAACATATATATATATATATATATATATATATATATTATATATATAGAATATATATATATATATATATATATATATATATATATATATATATATATATATATATATATATGTATGATATATATGTAATCTATATGTGGGAGAGAGGCGGTTACTGTAGCAGGTGCCGAAAGGTGGGCCTGCCATGCCGAGTGACTGTGTAAATATTATTTAATTACAAAAAAATATTTAAAAATTATTTTAACTCCAAATAAATTCAAATAATCCCAAAAAAATCAGAAAAATCCCAAAATTTTGTAAAAATATTTCCAAGTTTCTAAAACCTAAATGAAAAGTTTTGTCTCAAAATAGTCATCGGGTGACTTCACAGTAAAACCTAAAATTCTATGGAAAATAAATTCTATAGTTTAATTATCTAAAAATTTCCAAAAATTCTAAAAAAAACCAAAAAAAATCTAAAGTTTTATAGAAAATAGTTTAGTCATATAGGGCCCAAATAAAAAATATTTGGTCCAAATAATCACGGACGACCTTATAGTAAAATCCTAGAAGCTTTTAAAAATACTAATCCTTAATAAAAATAAATATTTTAAAATATCTAAAAATATCTAAAAATTATAATAAAATATGAAATAGATAAATAGAACTTATAAAAGCTATATGGCCATAGTATGGTCATAGCTCACCTATGAGCTTAGGCATAACCCTATATCATAGAAATTGATCGTGATCAAATAAATATAAAAAAATTAAAAATTCGAGAAGTGGACTTACACCTATTTAGCTGGACAACCCATGCGTGCAAATTTTTTTCTCATATTCTATTTCACTTAGTTATTAAATAGTTATATCTTGACCTTCTATTGATTAGTAGTATTTTGTTTGGAACTTAGCGCTCATCATTGTATAATGATGTCTTTTATATATAAGTGGTAAATTTTGAGCTCACTCAAAATTAATCACTTAGCTTGTAAGTGCCAAAAAAAATCCATTTTTACCTTCAACAAATTTAACTATTACAAAATAAGTCCAAACAACCCCAATCGCTTAATCTTTTTGTTTTATTTAATTTTCGAAACACATAGAAAACTAGTTTTAGAGTTCCAAGTTATCAAATAATTTTTGGTGCCAAAATGGACAATTATCTTAAAAAATTATTTAAATAATTTTTGATGTAAAAAAACTAGTTTCTAAATTATTAAATAAGTTTTAATTCGATTGCTATTTGAAGGTGAACTTGAGGTTGAAATAGTTTTATGTTGTGTTGATAAAAGTATTTGAAAGTGAACTTATATTTTTTGTTAGTACTAGTTGTTAGTGCCGGGGCACAATTTTTTGATGAAAAACTGAGAAAATGAAATAATTGTAAAAACAATATTTCAAATCAACACTTCAAGGAAGGTTATTCTGAATTACGAGAATCTAAAAAGATTTCGTAATCAACAGCAATCAGATCGTAGTACTTCTAAAAAGAAGATACAATCAGAATTACTGGCAGCAACGAAGAAGGTGATTGGCGAAAGATGGAAGAACGCCTGCTGGGGTGAATAATCACCGTTGCTCAAAGCTTATTCGCCCTACACGAACAGCTTTCAGGAACCAGCAAGTTCGTCGGAGAACTTGGAACACTCCTGCTCTTCTGACTCCTCGGATGGACACGAACTCCCATGCAAAAGTAACGCTGGTGCGGCGCCTTCCTCTCTCTCTCTCGAAGGTGCTGGAATTTTAAGCAAATTTCGATCAGAACTGTGTTAAAGAACACTTCTGAATTCTCTATTTACTTGTGCTAAAAAATACTTCGTAAACTTTCTGTGGTGGCTTCACTTTCTTGTATATTACCAGCCTTGTGAGAGAGAGAGAGGATGCCTTATATAGGACCTGCAGCAACTGCGCGGTTGCCATAAAGTTAGGGTCATGGTAAAAACCACCCCGAACATGTAGCAACTGCCCAGAACGTGCAAATGCACGTTCTGCTGCAAGTTGCGCCAACTACACACACCCCGCGCTCCTTGCACTCTGCGCGACAGAGCGCGCACTGAACCGTGCACACTGCGCGCACTGCACGCACTGCGCACGCAGCGCGCCCGCGCAACCCGGTGCAACCTGAGCGCAACCTGGACGCACACCTGGGCAGCGCAACTGGGCTTGCGCAACTGGGCTGATGTGCTAAGTGCAAAGTGCGCCAGCAAACTGCCACATTACGCCTCATGAGCCCATGAGCCCGAGTCCGAGTCCGAGTCTAAGTCGCTAAGCCCCTACGGGGCTTAGCTCCCATGAAAATAAATTTTCCAAGAGCAAAAAGCATGAATGCTTTTATTGTTGATTTAGCATTTTTCCATTAGAAAAATAACCCCACATGACACACCCCATGTGCACCTTCACACCATATGTGCATCTCTAAACTAGCAAAGCTAATATATAGAGATACAACTCCTTTGGTCTAGCCGATGTGGACTAAAATTCTCTTTGAAAAAGACCAAACTCCAACAATCCCCCACATATCTCTATATATGAGTGTAAGTGTTCCCCACAGTAACTGTCCATCATGCATTAGGAGAGATGTCGCTGACGACTTGAATCTTCCCGCATGGGTCAAACAACAGACTATAATACAAGAATGGACTAAGCCTTGAATTCTGCATCATAGCTGAAATTCTTCCCACTCACATAATGTAGTTACATGTGCTTCTGGCTACACATTAAAGGCCCTGTGCCAGCCTGGTTTCAGTGTATAATTTTTGGCGTCTACAAGTTTACCCTCAAGAGACGGCCTGATATCTCTTTGTCCATACACTATATGTGAGTTCATTATAAAGAGACATGGCATGAAGCGCTTTGCACTTCCCTTGCAGTGCTACGCCGCTATGACATGGCTTAAAGCCAAGGCATTACCCCTCTCTGGGAATCACCCCATATCTGGGAACCTTTGTAGTGTCATACTACTGTAGCATGAGGCAACTGCCTCTTTGTAGTGCCAAACTACCCAGCATGAAGCCTTAGGCTCCCTTGCGGTGTTACGCCGTAACGACATGGCTTGCAAGGCCGAGGCTTTATCCCTAACCCGGGTACCTCATCGTGGTGTCGTGCCACTGTAACAGAGGAACCTCCTCCTCTTTGTAGTGCGACTACACCCCTCTTTATTTAACATACAAATTAGGAAAATATTAACATGATATAATAATTTTTGAGTGTACTAAAACTATATGAATTGACTAACAATCTCCTTGCAGGAAATATTAACATGATATCAAAAGATTTTTTTTTTTCCCTTTCTAAGGGGTGTTTTGTTATTTTCCATAACTATACAGTACTAGCACTTTAAAGTACAAATTTTGTTTATATATATATATATATATATATATATATATATATATATATATATATAATATATGCATTTTAAGTGCTAGTACTTTAAACAAAATTTGTACTTTAAAGTGCTAGTACTGTATAGTTATGGAAAATAAACAAACACCCCTTAGAAAGGGAAAAAAAAAAACTTTTGATGTAGATGATCAGAGAATTAAATTAATTGCATAAAGGTGAACATTTGACCCAATTATTGCATTCTATTCTCCAAGTGGGTAGGTTTGCCTTTTTTCCATCTCATTCCCAACTGTTTGGGTAGGTTTCCCACACAAGTAGGTGGCCTGAGTTGAAACGCCGTGTCTTGCTTGTCGTCGGTCGAACAAGCTTTGATTTTTGACTATGTATATCTGCGACCCATTGTCAATTCAATTCAGACCGTCTTTCACTCAGTAGAATAATTCAGAGTTCCACCAAACAAACGTACATAGCTCATATTCTCCTGCCAAACAAACGTCCAAGAATGATTGGACTCTTGGTGATATCTAACCTTTGATAGTGTGCGAAAGTTGCAGAAGAACAAGTGATTTATGCCCATACGTACCTAACATTGTTATTCCGTCGTATCTACCTTGTTCAACTCCCATCTACCGATACTCTGCTCTTTTTGTAGAGCTTTCAACCCCAAAAATACAAGCATCACCCTTTGATTGAGGGCCATCTAACATGTTAATTACATTTTCTGTTGATCCGGGATGTGGAGTCACTTGAGTCCTGGTCAGTGTCATTGTCATGTGGGCCAGGGACAAAGTCCGCATTGGGTGTGCATCGCATGCCCCCACGTTAGTGAGCCAAAGCTAGGTGGACGTTTTCGGAAGAAATTATTACCTGCGCTTGGGCGCAGTGCACCATTTCTTTCCCCAGCCGTTTGATTGCGTAAAGATTGTGCGAGTGTGAAAGTTGGTATGAAAAAGGTGCACTGTGTCGGACATGGGGGTATAATTTTTTTTATTTTTGGAGCCTTTACGAAATAATTTGAAAAATATGGAAAAGAATTACACTCAGAGGGAGTTTGGTATACGGTACTTTTTTATTTTCCGAAAAATTTAGGGTGGAAATCTATTACCTTATCTGTTTGGGCTATAAAAAATTTATTTTCGGAAATTATAAATACTCGGATAAATAGTTTATCCATAAAACATGAAAACTCTATCTCTAAAGAATAGGTGGGTATTTTTTTTTACAGGCAAAAAAAATTGTTTAAACTTTTTTCTACTTTTTGATCATTTTTTATCCTATTTTTGTTTTTTTTTTCGTTTTTTGTCGTTTTTGTTATTTTTTTTCTTTTTTGTCGTTTTTTGTCGCTTTTTGGTCATTTTTGTCGTTTTTATCGATTTTTTATTATTTTTGTCGCTTTGTCATTTTTTAGTCTTTTTTGTCGTATTGTTTATCGTTTTTTGTTATTTTTGTCCTTTTTGTCGTCTTTTCTGTTTTTGTCACTTTTTGTCATTTTTTGTAGCTTTTGTCTCTTTTTTGTCGGTTTTTTATCCTTTTTTGTTTTCTTTTTTCCGTTTTTCTCTTTTTTGTCGCTTTTTACCGATTTTTGTCGTTTTTATTAGTTTTTTGTCATTTTTGTCATTTTTGTCATTTTTTGTCATTTTTGTTATTTTTTTTCGTTTTTCGTCTTTTTTGTCTTTTTTTTGTCGTTTTTACCAATTTTTGTCGTTCTTTGTTATTTTTTGTCGGTTTGGTCTCCTTTTTGTCGTTTTTAATAGTTTTTGTCATT
Source organism: Iris pallida (assembly GCA_029216955.1). Taxonomy (NCBI): domain Eukaryota; kingdom Viridiplantae; phylum Streptophyta; class Magnoliopsida; order Asparagales; family Iridaceae; genus Iris; species Iris pallida. The sequence continues at coordinate 2,798 of JANAVB010001647.1, read as the reverse complement.
TTTGTTGCTTTTTTTCATTTTTGTGTTTTTATCGTTTTTGTTGTTTTTCGTCTCTTTTTGTCACTTTTTTGTCGTTTTTTATCGATTTTGTCGGTTTTTGTCGTCTTTTGTCTTTTTTTGTCTTTTTTAGTCTTTTTTGTCGGTTTGGTCAATGAGTGGAAAGGACTCCCATCCTGCTTCGCAGTACGAGCGTCATATAGAGTCGCGCCCTTGTGATATGATAAGAAGAAAAGGGCTGTTAAGCCCTCTTTTCTTTTCTGCACCGTTGTCAAATCGGGTGTATAGCTAGGTTGGTAGAGCATTGGGCTTTTAACCTAATGGTCGCAGGTTCAAGTCCTGCTATACCCAAAAAAAATCACTCTTGTATTCGTAAGGATCCATAGTTGCGTGCAAAGCTCCCTCCGGTCGCCTTGATACTCCATGTCATTTTTAGTATTTCTTGTCTTTTTTGTCATTTTTGTTGCTTTTTGTCACTTTTTTGTCGTTTTTTTTACCGATTTTTGTCTTTTTTGTTGTATTTTGTCGTTTTTACCGGTTTTTGTCTTTTGTTATTTTTGTCTTTTTTTGTTTTTTTTAGTAGTTTTTTATTGTTTTTAGTAAAAAAAAATATTTTTTTTCATTTTTGTCCCTTTTTTGTTTTTTTTTTGTTTTTTGTCGTCTTTTGTCGTCTTTGCTCGTCTTTTTTTGTCGTTTTTCTTTATTTTTTTATCATTTTTTTGTTTCTTGTCATTTTTTGGTCATTTTTTATCGTTTTTGTTGTTTTCTGTCATTTTTGTTGCTTTTTTTTTTGTATTTTGGTCTCTTTTTTGTCGTTTTGTCGTTTTGTCGTTTTTTATCTTTTTTTTTTTGTTGTTTTTTGGTTGTCTTTTTTCTTCCATCTTTTTAGTTTTGGTCTTTTTTGGCCTTTTTGTCTTTTTTTTGTATTTTGGTCCGATTTTTTTTTGTTTTTGTTTTATCATTTTTGGTTTTTTTTTCTTCATTTTTTAGTTTTTTTTATCATTTTTAAATTTTTTCGAAAATATTTATATAGTCACCAAATATGGGGATGTAATTTTTTAAAAAATTTAATTCTCAAAAATATAGAATTTTCGACTATATAGCATTCCGCATACCAAACATCCCTTAATTGTTTTGGTTCTCATGGTAAGGTAGTGGAATTGATTAGTTTCTTTTGTTTCCTTGGAAACTAGGGCATAAACCTTTCACCATAAATTTTATGTTCTGCCAAATTCCTACTATAATTTTTTTTTAAACAAATTGTGATCATAAACATACATTATAAACTTAATGTCATCTTTTAACTTTTATTTCAAAAGATTACTACGTGAAATGCACACAATAATTTATGATACTTTTATCATTTAAAAAAGAAATTTAAATCGTGACTTCATTTCTATTTCTTTAGATTCTTCTTGTATGAACCAAAATGTCTCATTCCTCATTCTTGTATCCCGTATCAAGGTGTTCATTGGGCCGGACTGGCCTAGCTCAAGCCCATAGTTGACCGATCTTAATTGAGTCTGGGCCGAAATGGGCTTAACCCGAAGAGGAGGCAGGCCGGTCCTGCCGGGACTGTGGGCTTGGAAGACCAAACCCAACTCGGCCCCGAACCCGAGCTAGGATTGGAGGTGGGTCAGGCCTAACCGGGCTTGGTCCGGACCGTTTCAGGGTCGGATTTGGGTTGGCCCGATTTGGATTTAAAAATTAAGGAATAAGAAATTGTTGGAAGGAAATAAGATTTTTTTTTTTATGCTCATTATAAACTTTACTAAAGTGATGCCAAATCCCCCCCTCTCGAGGTTGCGGTGCGAGTTGAAGTTGTTGATCTTGCGGTAGTTGTGATGGTCGGTCATTTTTCATGACAACAAGTAGTATCTTCACCGAATATGAGTAGATTGTTTGTAAGTATCGGAAGAGATGGAAGAAAATTTGTTATGATAAATTTGGAATAATTATGCCATATTTACAGAAATTTTCAGGTGCCAAATTCCAATACCTTTAAAATATAGTTATTATAATAATATTTTGATTATTTTCAGCAAAATAATCAAAATACTCTTAAAATGATTAAAATATTTGGGATATTTCTGTAAAAATACCCCCTGGTGCTAATTTGCCTATTGGAGGGATTAATTTACACAAATATCCCTCCAACGCTATAAATAGCATGTATATTGGAGGGCATTCTAGTAAATTTACCAACATATATACAACTGCAGCAGCTCCAATAGCAGATGGAGTAGCCCCTCGACATTGATCTTATAAGTACCATCCGTAGGACACCAACGAACTTGTTTTGAAACCAACATGCTAAGTTCTGCAAGTTCTGAGAGGTTATATTTAGGATCCTCTACAGATGATGAATGATAGAAAGCCATTGCTTGTTTGATGATGGCTTAACAATTAGGATGTTTCTGTTGAAAAACACCAGCATTTTTTATACTTCCATATGGACCATAATAAGGATGCTTCCATCTTAAATGCCTCATGATATTGATCATCAGAAACTTGCAGAAGCTACTGTCAATAACTGTTATTGCCGGGGCACAATTTTTCGATGGAAAACTGAGAATATGAAACAATTGTAAAGACAATGTTTCAACGCAACGCATCTAGGAAGGTTGCGCAAGTATAACGAAGATCTAAAAATATCGTTATGATATTACGAGAATCTAAAAAGATTTCGTAATCCACAGCAACGTATGATATACGAGAATCGAAACAGATTTCGTAATCACAGCAGTGAAGAAGATGACAGGCGAAATGTGGAAGATGACCTGCTGGGGTGAATGATCACC